>CM053813.1:6637500-7127500 GCA_028671895.1 Oenanthe sinensis
TTATCCCGACTAAAAGCAGCAATGTTAAACTCACTATAAACATGAGAGTCCTGTAAGAATGTGCATATATCAACTGGATCTTAGCCCAAAGTTCTCTAGGAGTTGCTTTCATTTCCCCCATTTTCCCCAACAGCAAAACAAGGCACATCCTATTCGCCAGCTGATATATCGAGACCTTATATGATATTATTTCATTACCATTCTTTCACTGCACAGTATTGTCTATATCTACGAGTATCTGATGCTTATATCCCTACATACTGGTCAGGTAAGTAAACCATGCAGCAAAATAGCTAATAACAAGATATGATGTGCCCTTTGGGTCCACCATCTGCAAGCAGGCGACAAGAAGTGTGCACCTACTAAATGTACAGATCCAGTAATTTCATCCTTCAGTTTAATGCTTGAAGAACCTGCGTCCATACACAAGTGTCAAACACTAGTAAATGTCAGTGGGAAAGTTCATCTACAGAGCATCAACAGTTTTTTGTGCAAAGCTTTGACTGAAACACTACTAGAACTTCTCTATTAGCATCGTACAGGATCAAGCATGACACAAATACTAGAGTACTTGGGTACTTTCACAGCAAGAGTGCAATATTCTTTAAGTTGTCAGTGAAAGAAATTTGTTCAATGATCAGACTAATATATCATCTACACTAGAAGAAACATAATGCCTGGGGAGATAGGCCAGACTTCAACGATCTGACTTGGGCGAAAGAGGCATGGTCTACAGTCTACTAGAAGCATCAAGATGGTTTAGGGACTTTAGGCCATCAAGAGGCTATATTAGTAACTACTAACTCTTCCATGGAACGATTGTTATTTTCTATCGCTTCCACAGTTATGTTTATCTTACTATAGAACAAGAAAATGTCATCAAAGATCAAAGTGGCCCTAATCTCACATGGGAATGCTCTTGTGCAATAGACTCTGGGCAGTACCAAAAAAACAACTACAACAACTAAATTTGACATGCTTGGGAACTTTACAATCATAATATTATGTAATTAAAATCTTGTCAGACAACCCAGTGCAGTAGTTCCTTTATGGGAATCTTTGTTTTTTTTTTTTGACAAGTTTTGAATGGGAGTCTTTGTACCCAGAATCATACTATCATGTGAATTTCGAGAAGTGTGTACATTAGTGATAAATAGAGTACAACCACGTAATGTTTAATTAATGGACTGCAACGTAAAATAACAGTACACCGGTTCAGTTCTTTCTGCAAAAGACAAAATATTTCAATTACTATCACGCAAAATTTATTTTTGCTTAATATGGTGTTTAGTTTATATATAATATAAACCATACATTAATGAAAAATACAATCTAGGTAATCAAGTGATTCCTGCACCAGAGTTGCTAACAGGCTGAGCAATCCCAAGAGGCTCACTGTTAGATTGAGAGAAGTTTGCATTGTTTCTGGCTTAATATTTGAACAAGCTGAGCTCAAACTTATTAAACTTCGATATATGCAAAACAATGCCCAGCTTAAACATGAAAATCTACGGTTCTTTAAGAAATCTAGCAGCTCAGATATAAGATTGCAAACTGAATGTACACAAATCGAGATTGTTGAAAGATTCCTCAATTTTGTACGTGTGTGTGTGTGTGTATTCAAATGCATAGGTAATTTGTTTTATTTTGTTTATATTCAAATGCATAGATCAAGTTTCAACTAGGCAAGCTCCTGCCAAGCTTGTAATCTAAGATCTAAGCACCATCAATGAGCTTAAACATACATCATAAGAGTCTAAAAGATACTGCATGACACTGAGACTACTCAAATGCTCACTTACGTCAAAATCCAGCTTATGTTAAAATGCTCACTAATGCTAATTATCCAGCTTATGTTAACACGAGCCTATAAAATGTTGAAACGAACACCAAAAATGGTATTTTTTTTAATTGAGCAACACTATATTTAAAGCAAATCGGACTTGAACACTATTTTAAAAATTAAAAAAAAAAAAAACTAGAGGTTACAGATGTTCGTCTTGGATCAGTCTTTGCATGTCCAGACTCGGGTACAGAGTGTTGGACGAGACAAGGGTCCGAGTCTGAGAATCGATATTTTATAAAATTGGTGACACAGGACCATATCCTTATCTGGATACGACTACAGGACACATCAAATTGTTTTGAGATGTATAAATAAGATGTTGTAGCACAAACCAAAGAGTCCAAGTAACAGAGGAGATAGTAACCGCATATATACATTAGTAATTGGCAAAATACCATCATATATTTTGGGTTATTACATATTACAACTTCAAGACCAATACACTTCAATCATATTGCCTGCACATATAAATATATAATCATATCTTATATCATTCAAATGACAACATTTTTTGTGGCTTTGTATTCAGTATATCATGTGCCCTCGGTTTCAGTGCATACAATGTTCAAAACTTGCAGGTGTTCCTCCAAAAATCAACTCAGCAAATTTTAAATTTAGGAAGAAATAATTACTCGTGGGACTAGATAAAATCTTACATATGGATTATCCTATACAAGATCTAGAGGCTCAGGTCCATTTATTTAACCATCTTCGTTCCCAAATTCAGTATTCAATATCAATCATGCACTTAAATTCACTAAGGAGTCAAGATTATACAAGGTCTAAATTTAAGTAAGCTCGCCTAGTTACAGAGTTTGGATGGCATCTGAGGGACATGGTTGTAGCATGGTATAATCAATTAATCATGATATACAAATCTTTCCAAGTTGCAAGTAATGATTCATTTTCCAGTCATAATCAAATATAGTGATCCATAATCCTGGAGCTTGTCTACTTGTAATATAAGAGAACAAAAAGTTTAAAGATACAGGAACATAATAATTGATTAAAAGGTAGTAGTAACAATCATAAGGCACTGCTCTAGGACTAATTCAAAAGAATTATTATGTGGACAGAAAAAGGATACTCACAGTTGTACTTTGTCCATCCAATAGCCTGATTTTCAAGATCGTAAAGAACTAGCCTATTAGAAAGTACTAGATCTGCAAACATCAGAATAGAGGGTTCAGACTTCAGACTAATCAAGAAATTTTATGGCCAGTAAAACTGTAGTTAGCTTTTTAGATATTTACTATTCATCGAATAACTAAACATACGACGAACATATAATGACATAGCTTAAGCACAAGTATAACAGGAAAAAGGACTACTAAAGCTGACGTGCAACAGGGAACTAAATATTAATTGGTATATATTTTATGTTATTATTTAGGAATAGATTCAAGATGGGATTGCTTAGAAAGTTTAGAGTAAGTATGACTTTCAATGTTAGGAATATAGCTCTGCGTATCCATAATAATGATACTGCTCAATCAAGGTGGCTTTGGACATGTTTTTATTCGATGTTGTGCAGGGGAATTGATTGGGCAATACTACGAGTCCAAGAGTCAGATTAATTACTCACATAGGCTGACTTATCGGGCTGGGTCGGACCAATTATTATATAATTATAACTAGATCTTTGGCTTGCAACTTTTTACCTTCCACTTGAAAGATTTTTTCTTTTTTCAAGTCCTTGGAGTTTTATTTTCCTTGTTGGATTTGGATTTTATGTCTTTTCTTGTTAGATTGGGATTTTGATGGGTTTCTTAGGGTTTAAATTATTAGCAAATTTTCTTGTTTGGTTGTGAATTTCTTTTAGATTCCTATTAGGTCTGATTTATTATAAATAATCACATCATGTAATCTTTTAAACAATGCAGAATTAATTTTAAGAATGGAACCATGAAACAGTAATCTTTTTTTTAATTTTAAACTTAAATTCCTGGATTGGTTGAGGGTTAGATAAAAATTACTTATTTTATGGATTGATCTAAAGAATTTAAGATTTAAAGTTCAAAATTCTGGATTTTTTTGTGTTCTTTTGATGTATCCATTGGTTTTGTTTTTGTAAAAGAGTTAGACAATCCACATCAGAAGCCTCACATCATCCAGAACATTGTTATTGAGGGTTAAATCAATAAACACTTATTTATACAAGTACAATATTCACACGCAACATAAAGTCATATGGCAATGTTATACCTCCTAAAATAGTAAGGTTCTTTTTATCGTTGGTTCCCATACCACTGTCCTGCCAACCAAGACAAAACAAATTTTCCTGCAAAATTCCATCTTAGTAACATACAACAAGTTTAAGATCTTACAGAACTCAAGAACGGAAATATGAATGTTTTGTTTGATGAAGAAAAAAGCAAACAGAATAGCAATATAGTCTTAAAATCTGATGAAAAACAATAGCAAAATACAAGAGAAATTGTACTTTATCAGTAATAATCATGAGACATATATATTTATATGCAGAGAGAGAGAGAGAGAGCGAGAGCTAAAACTGGAGTAAAGAAAAAATTAAAAATTTCTATTATTTCATTATGAACTTATGTGAAATAGTCCTACATGAATTGAGTTGTAGATCTGTAAAAGATAGCTTTTTAGGAAATATTCTCAGATTTTTAACAGATGCTATGAGAGAGAGAGGGAGGGAGAGAGAGAGAGAGAGCTTGCTCAAATATATAAGCTGTAGACGAATAATAAAAAAATTCTATGATTCCAATATTCCATTATGAACTATGTGAACTAGTCCGTCAAGACTCAAGAGTTGTGTAGAATTTGGTGTGAGCTTATATGCTATTGGGTTATTGCTCCCTAAACCTAGCTACATTTTAAGCAGATGATAGGCATACGACATGCCCCTAAATTTTAAACAGAATAGAGGCACATTTGCGATATATCAAGCCACTGCACTAGAATGGAGGAACTCTAAATGTACATGTAAATACCACATTGAAATAGTTCAAAGAATCTAGATTTAAGCAAACAGTAATGCTTGTAATTATTTACTTAATTGGATTTTTTTTTAAAGTTGTTGATTCTCATGTTTTCCACGGGATGTGACTAAGCAGCAAGAGAACCCCTTCGCTTGCTTACCTCAGACAGAAGCCTATCCCCCACCATTTTAATTTATAAGTGATAATAATATTGGCTCTATGCCGGAAAAAACATTTCTTGGTTTAAAATGTCCAACATTCGATAAGTGGTTGTAGTTTCACTCAATTTGAACAATAACATCACGTCAATTAGAATCAATATATAAATGTTTGAGTACACTAAGTTGAGTCCACAAATACGATTTTTCTTGCCTAATTATTAATCTACTCTCAACAAACGAAAACGTTTTTAGCGTAGAAACCAAAGGAGATGTTAATTTATAGGTAGCTTTATTATTTAAAAGGAGAGTTAATGGAAAAACTGAATACATAACCGATAATGTGGAAGTTGATTGATTATATCAAAAGTAATAAAGTACAAATTATACAAAATGCTACAGTAAAGTTTATAACTTTTCACAGACATAAAATAGCGTCTAAAATAATTTGAGTAATAATATCTTATATTCCTACCACCAAGCCCCACATATGTTATCGGAGAAAATTTGGGGAAACTGTTCAAGTCTTCAGATTTTCATGGTAAAGGCTAGCTTTTGGCAACAAAATCTCATAAGCCCAAAACAAAGATTCTTTGAGTAGAATGTAAATTCACTTGAGGAAAATTTTCTTAATTAATTCACCACTTTGACAAACAGGAAAAAAGCAAAACGACAAACCTAACCAATTATAGCTCTCGTTTGAATTCTCTCTTTTTCTACGCTGTTGCCTCCATATCTAGCTGCTACTTTCTCTGAAATTATTTCTTACAAATAAGAATGTTAATCTGGAAAGATCTGGAAGCTGGCACTGGAATTTTAACTCGTCATGTGCTTATATGATAAAAATTTGAATGGGCTCCTCTGATCCCAAGTTCAGAATCAGCTAAATTTTATAGATCTAGGATTTTTATACAAACAAAATGGATATTTTTTGGAGCATACAATCATATCAAGAGTTTCAAACAAGCAAATGTTAAATTCACCATGGCACTCCAAAATATTGAAATGAAAAAAAATAAATAATACAAACTGCTACAAGGTTGGAACCATAGATATATAATTGCTAAACAATAACTAAAGTAACAGATATATCTTCAGTACTTGATAACTATGCCTACACCTGCACTTCAGGATATTAATTTCATAACAAGGCATAATAAAAAAAATACTTACAAATGGGAACAGGTACTCATGAGGATAAACCTCCAAAACAAGGGACTTCTCAAAATGAAAAGTAACCAGGGGAAATCCATCGTCAACACTGCAACAGAAAGTCAGAAAGTACCAAACTTAAAAACCTAATATATACAGTCTCTAAAGCTTATTGAAAATCAGATCACCTTTTCTGCTGAATCATTTGTTCTCTGAACTAGATTATCTACATACCTGTCTTACTTCATTTGAAATCGGTCAATTCATCAGTTTGTTTATAGTTTTCCTGTTCCCGCTATTATCACTATACACTATTATGTTCACTTCAGCAATTCTATTCATTATCTGTGTATCTTAATTCTTCTCATCTTCATTTTAGTCATCCATTTGTGATTTTGGGCCAAAGCATTTACATATGTTTGTATTCATTTCATATCTATATGCTGTATCAAAAATAGCCCCTTTCATAACAACAATTGATGTCTACCAAAATATCCTAATGACAATACAAGCCCATTTGCAAACGTGAATATGGCTAATTTAGAAAGAGAAGAGCCTTATTCGGAAAAAAATAGAAAGAAAGAAAGAGAAGAACCTGAACTGTAAAAAGAAAAAGAATGTCAGACAAGGGGGAGAGATTTAACACCAATTCCCCTCGCATTACCTTAATGCTTAATTGATATGTTGTATTAGAGCATAAAATTTATTACTCATGATATATCTCAATACGACGATAGATGTTTTACTCAAAGTTACAGCTGTTTAGTGTTATATAGCTGCGTCATACAATTTGCTGAGATACTGTGACAACCGAAATGGTCAAGAGAACCAAAATTGTACGAAGATACAAGGGAACTAAGAAGACAAATAGAAATTCTGCATATCACATTATTACAGACCTAACGAAAACAAAAAAATTATGTTCCTCTCACAAACCAACAAAAGGAAAAAAGGAAAAAACCCTCAATATGCTGGAAGAAACAAGTACCACTTTGATTTTCTGAACTGCAGTAAATCAGCTGCACTTCCCCATCCCTTTGTACTTGTCTTATGAAGTTATGGAACTACACCTATTAAACTTTATTTAACAAAGGTACTAAATTGGGTAATAGAAAATTTCAGGTGTAGGGCAAAACTTTATCGAAGAACTGATTATATTGATTATTAGGAGCTTATTCACAAACTTTTTTGGCATTCTAGTTTCTAGATCAGGTTCAGAATAAGTGCTTTCATTTTAAAAACTTAATTAATTGTGTTGCTTCCAGGATATTCTCATGTTTAAAACCCTTGACATTAAGATGATATAGATTGAGAACATTATAGATTGTAAAACGTAATATTAGCATACGAAATAAATGGCATTACTTCCTAATTTTGGAATGAATGATGGACACTAAAATATTTTCCTATTAAATCGGGTCATTCTTATGCCTTTATAACTAATACAATCTATCATATACCATAATGGGGAAGACATTGGACTTATACCAGAACTAGACATATATACCTTTTAGAGTACTCAAAGCATGTATACTGGTCACGAAGAGTATGTAATTTTAAATCCGGCTGCCAGGTAAATATCTGAGACAAAAAAATATTTATCAAGATAGATAGCAAGCCAATTGCAGAAATATCCTATTTATTGCAAAGTGGGATATTTGCATCAATGCCAAATGGTTACAAACCGTTAGATTAGACACCACCAATTTGTGGACCGTAGGATCTACTAATAATATGCTCAAGATTTAAAATTTAAGAGATCAATGGTTCGATTCATCACCACTACATTAAATAACAAAATATTATTTTATTATTAAACGAGAAGATTAAGGCATCGATTCTCAATATTTCATGCAAGAAAATATATAATGTTAATTTATTATATAGAGAAGGGATCAAGGATTCTACTCCTAATAACTACAAGAAATGATACAGATTAATCTTTCAGAGAGTAGGTTAATTTCTGTATTAGGCATGGTTAAAAAAATTGATCACTTTTATATATTATAATAAAAATGTTATTTACTAATAATATTATTGTCACATACTAATATTCTATCAGATAAATTAATATAATCTATGAGCATTTAATAAGAATTGTATAAAATAGTAAAAATAATACTACAGAAAATAAATAATAGTATAAAATTAAAACAATACAATTTCGTATATTTTGTAATTAAATATTCCAAATTATTTACAATAAGTTTAAACTTTAAAGAACATGTTTGTTTTTTAATTTATTTTTAGGAATTTTTTTAATTATTTTATAAATATAATAAACACATATCAAAATTTAATATGTGATAAATACTAATATAGATATCGATTATCTGTGCGACGCACAGGATTTAAGCTAGTTAAACTAGAAAAGGTAGATCAACATTCTACAAGAAGCACGCCACATGCTATATGTATGTGTGTACTATCGGTGACTATTCAGGAATACATGTATCGTGTATGAATACATACCTTCCGAACCAGTGCTTTATATATAACTTCAGGAAGATAAGCCAATGTTGTACCACTATCGATGATTGTTCCTTTCTTATCACCAGTCGCAAACACATCCGCCGTAAGATTAAGGAATTCATGGCCAACTTCAACCCCCGTCATATTTACATTGTAATGCAGCCTTTAAGTTTTAAAAAGATATTAGTTAGAACGATTTCAAACTGATACGTTATTTAGAAATATTAATGATATACCACGATTACAAGAAAGAGGGCAGGGGAGACAGTTAACATTAAGTACAAGAGATGATAAATAATAAGTTCCGAATGATGCAATAAGTAAAAAAATAACAAATAAGTCCATTATATAAAATAAGCTATAACATAGGTAGACAACATTTGTATACATGTTCCACCTTTATAGTAGGAAGTTAGGAACTAAAGAACATTATAAATTAATGCATTTACCATCATATTATATTCTGCAATTCTGTTAAAATTTTATTTTCTTAGAAGTACGTTGCTATATTATAATATTATATATATATATATATATAGTTGACATATTATAGCATCTGGTAAAAATTAAATCTAAAATAAGAGAAAAGATAAGACTCACAAGTTTGACATATATGCCTATTCAAATAGCACCTAAGAGGAATCTGCTATTAAGCAAAAGTAAATGAAATTCAACAAAAAAGAAAAATTACTAGGACACTAAAATTAACATATAATATGTATATTTATTAGAGTTTAAAAACCACGCACTGGTTTGGCATCAGAGGAGTTGTGTTGACTTTGGGTTGAACAACAAGCCCCATTGCAAAAATGCCGCCACCATTAACACCATCTAGACAATGTGCAAACATCTTTTTAACTTTACCAGACGAAGCTAGCTGTGATATAATAGATGAATTTGATTTTCCAAAACCAAGAATCCCGTCAAGTGCATCATCATCAGAACCAAGATCCCCCGATTGTCTTGCACCACAACTAAAAGAAACAAAAATGAGACATATACAAGGATTAAATTAAAAACAAGAAGAAAATGAAGAAATCATCAAAGAAGATGCATAAAATCCAATAAGAAGTGTTTATAGAATTCTAGGAGATTCAAGAACTAATACGAAAACAGCTAATAAACATTTAGAAGCAGAAACATACACTAATGAAGGAAACGAGGAAACCATCTCTGCAAACTATTAGATTCTTCTATGCAAAATTCAAAATTTTAAATAGTCTTTTTGTGACCAAACTTCTAGCTTCTACAAGCTTAAGGAATGAAAGAGAAAACCATCTCACCAAACTATTAGTTTCCTCTATGCAAAATTCCAAAATTTAAATAGTCTTTTTGTAACCAAACGTCTAGCTTCTACAAGGTCATGTAAATTTGCTTAATTAAAGACACAATTATACGTCAATCCGAGGGAAAAAAATTATATAAGAAAGAACGAGTAAAATTTAAGTCGACTTAAGTACCAAGGGCACTGAAGTCTAAACACACCTATATATATATATATATATATATATATATATATATATATATATATATATATATATATATATATATATATATATATATATATATTATGTACCTCTACAACTAGACAAGTCAACCGAAGAGGGAGCCATATGCAGTGAGATTATCATTGCCCAATACAGATGAAAAAGATTCCAATATGATATAGTTATTTGGATGTTCAAATATAAGCAATATTAATTTAATCCTTTGCCGGTAATCAGAGGACAAACTCAAAAAAGACGATGTACGTGGGATGCAAGGCTTTCATAAAATTCCTAAGAAAGTCTCATTTAGTTGAGCTTGTAAAAGCTGTAAGAAATTTCATTATAGGTTTTGTATATCATTTGAACCTTAGATATAATAGGTAATTATCTGGATAATAGATGAAAGGTGCTTTCAATTAGATCAATAGATACAAAGTTGCATCAAATACAGTCATTTTTTACATGTTTCAAAGTAACTTTTCAAGTCTAACAGAGAGACAAATAAAGCTATATAGATAAAAGTTCACGAAAGAAGAAAAAGACTATCATACTGCATCAGTCAATATATTGAACAGTGAGATACATAGACAAGACTATCATACTGTATCAGTCAATATATTGAACAGTGAGATACATGGACTTACCCAAATATAACACTTCCATTTGCCAAACTAGTTTGGCGATCACCAGACACACGATCATATTGGACCACATCCCGAACAAAGTATCCCAAACTATAGCCACCATCACCATACACCTCGGTATACATACATGACATGTTAGGTTTGCAGGTAGAGACAGAACCTCTGCTGACCTCTAAACAAAATTCATGATCACAAGAAATCTTCTTCCCCGTAACTGAATCTAATGGATTGTAGAGTGTGAGTTCCAGCTGTTAGGAAGTTGATACCAAAGTAAGGACCAAGAAAAACTGTGCTATGTCAAGAAGACCTAATGATAAATAAATTAGTTAAGGTAAAAGCACCTATACCTAAATAAATAAGTTATATCAAAGACAAAAAGCAACCAGAAAAAGGAGAAGAGAGAGAAGGTTCAATTACATTGTGATAGCCTCGTTTCGGACACTCTCTGCACTGAATGCAATTAAGCCACATTATGTCACTTCCAGTGTCTACTTGCACAGAGTAGTTCTTTGAAGGTGTTCCGATCCCGATATTAGCATAATAAAGCCTAAACATATGGACATAATAGAAAAAAGACATCAACACAAATTTAGCAGTGCATAAATCCCAAAACTTTATAAGGAGCTTCTCTACATGTTACTTGCAGGAATGTAACTCTAAAGCAGCGAAACTGCAACAACTCTAACTCCCAGTAAAAGTAATCAAGTATGCATGAATTTATAAAAACCACGCGTTAGAGAGAAAATAATCACAAGTAAAATGATAAATCCATCCATGTAGACAGATAGATAGATAAACATATGAGCGTATGAATCCAAATGTATTTAACACTTCCATAGTAATATTTACAACCACGGAAACTAAAGAACTACAGCTCTGCACCCCACTCAATATTAAGAAATCTCTTGTGGCAAAAACAAAGCTTGCGACAATCATCAATTTAGCCCACTTGAGTAGCACACGAATCTTACTCCTGGAAACTATACGCCAAAGTAATGGCACGTCAATAGAGACTTAGAAAGTCACTTGCCCATATATAAATTCCTCAAACTCACATCATTTCATCCCATACAAACTCCCTTTTGCATATAGCCACACAAATTCCCATTCAACCAGACGATCCATTCGTTTACTCTTCCCATAGACCAGCGACTTGCCAATTCCTCTTCTTTGCAGATTTGTTAACAATTGCGGTAAATCCAAACAAAGACATGTAATATATATTTTTCCTGGTAGATCCAATTTGCAGCAGAATAGTAAATTTAGCTTGCTTCTATAAAGCATTTCATCGCCAAAAGAAGAAGCTAAAGGATCAATTTGTTTATACTGCTAATTAATCACTAAGAAACGAAGCTAAATGATCGACTTGTTTGTATTGCTAAGAGAATTTAACCACCCACAAACTGAATGAAAACTGGATATGAAAGTATAAAGGAATTAACCACCAAATCTCTAGGATTTTGCAAGTATAAAATTCACGCTTTTACTTCATAAAATTCTGGTCAAATAAAATATTACAATATATTGGTACATATAGGTTAGAAAAATAACCTAAACCCATTTGGAATCCAAAAGAAATTTAACATTAGCTAGTAAATAAATTAGCTAATATTTGAACCCAACTATGAAACCAATCAAAAAGCCCTAATGCAACTAGGAAATTACATAGAAACCAAATTCAACTAGAAAAGTAAAATCCCAAGTCTTTAAAACAAGGAAAACCTTTCACTTAAAGGTAGAAACTTGCAATCCAAAATCTACATAATAATGGATCTAGCCCAATGAATCAACCCATGTTGGTAATTAATTAAAAGGCCGTATTGTCTACCTGATTCTCATGGATAGCATCACATGTAAATAAGTTCAAAGCCACGTTTCCCTCCATGAGAACAAGTACCAGCCCATGCATCAACATGGTACAAAAAACGAAGTTTAGAAAGAGATGCATATAGTCTTGCATGTCTAAAGAGAGGACAACATCTTTCCACTAATCCAATAGTACAGAAACTTTTCTAGAGACCAGATCCCAAACAGAACTTGCAAAGTATACACCATATGACCACAATTAGCGGCCAACTTGACAGCATCGTCACTCACTTTTACAAAGGTTATTACGGAGTTATCTCATTGCCAACTTAAAGTAACCATGTAAACAGAAAACTAACTCCACCTTCATAAAAACCAATCTGAAATTTATTTCATTTTAATGCACGCTTCTTTAATATTTTTCCTTTTTTTATGAAGAAGTATAAGCAGTAGCTACATTGCGGAAGCCAACTATAGGGAGACAAATGTTGCAAACCTGATATTACCATAAATATTAATTAGCTGAAAGGATAGATTTATCTCATATTAGCATCTATTTGATATATAAAGAATGAAGATATTTGATTTGAACAGAAAGAGTCTGGGTCGAAAATGATAAGAATTTGAGGAGGGAGAACGTATATGGAGATGCGGTTAGAGTGTATAAGGATGTCTTGTATAGTATTTAATATTGTGAAGATGTTGAAAAAACATATATTCATCTATACGTTCAAAGATCCTTATCTTGCTTTCAGAAAACGCCATGTCATCATCATAACCAATAAAGCAATAAAAAACTTGACATTTTCTTTGAGAAAAGGTAGTGCATACGCATCATGTAGCGACATCTAAGGTCAGTCTACGCAATTGTTAACTAGTAAACTTATATTTATTTCACAAATCTCTGTCTAAACTAACAGTCTAATGCTCTCACATGCACGAACATAACTCTCTGCTGCCGAATTTTCAAATTGATTTAAAAGTAGCTATAGTATCATTTTTTTTCTTGCTTTTGGATCAAAATATTGTAAAGGAAATTAGCAGTCTTTTCATCAAAAAATATGTACTTAAAAACAAGATTCAATCGATTAAAGTAGACCGAATAGATAAGGCTCGCATTATGTGGAAATAATGTGGCACTCTACTCCTAGTCCAATATATTAATACTTATATTTAAAGTGCATATTTATTTTTATAAAAAGAGAATTATTTTTTTTACAAAATTTTGATCCAAAATTAACAAAAATACAATATCTGAGCTACTATGAAGACTAATTTGAAATTTCTGTCGAACAGGACAGAGCTAAGATAGGTAATACGTATCGACAATGTTTCGTTGAAGAAAAAGACAAGCTATTTTGTGGTGTTTGTCAGTTACAATTTTAGTTATTCTCGAAAATCTAAAGACATGCTTTTCGATCGTCTTGCATCATTAGTTGTAATCTTATCATTACAAAAGCATCCTCATAAAGCATCCCAGAAATAAGCATACATTCCAATACAAGTAAAATCGAGAAATTGATAATTACTAGCAAATTCGAATTCGATATCATTGCTCCAAATTACAAAACAAAATAACACACATATCGAGATTTTACTAATAAACGGAGCGGAAGAGCTGACCCGACAGCATCGGCGCGGCCAATTCCGCCGATCGGGAGGTCGACACCGGCGGCGAGAATATGTAAATGACGGAGAGAATCGTGAGATTTGAGAGCAGCGAGTGAGTTATCCACACCGCCCCTGGCGAACTTTGAGTTGACAGTGATTACATAACTACTAGCACTTGTGTTGTTACTTGTCAACATACACATCGTAATAATCATTATATATAACACCGCCGATTGAAGACGTGTACACCTGGTGGTGTTATTTTTGACGGAGGATGAAGTGGTGGTTGTTGCCCCCTCCAACGCCATTACACTTTGCTTCCACTTTTCGTTGTTTTTTATATTCTGTTTATAAAGGGTTTTTAATTAATTTATACTACGACTAAAACAAAATTACAGATTAGAAAATGTGTGTGTATATGAGAGAGAGATATATTGATTTTAGTAGTGGCGTAGACAGTAGACCGGTCGTGGCTGTGGAAGTCAAGTGATGTATGTATGTAAGGGGCTGTTTGGCAATCCCTTATTTCCGGAAAAAAGTAGGGATGTATGTACTTTTTCTGAAAATAAGTAACTTAATTTTTATTTTGAAATTCATATTTGATTTTAAAATTCTAAAATAAATATTTATCTTTAAAAAAAATATGAAAATATGTAAAAAATAAAAATAAAATAAGCTACTTATTTTAAGTTTAAGTAACCCCAAACGGCCACTACGTATTTTGTCCTCGGATATATGGGTCCATTTGGCTTGTCTACAAATAAATTTTATCTTAAATTTCTGTGAAATATTTGATATAATTACTATTTATAAGTTACTAAATTTTTACGAAATATTTTATTTAATCATTATAGTTAAAATCTGTTTTTCACCGATTAAAAAGACTTTTATTTTAGGAGTCTTCTTATTATTGATAAACCTGCTCTGTTGAATGGGCCTGGACTCAAAAAAGATTACGAGTCTGGTGGATGTTTTGATTGGCCTAGGTATCTTGCTTATTGGAGAAGGTTTCACACATTTGATAAGACTCGAAAATAAATAAATAGATATCATTAAGTAGGTGGACAGGTGGCCTAAACTCGTGGTTAAACAGTCTAGCCTACTTAAAAGAATTAGAGAAGGGGCCTAACACTGCTTGCACATAAAGCTGGTAGAGGAGTGTTTGCTCAATTTGAGGTGTCTGAGGTTTCACACCCAATTCTAAGTACCTAGCCCATTAAAAGGGTCTGGCCTGATTGAAGCTTAGGAAGCTAAAAAAATACCAAAACCATTATGTGAATCTCATTTAAAATTATAAGCCCAATCCGTATTGATAAATCATTAAAGACTTGTTGTTGTTGAAGACTTGTTAGAATGCTGGACTTTATTCGGCGTGACCCTCTTCAGAAGGCTAACCCGTAATAGTTATTAATTGGTCAACAGATGGTCTAAGAAGACACCGACACGCTCGGGTCAGTAACTTGGCCACCATGTTGGGCTTCAAAGGTCTATACTTTGCAACACTTATGGCGGTGTCTCAACCTAGGAAGGGGAATCCCTATGGGGAACTAGGAGACTAGGGGGAGCCACGATGCCCCCAACTATGCTATAACCCTGAAAATTTAAAATTTTTAAAAAATAATATTGATCCCTCAAATAATATTGGTTAATATCGGTTCCCCAAAATATTTTTATTTAATATTGGTTACATTGCATTTAGAAAAAAGTTTAAAATTTAACAAAAAATAGATTGATTAAATTAAATTTATTTAGTTAATTGAATTTATTAGTTAACGATATAGATATATAAGAAAATATAATATTTTGGGGCAAAAAATAATTTCATTAAATTTTATATGATGTATCTATCAAGAGAGAAATAAATCTCAAATCTTGTGTGCTAAAATTTTTGTCATACAATCTCAGTCACTACCAAACACCACATCTCCACCCATCTACGCTATTAACGTCATCAACCATCACCGTAATTCCAATACCCTCCCAAAATCTTCTTATCACCAAATTTCTTTGTTAATAATTAGTGTTAGAAGGAGGGCATCTTGACATCACAAGAGGAAAAATGTCATAAGGTATATAAGAAATTGTTGATGATGATCGTATAGGAGATAAGTAGATCAGTTAGGCACAACGAACCCAGGTCTTGAGGACATCAATCGGCCATACCATCATCGAGAACACCACTAGTTCTCATGAATAACAAAGAAGCTTTCCAACAACTTTACCATATGGAGGATGATTTTTGATTTTATTAGGCACATGGAATCCATAGAGAAGAGCATTAGGAGTCTTCAGGGAACAGACGAAGGACGCGGGTCAGAAGGAATGACATCGCCCTGGAAAGGAGCCCGTGAGAGAAGGCACCTGACGTACTGAAGAGAGGACATTTACGCTAGACTAGAGATTTAAAATGGTTACCCTTAGGGCTTTAACTTTCAGATAGTACCATGCTGAGCAGCCATATGAGGACATTATCATGCGAAGACCTTTTAACTCGCTCTCAACAATAGAGATCTAGCCGAGAATAGATTAGAAAGCAACAATTGGCTTGGAAGGGTTCATGATGGAATTGGAAATAAGTTGGCTAATAATGATCTAAGAATGATGCTTGACATCGGTAGGAGCCACAAAGACGAGTTTGATAAGAGGTCCCCTGATTTGTGGCTAGAGCCCATGTGCCACATATTGAAGGGTTTCGAGGCACAAACGCAACGGAATAAATGCGAAAAATAAATCAAAATAGCGAAACCCTCCATAGGATTCAGGCAAAAACACAATATTTAATTCGAAGATCATGATGTATTATCTTTTTTAACTTTAACGAATTAAAGATAGAGATTATGGAGGTCGAAAGCTCGTATGATCACCACGTATCCCGCAGCACGCGATCTACGCACTAACGTATCCACACGAACACTTGATCTTCGAAGGAGGAAGGATGTACTAGCACCCAAGCTGTTTCTCTCAACCTCTATCTCTCTCTCTCTATGCGGCTAGGATTTTCCTAAAACTGAATTAGGTTTACTCCTAGAGAAAGAGATGTATTTATAGAGGAAATAAACAAGCCTTTTAGCCCATCATCTGATTGGTCCTTATATTTAATTAATTTATTTAAAATTTGAATTTGAATTTAAATAACTAATTAAGTCAAACTTAATTAATATTCAAATATAATTCGAATTATAAATTAATTCAAATTTCTAATTTTATTAATTAAGTCCAACTTAATTAATATCCAAAATAAATTTGAATTACTATTAATTCTCCTTCAAGTGTTCTTATTATTACTTTGGCAATAATTTTATTATCTAATAATAAAATTATAAACAATGAGCGGCATCTAGTAATATATCATTGCTACCCAAGTAATAATAATTAAATCAGTGATTCGATTGAGCCTTTCGTGAATAATGTTCCATGTAATATAATCTCTTTAATCTTGATATTATAGATTAAACTCAAGGCACGTGTCGTGTCATCCTCTTCATAATTTAATCTTTATTTTTCTTGATTGATGAGTAGACTGTTAAAATTAAATCAACATTTGAGCATGACTGTGCATTTCATAGTCTCAATCAAACAAGATGCCAATAATATCACTCCTAAAATTAGGAGGATTAAATCTCATCTAGATCATTCATATTTCTCATATGATTCATAATATATCAAATGTCCACTTTTATCATCACACGATCAAAGGTAACTTTTAATGTAATCAAATTATATTAATTCTCGTATAGAAATATAATGATTTCAGGTCTAAGGATCAATATACCATTATCACAGTGAGAATTACTTATGACACTTATTAACATGTAGAATCTCACGACGGGTCATTCCAGTGCCATGCATTGAGACATGCACTTATGTTCTTGACTTTTAGTATCACCATACCTATGACCAATGAGATGTGGTCATCTGTCAACAAACATACTAGTCTTTGTACATTATTATTGTCATTAAATAATAATACTCGACTAAGGAATTTTAGGAATAAGATACTATTCATATAATCTCATTTTTAAGTCACATACTTAAAGATATATAATACGTATCAAAATTTCAAGGACATTTATTATGCTTGGAAACAGATTTCAGAAAATCTACAGAAGCCATTTCAGAATTCGTATCGAATACAATTTCCATAATAAGAACAAATATGTATCATATACATACAGCAATACACACAATCATCACATAATTATACATCACATGAATATCATATATTCAAAATTATATAAAATGTATATATCAACATATAGCCATGGCATATCATATACATGTTTACATACATCGAAAAACTGTTAAACACATAACCAAATTAAAAATTTCGCAAGTAGCTCTGATGCCATTTGATGTCGTTACAGTCCCCAATACGGCAATTTATTATTTACTAAAATTTAATTGATTTTCTGAAATTTCAAAATTTATTATATATGATTATATGATATGTTTATATAATCTGAGATATATTACATGTATTATATGATAACATGGTAGATGGTTATGGCATAAAGACCCATAGAATATAGGTTTTGATTTATGGTTTTGGTTTCCAAATACGATTTGCATGTCATTTATTCATTGTAATTTAATTATCTCAAATGTAACTCGAGTTCTTCTTGTAATTTCATTAGAATAGTTTTGTTTCAATATTCAATGTAATTATCAATAAAGGCTTGCAAGCAAGGAGGTGATCCAAAAGAGGATGATGGAGTAATGAAGAAAGAAGACATATAACAGATATTATTTTTAAATTACCATAGATTGACTTTGATTTTTCTATTAGCTTGGAAAGATCACATAGGATGATGCCATAACCAAACACATTTATTTTACGCACATTACATATATGTATATGAATGCATGTATTAGTATGTATGCGTATATATAATCGAGATGAATTCTTAATATTGATTAATCATATATGTATTAGATACGACACCCATGTCATGTTTGCTTAAGATAGACAAAATCTGTAATGTTTCAAGATTTTAAAATTAAACAAACGATCATGAGATTCTTGTGTTTATGAAACACAGTATTAAATATGAATTTTCTTTTTCTGATATGGGGAGATTTTGTCAAAAGCAGATTATTAGTTTAATTCGTAAGGAAGTCGGTTTTTAAGAGAGACCGTTTGTGACTTCTCCGACGACCTGGAAATCAATCCATTGATGAATATTGAAATGAATTATTTGATTTTAGGAATCTACATGTAATTTGATGATAACATTAATCTTAGAATCATAGAAATTTTATTTTATGTAACAGATCAATTGATATGAAAATTTATAAATATCAATTGATCAGGAAACCATTTATCAGTTGAAATGTTTATATGAGTCAACTGATAATTTGGATTGTAGCATATGTGTACTTAGTCTATTTCAATCGATAAGGTGTAAATCAGTTGATATTATTCTTATCAATTGATGGTAGAGTCGATTGATATAGATCATCAATTGATGTGTAAATTAAACTGTCAAATTGTAATTATTTGAAAATAGGAAATTGCACAAGTGAAGGATGATCGATTGATATTGAAGTCTCAATGGATGAGAGATCAATCGAGGAAGCCAAGTCAGGAATTGAAGACTATCAACTGATGTGAAGACCCATCGATTGATATATCGATTGATAACATTTATCAATCGATAAGTCATTCCATATCAATCGATGGATGTAAAGATCAATCGAAGAAGAACATCAGTTGATGGATTAAAGGATGAATCAATTGATATGCTTAAACAAAAAATTATCAATTGATTGTGACAACACAGAAAGTCTATCAGTTATAGATCCAAAGAATAAAAGCACACCTATGGAAGACAACTTAGGGTGGCTGTGAAGACTCAATCCATAGCTGTCTTTCAAATCTGTTTTTCTAAAAAAGAAAAAGGAAAAAGAGAGAGATATAGAAATAATCCTAGAATAGGAATTGTAAAATACACTTGTAGTATATAAACAAGTGTAGTAGCATTGTTAGAAAATATAGAAGTTAGACAATATTTCTAAAATCAACTGTTCAAGCTTTAGAGCACATTGTAAGATCAGTTGATTCTTTCTAACTTTGTAAAAACGAAGCTAGGTTATCTTTTAACCTTGGAACATTGAGCAAAAATATAAACTGATGGAAAAACCAATCCATCAGTAATTTTTAAATCTCTTTATTCACCTTAATTTTCAGCTGTTGTTTATTCAAACATATTCTGTCAATCTATCAAACATCAAGAAAAAATATTAAAAGAAGCAAAAATTTTAATATTTGTATTCAACCCCCCTTCTCCAAATATTGACATTGTTCTTAGGAATAACAATTGGTATCAGAGCAGGCTTTCAATATACAGAAAGTTTAAAGATCAAGAACAGTCAATATGGGCCAAAAAGATTCAGGTGTAAAGATTTCAGTATTAGAAAATGATGAATACTTTCCATGGAAGGTAAAAATGCATCTGCATCTTCTTTCTCTCGACCCTTCCTATGTTCATTGTATAGAGAAAGGTCCTCATATTCCCATGAAGCTAGTCACAAGTGTGAACCCTGATGGAACTCCTGCACTTGACAAACATATTCCTAAACTCATCTCTGAGTTCACAGAAGAGGATGAAAAAGAAGTTCTCAAAGACAAGAAGGCCATGAACATTCTGTTTAATGGCCTAGATAAAGATATGTTTGACAATGTGATAAACTGCACTTCATCAAAAGAAGTATGAGACACTCTTCAAACTCTATGTGAAGGAACTGAATAAGTAAAGAAAAATAAGATGCAACTCTTGATTCAAAAGTATGAATCATTTCATTTCAAGAGTGGAGAATCTATCAATGATACTTATAGTAGATTTCAGAAGTTATTAAATGGACTAAAGCTATATGGTAGGGTTTATGCAACTGAGGATACAAATCTAAAATTTCTTAGATCTCTTCCAAAAGAATGGAAACCAATGACTGTTTCCATTAGACAATCTCAGGACTTCAAGGATTATAATCTTGAGAAACTTTATGGTATTCTCAAGACATATGAGTTGGAAATCCAACAAGATGAGGAGATTGAGAAGAATCAAAGAAAGGAGAAAACTATGGCTTTGATGGTCAAAGGAAATGAAGAAAAGAAGGAAAATAGCTATGTAGAAGAGTCTATCATGATAGCTAGTGATGTTATTGAAGGATCATTCAAAAGAGGAAAGGGCAAGTGTGAAGAAAATGAAACATGCTCTCAAGATGATTTGGATGAGATTGAAAATGAAACATACTCTATTGATTCTTCATTAATCAATTGATAAACATTGTTCTTATTGATGGATATTTGTAGCTATCGACAGATAAATATATCAATTGATGATATATTTACTTCTCAATGGATATTTGTAACTATCGACAGATAAATATATCAATTGATGATATATTTACTTATCGATGGATATTTGTAGCTATCGACAGATAAATATATCAATTGATGATATATTTACTTATCGATGGATATTTGTAACTATCGACAGATAAATATATCAATTAATGATATATTTACTCATCGATGGATATTTGTAGCTATCGACATATAAATATATCAGTTGATGATATATTTATTTATCGATGGATAAGTGTACCTGTCGATAAATAAGCTTTACCAGTTGATGACCTGGAATTTAAATGGGTCCATGTCATCAATCGATTTTATCAATTGATTAATACATACATCCCTGTATGTATAACAGTAGATTGCCAAAATTGGTAACTTTTATTTTTCAATATTCTTTCAACGTTCGATTAAGTTCTATTTTGAGTAAGAAATTGACTGGGAAATCAGTAAATATAAATAGTGAGATTAAAACTTCTTTTAAATCTTACTTGCAATTTTACTAACAATTTCTCTACCTCTCTCTCTCTCTCTCTCAATCTACGAACTCAATTTCTACCCATTTCTCTCAGTACTCAATTCTCTTAATATCTTCAAAGCTTTTATACTTCTAATCTTCTATATAAGGAAATGGCATCTTCATCTAAGAAAATCTCTCAAGCCGGGTTCATCTACTAATTGAATAATTTTGTGGCCTGCACTGTGGTTGAAAAAGCTCCAAGGGAATTTCATCCTTTGATGCAATTCCTGGGAAGTGGCAAGGTACAGAAAGCATTGAAGGAAGCATCAACAATAATCTGCAATTTGGTGGAAGAATTTTGGACTTCTGCAGAAGTTGCTGATGACTTCTCAAGCATCAAATTCAACTGCAAAGGACAAGAGTATATTCTTAATACTTTAATTTTAAATGAATGTTTATATTTACCTGTTAATAATACTAATAATGTGCCTTGTGAATCAGATATTAGAAACATGCTTAGGGTTGTCAAATCCTGATATTAATTTAGGGCAAGTAGTTAGAAAACATTTTAGGAGAGAATGGTCTTATTTCTTTGATGCAATAATAAAATGCTTTAGTGGTAAAATTAGTAATTTTGATGCCATAACTTCAAGCATGCAACAAATAGCATATATTGTGTTGTTTGATGAGTATCATGATTTTTCTTCTATATTGTTGCTGAAATTGCTGCTAAGTTAGGAAAGAAGCATGATAGGTCTAATCATATATACTATGCTAGATTTATGATGATTTTTATTAACCACTTTGTCAAAGAAATTGAGATTTGCAGGGAAACTGAAATCCTTGAGTGTTGGACTCAAAACAAAAGGGTCTTCAAAGACTTGGTAAGAATCAATCTTCACAGTAATGTGGAATTGATTTACCCACCTTTTGTTCAGGTATTTATCTCAACCCTAACTTCTTCGTTACCTAAATCTTCTTTGCCTTATGTGACTATGGAGGGTGGTAGTAATGACCCCAACCCTCCTACCCAAGCCACACAACTAATCTCAAAATCCAAATCTAAGAAACCAACCTCAACAGGTTCCCAAAAACCTGCTGTTGTAAAAATAAAGAAAAGAAAATCAACTGTTTTGGTAGATAGACTAGAAGGAGATGTAGGTGGTGAGGGAACTGGGGAACTTCAAAAAACCTAGAAGAATAAGGAGAGTGAGGGTGAGCAACCTCAACTAAGCCACTCCACAGTCTCCCAAAAGACTGTGGATGTTAATATGGAAAATACCACATCCCTATTGCCATCCTCCCAAAAGGATGACAATATTGAAAATAGCCCACAACCAGGGGCAAAGAACCAAGTTGGGGACACACAGGCCAAAACAGTAACACCATATGAAAGGAGAAGGAAGAAAATCACCTTTGCACATGGGGAATCCCACACTGCAAAATCACAGGAAAATGTGGTGGAGCCTTCTCAAAGTCAGATTGATGCATCTCATATAAATGATGAGATGCAGCCCCATTCTCTCTCAATTCCAATCCCTTCTATTCTTACTTCTCCATCCCAACAAATTTCTTCATAAAATGTTTTGATAGATTATCAAATATTTTCAGATTCTCCTTTATTTTTCAAGGAGAAGCCAACACTCTCTCCTGAATCTTCTTCACAGGATATTCAGGATTCCATTTCTCATATTATTAAAAATATCTCTTCTCAAATAAATTCCTCAACTGTTTTTCTTCATCAATTGATATACAGCCATCGACTGATAAACCATCGATCGATACTCAAGATCAATCAACGGGTATGCATCAATCGATGGATATTCCAAATACCTCAACTGTTAATATCTTTACATCAATTGATGTTGCACAAACACTCTTAGGAATGAGTGAGTTGAGTGAGAGGCAGGATTGCAGCCTGGCAAAAGGAGAGGGAGTGTGTAAGGACATTCCTAATTCTTCCAGGAATGAGAGTGAAACACTTGAGGGCCCCACCTTAGAAGGTGCATAGAACATGAGTGAGGGAGGGGGTGAGATTCCAGGATGAGATCCTGATGCAAAATAGAGAGATGAGTGAGAGAGATAAAACAATTCTTTTATTTGAACAGGAATTGGAAAATAAATTGATGGCAGAAAAAGTGGGAGTTAAGGAGTTAGGGGGAGTATCAAATGCACAAGCTAGTGGGAGTGGAATTGCTAAGGACTTTGAAGAAGAGGTTGATGCTGGTGAACTGGATCCACAGAACTTCATCCATCCTAATCCACAATATCAGGGGTTGGCTACTTCAAGTAACAGGGATGCAGAACAACTCTTAGGAATTGATCATACAGAACAAAGGACCAGGAATCTGAAGGAAAGTATTGCCAATACAACAGATATATGTTATATGGCACCTGAAGAGCTAGAAGAAGATTCTGATGAGGAGCCATGGATGAGCACAATTGATGGTTCCTTAGAAGCTGTTGAAACTGAAATTCTCTCTCAATATAGGAGGGCAATGGTGGAAGGAGAAATTGAAGATCCTACTCAAAGGAGAATTGCTCGCTGTATGAGAGAGTCATTGAAAATTTAAAAGATCACAGTGACAGGAGTAAAGAGGGAACTGGAGATTATTAAGAAATCTATTACTACCAACAAGGATGCTTTGGACAGGAGATTGGATGAAAAGCTACCATTTAACACCTTGAATCACATCAAAGACAAACTCCTCAAGGAATCAAAGAGCTTTGCAGCTTTGGAAACTAGAGTGGGCTCTCTAGAAAAGAAAATGGATGCTATAATTGCAGGTCAAAGTCTTCATGCTTCCATTCTTTAAAAGTTTCTTGACAGAATGCCATCCCCCCTCCAATTGATGATAACAAAAAGGGGGAGAATACAAAGAAGAATGATGATGGTGATAATGGTGATGACAAAGGCAGTGGTAGTGGTGGTGTAGGTGGTTCTGGAATGGACAAGATAAGTGGCATTTGTGGTTCTGCAACAAAAAGATTCAAATACAGAAGTAACAGTGATAATCAGTCTTCAAAAAGATCTAAATCATCTAATTCACCCAAAGATGACTTAGAACAGAAAAAGGAAGAATTCAAGAAATTTGAAACTGATCTAGAAGCTAGAAGGATTTCTAGGGAAAGAGAAACTCAATCAATGATTGAGAGAGCAATGAAAAGAATTGAAGATTTGAAGAGAAGCACAGAGTTGGTGACAGAGGCAGTAGAAAAAGGAGACTTGAATGATTTCATTGCTCAAACAAGAAAAATAAATAAAGATGCACAAAAGGCTGTCAAAGAAAGTAATTCAAATGCTGAAGTCTTTCTATCAATTGATCTTGAAGCCCTTGAAGAAAAGAAAAAGGGTAAAGCCATAATGATTGAAGAAGAAAAGAAAAGGAAAGAGCCAGTTGGCCAGAAGCTTCTTCAAGGAGCTATTTCTACAGGATTGTCAGATGCTGCAAGAAGAGAAAAGGAAAATGAGGAAATAGCAAGGTAAATGGAAATATAATGGAATATGGAAGATCAATAAATGGAGAAACCACTGAGGAAAAAGAGAAAAATAGCTATGACCAAGAAATGGTCAAGTTCTATTCAAGAAATAGTGGTTCAAGAAAACCTTCAGGGTCAACAAGAAGAAATAAAGGAGGAGGTGACAATTGAAGGTTATGATATGAAGAGAGTACTAGTAATTAATGAAAAAGGACTAATTGGAGTAAGGACTCATCCTGCTACTTCTAATCAAGAGGAATATATGAGATTGGAGTATGAAAATGGAGTGAAGACCACCTATTTAATGAAAGTGATAATGAAGCAGAGTTACAATGTTTTAAAGACTATCATTCCTCTACTCAACAGAAAGTACAAACTCAACACAACAATTCCTCAGGAGATTCAACAGCAAATTTCAAAGTTAAGGAGATCCAAGGCAAAAGCTGAACCTGATTCACCTCTAAAGCTATGGAAGTCACAGGTCAAAAAGGTGGTGTTGGAGCCAAAGTATGCTATGATTTTTACAGATATGGAGGGCAACACAAAGTTCTTTAATATATGCAAATATCTGGACAAAATCACAGATGAAGAAATGCATTACCTTATGAGGCAACTTAGAGAAACTGACAGGGATGAAGTAATTTTGAGGAGTTCTTTCATGAGGCAGGTAAAGGAAAATGCTGAGAAGCGAAGGAAGATGAGCTAATTAAATCATGAAGGCATATAAAGACATTGAAGCTGCTTTCAGGAGTTAACTATCAATCTGGTATTTCTAAAATTAATGTGCTAATTAAATTTCTTGATTCTATCTGAATGTAAATTTTTTAAGGGTTTTGTTATCATCAAGTAGATTTATGCCTGTTCATATCACAGACACAAATAGGGGGATATTGTTAGGAATCTACATGTAATTTGATGATAACATTAATCTTAGAATCATAGAAATTTTATTTTATGCAACTGATCAATTGATATGAAAATTTATAAATATCAATTGATCAGGAAACCATTTATCAGTTGAAATGTTTATATGAGTCAACTGATAATTTCGATTGTAGCATAGGTGTACTTAGTCTATTTCAATCGATAAGGTGTAAATCAATTGATATTATTCTTATCAATTGATGTTAGAGTCGATTGATATAGATCATCAATTGATGTGTAAATTAAACTGTCAAATTGTAATTATTTGAAGACAGGAAATTGCACAAGTGAAGGATGATCAATTGATATTGAAGCCTCAATGGATGAGAGATCAATCGAGGAAGCCAATTCAGGAATTGAAGAATATCAACTGATGTGAAAACCCATCGATTGATAACATTTATCAATCGATAAGTCATTCCATATCAATCGATGAATGTAAAGATCAATCAAAGAAGAACATCAGTTGATGGATTAAAGGATGAAACAATTGATATGCTTAAACAGCAAATTATCAATTGATTGTGACAACACAAAAAGTCTATCAGTTGTAGATCCAAAGAACAAAAGCACACCTATGGAAGACAGCCTAGGGTGGCTGTGAAGACTCAATCCGTAGCTGTCTTTAAAGTCTGTTTTCCTAAAAAGGAAAAAGGAAAAAGAGAGACATATAGAAACAATCCTAGAATAGGAATTGTAAAATACACTTGTAGTATATAAACAAGTGTAGTAGCATTGTTAGAAAATATAGAAGTTAGAAAATATTTCTAAAATCAACTGTTCAAGCTTTAGAGCACATTGTAAGATCAGTTGATTCTTTCTAACTTTGTAAAAACGAAGCTAGGTTATCTTTTAACCTAGGAACATTGAGCAAAAATATAAACTGATGGAAAAACCAATCCATCATCAATTTTTAAATCTCTTTGTTCACCTTAATTTTTAGCTGTTGTTTGTTCAAACATATTTTGTCAATCTATCAAACATCAAGAACAAATATTAAAAGAAGCAAAAAGTTTAATATTTGTATTCAACCCCCCTTTCTCCAAATATTGACATTGTTCTTAGGAATAACATTTGATCATGGAAAAATTGAGAATCTCTTTATGATGGGATCATGATCGTTCATATAAATATTAAAATCCCTAAATATATATTAATTTAATTGGATGTCTTCCAATATTTAATACTCGTCAAGATCTAGATTGAGAATGACTGGGTTTGCCAAAGCAATGTGCTATTATCAATCATGGGAAGACGTGATAAATAAGTGTACTTAGTTTGTTGAAACATTGGGTCTAACTTAACTAAATCATCACAATAGGATTGTGGGTTTAGAGGCATAGAGTTTGGTGAGATTTATTGAATAAATGTGTATAAAAGGTTGTTCCACCAAACTTTCCAAGAGTTATATTTGATATAATTGACAAATGGTTTCTACCTAAATAGTCATGTTTTTAGTGTATTAGCTAATGCTATCTTAAAATATGGATGAAATATGGATTTTGGCTCACTAGAAAGATTTAAAGAAATTCTTTCCGAATTAATAGTTAGGGTTATTAGTTTGATAAAAATAGTGGGAGGTATATGGTGATATACCATAATCACTTAAACATAATTAATATTAAATATTTAATCTAGTTTATTTTATACACTTTAATATTGTAGATATCAAATGATAAACACAAACAACTTCTCTATACGATCAGTTCTTGAGAAGGACAAGTTGACGATAACAAATTTCCTCGACTGACATAGGAGCTTGAGGATCGTCCTCGGGCACCACGATGTTAGTCAAATCTCTTCCCCTGCTATTAAAGCTGAGAATGTAACATGTGCAAATGATAGTGCTTATTAGAAGTAAATTGATATTACGACTGATATTTCATGTCTCATGCTTGCAACTATGAGAGCTGAGCTTAAGAAGCAACACGAGTATATAGATGCTTGTGAGACGATTGAGAACCTTTAATGGATATTTGAGGGACAGACCCTTCAATATATATTTGACAATTAAAGGTACTATACGCTTACAAGTAGGGAGAGTGAGACTCGGTTACACCACATGTTGTAAAGACTATTAGGTATAATGAGTACCTTGACATTTTGGGTTTCCAGATTGGTTTGGAAGCTCACCTAGATTTGATCTTACAATCTGCGGACAACAAATATTCTTAGTTTGTTATGAACAACAAAATGAATGAGATTAGTTAAACACTTATTGAATTGCTAAGCATGTTGAGAACTGCTGAAAGTAACATGATAAATGCATGAACTACTACTATAATGATGGTAAACATAGGGAATTCAAAATAGAAAGGAAAATGGAAAGGAAATGAGAAGATTTTATCTAGTTTCCTTGTCAAACAAAAGTCCAATCCCAAAACAGGCTCTAAAGTATGAATGAGGTGTTGACAAAGAAGACGATTGTCGCTTCTATGAAAAATCGGGAGACTATAGATTAAATTATCATGCTTATTTGGAAGATCAGAAAAAGATGATCAGTAAGGGTCAAGCTTCGAGTATCAGGTTGGAATTAGAGTAAAGGTAGTTTATCTGGTTGGAGGAACTCGTTACTTAACTTTTGGCCTACAAGGAAAATTTAGAACTTGATAATTGTTATAACGTGCTTGCAATTAGCAGAGACATTATATTAGTTTCTTGTTTAGACAAGAAATGCTTTTTCATTCTAATTAAAAAACAATAGTTGTTTATTCTATTTCAATGACGAGGCTTATAATGTTACACAACTAGTTAACAATTTATATGTTCTAAAGTGACTCAAATCAAACATTACTTTTGGCACTGTCGTTGAGGCCATATTAATGAGAAACGCATTTCCAGAATACATAAGGATGCATTCTTGGATAAGTTTGATTATGAATTATACAAAAGGATGAAAATCTTAGTTTATTTGGAAAAATGACTAAAAATCCTTTTACCGGACATGGTGAAAGGGTTACTGAACGAGTATGACTTATACATAATGATGTATGTTGTCATATGCGTACGATGACAAAAGGTAGTTTTTATTAACTTCATAAAATTTACTAATTAGTTTAATAGATACGAATATATGTATCTTTTGAAGAACAAATCTGAATCATTTGAAAAAGTTCAAAGACTATTAAGATGAAGTAGAAAATATCAAAGAAAAGTTTTTTGATAGGAGAGATCACACCTTGTTGGACATGGTGCAATCAATGTTGAGTCAAAGAATCTTCTAATTAGGTTCTGGGGCTACGCCCTAGAGACAGCTGCTTATACACTTAACCGAGTTCCTACTAAAACGATTCAGAAGACTCCGTATGATATATGGACTGAGAAACATCATAGCATGTCATTTATGAAAATTTGGGGATGCGAAGCATTTGTAACGTCTAACTTATGACAAGCTAGGATCTAAATCAGACAAATATAACTTTATGGGATACCCAATTGAAACAAATGGTTATTCTCTCTATAATCCTTCCGAGAACAAAGTGTTTGTTGCTCGAACTGCAGTGTTCCTTGAAAGTGAAATGCTTTCTAAGAAAGGCAGTGAGAGGATAATAAATCTCGATGAAATTCGAGACCCACATGGTAACATTGAACCAATGGAGGAACATGAGTAGAATGTAGAAGAAAATAATATTGCTCAAGAAACACAGGTTATTCGTAAGTCTAGTAGGATTCGTCATGAGCCCGAGAGATATTATGGATTTCTCTTGACTCAAGATGGTAATGTGATGCTTGTGGATGAAGATGAACCTCTCACGTACCAGGACGCTATGAACACTCCAGAATCTAAGAGATGGTTGGATGCCATGAAATCTGAGATGGAATCCATGTATACTAATCAAGTATGGACTTTGGTTGATTTACCTGAAGGGGTAAAACCTATAGGGTGCAAGTGGGTTTTTAAGAAGAAGGCCGACATGGATGGTAACGTATAGACCTATAATGAATGATTGGTGGCAAAAGGTTTCAAACAAATTTATGGTATTGACTATGATGAGACCTTTTCACCAGTGGCTATGGTCAAGTCCATCAGGATTTTGCTTCCTATAGCTACTTACTATGACTATGAAATCTAGCAAATGGATGTCAAAACTGCTTTCTTAAATGGGTGTCTTGAAGAAGATGTGGATGTATACATGACACATCTTGAGGCTTTTGTTTATCCAAAGGATGCTGGAAAGGTATGTAAGTTACGTCGATCCAGTTATGGATTAAGACAAGCCTCGAGGAGATGTAACATTCATTTTGATGAAACTGTCAAAGAGTTTGGGTTTATTCAAAATCAAGATGAACCACTCATTTATAAGAAGGTTAGTGAGAGTCATTTAGCATTCCTAGTATTATATGTTGATAATAGGGAATGACATTCCTTCTCTATAGACTGTGAAGACTTGGTTGAGAAATAATTTTTCAATGAAAGACTTAGGCGATGTGACCTATATATTAGGGATGAGGATCTATAGAGATAGATCAAGGAGATTAATCGGCTTAAGTCAGAGTACATACATTGGCAAAGTTTTGCATCGATTTGGAATGCAAAGAGGCTAAAATGGATATGTCCCAATGTCTCATGGAATAGTGATCTCAAAATAAAATTTGTCCTAAATCATTGGATGATAAGTATCATACTAGTAAAGTTCTATATGCTTCGGTGATTGGTTCTATAATGTATGAGATGATATGTACTTAGTATGATGTCTCGTAAGCCCTAAGCATAACGAGAAGGTACCAATCTAATCCATGTGATAGTCACTAGATGGAAGTCAAGAATATTCTTAAGTACTTAAATAGGACTAAAGATTCATTCTTGTTATATGGAAGAGATGTGAAGCTAGTTATAAGAGGTTTCAGTGATGTTGGTTTCTAGACAGACAACGATCATTTAGTGTTTCTATCTAGCTTTGTGTTTTTTCTATTTAAATTGAGATGTTGTATGCTAGAATGGTTCATAGCAGACACAATTGTTGATTCTACAATAGCGCCTGAGTATATTAATGCTTGCGAAGCAGCCAAGGAGGCTGTTTGGGCATGTACTTAGGAGATATCACATAATTAATGAGATTAATTATCAAGGAGATATACATATATGTAAAGTGCATACTAATAATAATATTACAAACCCACTGACTAAGGCTTTGTCGCAACAGAAGCACGAAAATCACACTAGTTCCATGAGTGTTGGATACTTGGGTAATTGGCTCTAGTGCAAGTGAGAGATTGTTAGTAATTGTGCCCTAAAGACAATTACTTTTATATTTTAAGGAAAATATAAAAGTAATTGTCTCTAGGGCACAATTACTAACATATATCGATAATGCGAGAGGGCCCTCGAATGGCCGAGGGAGATCCCCGCCAATTAATGCATCATGAAAACGATATTGATGAGAGGTCCCTTTAGCCGATATGAGAGCCCCTGTACCATAGATTGTGTTATTTACCCTAGCACATACAATGAGTTTGTAAAAGCGGGTTGAATATAAACTCTTAGAAATTCTTATCTTTGCAGAAAAAGAGTTTGTACTGTAGTAGATTAATTATTTTAGTATGTAATCTTGGAATAACAACATAAGAATAGTAAAATATTAGTTTGACAAGCAATCTTAAAAATTACTAGTGGATTGGTTTTTCCACTAACAAAAATTTTGCTTTCAAATAATCTAAGTCTAAGAACTCCGATTGAAAGTCATATGACTAGGCCTATTTGTAATAAGTAGATGACAACTTAACTCAGATAAGAAAGTAAAGTAAATAATAAGTATTGAATAAGGAATCAAGACGAAAAATGTTAACTAGACACGAAGAATCAAAATATTAGAAGAATTTTGATAAGACTGCTACTCAACACTGAAAGAAATTCATTTATATGATCAAGAGTCGGTGTAAAATAAAAGAGTAGTATCTCAAGGAGTTCAGAAGATACAGAAAGTTTTAAGTGCCTACTACAGAAAGATTCTAGAAGAAAATTATAGAGGAAAAACAAAAAGAAGCCAAGACAGGACAAGACAAAATATAAAGACAACTACAGCAGAAATGAGAATCAACATTCTACTTGGTCATCCGTGAACCAAACCAGTGCACAGGATATCAACAATGCTAGTGAAGATTTGTCATCAAAGAGTTTAAGTGGTTAGAAAGGTTATTGTTGATGTATAGAAGAGTTTGATCTACAGCAACAATTGTCTTACAGCTAAAACTCTAATTTAATTCTCTATTAATTAATTAAATTAATTAGTAAATTAATTCACTTATAATTAATTTATTTCTTAAATTAATTAAATGATTAATTAATTTAGAATTATTTTAGAATGATAGAAGATAGAACAAAGGCGGAAAGATTTCAGAGCTAACAAAAAGGTTATACAAGTCAAAATAATATTTTAATTTTGCTATCAAAAGTTAATTAATTATTTAATTTATTTAATAAATTAGTTCAAGCTGAATTAAATTTATAAATTATTTAATTAAATTAAGTAGAATTAATTTATTATAAAAGATATGCCTTGGTATGACTTTTAATAAAGTCTAAAACACTTCTTTAAAAGTCATACTGAACTTATGTTGAAAATAAAGTCATACAGCTACAAAAAAAGTCATACCGAGCTTCAACCAAAAATCATACCGATTTCTTCAGTAAAAGTCATACCGAGTTGCTCTGAAAAAGTCATGTTGAAGCTAAATGAAAGGTCATAACGAATTGATTTAAGAAAAGTCATACCGAGCAAATAAAAAGGTCATACCGAATTATTTAATAAAAGTCATTCCGACTTTTATTAAATAAAAGTCATACCGAGCTTCAACAAAAAGTCATACTGAACTGCTATTTGGAAAGGTCATACCGAATAAATTGAAAAGTCATACCGAGCTAAAAATAGTCATATCGAGCTTTTTAAAAAGTCATACAAGTGCTTTTCAAATGTCATACAACTTAAATAAAGTCTGAAAAATGTCCTGATCTAAGAAAGTCATATCAACTGTTGGTGAGATTACGAAGCCGTATGAATAGTAATTATGATGTCTCAACACTAGAACATGACAGGTAAATAATACTACGTCAACACAAAAATCAAGAAGAACTGAAGATAAGGCAAATACAGTGAATTAGGAAATTAGAAGAAGTTTTGAAGACTACTACTAGTAACTGAAAGAAGTTCATTAATATGTTCAAGTCTCAGTGAAGAATAATGTGTAAAGACTTTAAGGGTTTTGGAAGTGTTGAAGATTTAGCATAAAAGTGCCACTAGAAAATTTCAGTGTAAAGTCATTGATTGAAGATAGACAGTGTTCGAAACATAGGAATCTAGAAGAATTGAAGATAGGGTAAAGACAAAGGTTAAAGAAGACAGCTGCAGTTTTGAAGTAATACTCACTAAAAGAAGTTCATTTGAATGTTCAAGCATCAGTGAAGAACAAAGAATGAAGTATTCAAGATTGTAGTAGTAATGAAGACGTTTTCTAAGTACCAGAAAAGATTCTAGTGAAAGTACAGTGCTTATTAACAGTTAGTATTTGAAGCAATGCAAAAATCAAGATTAATCACCTGAAACAAAATAGAAGTCAAGAGAATTTAATTCAGTGTTAGTCGTTTGTGAACCATACCAGTGCACTAAGTCTCAGCACAACAAGAAGAGAATTACTTTGATTTATCAGAAGAAAATTAGTTGATCAAGCCAGAAGAGTGAAAACCAAGTGGTAAATACTTCAAGCATTTCAAGAAATTTTTTAAGGAAAGTATTACTACATTTGGTGGATCTTGTACTCTTGAAGCACTCTATGAGGCGCAACAAAACACTCATGGATAAGTTTCTAAGTGTTTTGTGGCTCCTATACAAGGGACATAGAGGGTAGGCACAACAAAACATTGCCTAAGGAGTAACAAAAGAGATAAAGGAAAAACTAAGAGTTTCGTGGCTCCTATACAAGGGAATAAGAGTAGAGACACAACAAAACACCTTAGGCGCAACAAAATACTTATGAATAAGTTTCTAAGTACTTTTGTTGTTCTTATACACTACAAGCAATGTAGGAGGTGCAACAAAATACCTTAGGCGCAACAAAATACTTATGAATAAGTTTCTAAGTAGTTTTGTTGTTCCTATACACTTCAAGCAATATAGGAGGCGCAACAAAACTCCTCTAGGAGCAACAAAAGAATTCTAAGTACTTTCGTGGTTCTTATACAAGGCCACAAAAGTTGAGGCGCAACAAAACTCCTCTAGGCGTAACAAAAGAATTCCAAGTACTTGGTGGCTCCTATACACTGCACTTACTCTATAAGCGCAACAAAATGATTTAGCATTGTGAAGTAAATCAATTCATTTGATTTAAAAGACTACACTATATAAACAAAATGAAGTTCTCATTTTGAAGAGTGTTCTGGTTCGTCTCTTCCAATCAAGTGCAGAGAAGAACACAACAAATAATATACAGATGGGTCACAACAAATCAAAGCTTTATCCATTACTCCTTACCGGATTCTTTTGTTAATGGCCGGATAAACTTTGTAATATTTTAAGGGCCATTACAAAATACTCCCGGTAGTTAAATCCTTAGACAAAATTATAGATACAAATATTGTATAGGATTTGACAAGTATATTTTTGTAGAAGCAAAGAACTAATTTGTTCTTTGGAAACCAGTTATATTTTTAACTGGATGTAGCAACCTCAGGGTTTATATACGAAAGATATATTCCCCGAAACTTGTCTCATTAAATTACTTGCTAATTTTCTAGAACATTAATGAATATTCATAAATACAGAAAATTTATAAGCCAGCCTCCTAAATACTATTCACCTCATGAATTCGAACCCACTAACCGAACTCTAAATTATTTATCCACAAAATATTCGAAAGAATTTTTTAATTTAGTGAGTATCGTATTCAACCCCCTTCTACGATTCTTCAGGATCCAACAATTGGTATTAGAGCATGCTGATTGATATACAAATCGAGATCCATAACTCAGTGAAACTCAGGGTGTCGAAGCTGCTTGGACACAAAATGATTAGAGGTCTTATTAAAAAAGTTTAATTATAAAATTTTAATAAGTTTATTTGATAAAATTTATTTTATAAACTTTTATTAGTTTATGTTATAAAATTTAATTAGTTTATTTTGTGAATCTAATATTAAATTTATTTTATAAAATTTATTTTATAAACTTTTATAAGTTTATATTATAAATTTTAATTAGTTTATTTTATAAACTTAATATTTAATTTATTTTATAAACTTTTATAAAATTTGTTTTATAAACTTTTATTAGTTTATGTTAGAAATTTTAATTAATTTATTTTATAAATTTTAAAGAAATTAAGTTTATAATTTAAATTTATTAAATAAATTTACGTGGTCCATTTATTACTCGGCTAATTGAACTAAGTCAGTATGTTGGATGTTAAGTGAATACACGCACAAGCCAATGGCGCCACTTGACAAAATATGTTGGATGTTAAGGTCAAGCGCCACTTATTAGTCACGAGCCAGTCAAAGCGGATCACACGCGCAAGACTTGTAAATTTAGTTGCGCTTGTTGCGCCTATACAGGGTATTAGGTGAAGCAGCGCAACAAAAGGACTCAGGCGCAACATAAAAACTTGGCGCTACTTATTCCCAAAATACAGTTTGGTACCCCCAAGATTTGTACCATTTAATTTTTAATTTTTATTTTAAATTTATTCATTTTTCTAGAAAATTTAAAATTCTTGAAAACTAAATTTTTTCTTAAATATTAATTTACGATATTTTAATTTTTAAGAAAATTCAAAATTCTTGAAAATTACTTTGTTGTATATTTTTTTTGATTAATTTATTTTCTAAGAAAATTAAAAATTCTGTAAATTTAAATTTTTCATAAATATTAATTTTAGGGTACTCAAGGAGTTTGTAATTGAAGATTTTTCCAGGTATTGAAGACAACTAAAATTGATTGAAGATTATCCGATGAGGTTAATTATGGAATTGGCTGAAGAAGATGTGGTATTAATTTTCTTAGAAGTTTACTCCATAGGATCCCACTAATATTTTGGAAGTTGCAAAAGAAGAGATTAATTTGGGTACAGTTTTTGGTTAAATTGAGTTGAATTTTTGAATGAAAAATCTTAGGAGTTAAAGTAGTGAAGGAGAACAGACTGGACTACTTGGAATCTCAGTACAAGCCTTAAAATTTATTCTACAGGGGGATTATAGGAGTTCGTGCTAACACTGCAGATCATCTGGAACACAGAATTACAGCCAACATGGATCTAAGGATACAACCACATTGTCTGTAGAAGAACTGTACGTGCTGAATGCCTATGAACTAGAAAAAGAGTTGAAGAAGATAATATTTGGTAAATCAGGTTGTTAGCATATTCACTGTATTTGTGACCCAGGAACCAAATTTGATTGAAGTCAAGGTTGAGAACCTCTGAACAGAAATGAAATGATCCTAGAAGCTGAATTGAAGATGTAGTAGCTCGAGGTAGTGGTCAAGGTATTGTATGTGAGTTTGACACTTTGGAATATCTTGAGAACTAGACTACAAGTCAAGCCTTCAGGGCAACAGAAAGTTCAGTGACATTAGATTCAGACGAAATCCCAATTCTAAATCTAAGGTCCTTACCTATAGATTCCATAAAGGAGATCTTCAAGAACAATTCAAGAGGTGGTTGCAAGACAGGGATGGTTTAAAATAAAAAGATAAGATCAGTGTTTGCTACACAGTTTGAAGAAGCCTATACAAGCAAAAGATGACAAACATTGTGTTGGGTTGAAGCAAGAATCTCAGGCATTTGTGAGGATGCAGCAAGGGAAAACATTTGTTGGTGAAGTTAAATGCAAGGCTGATTCTATCAGTGACAGTGATGAACCACATGGATATCTGACATCAATGACCAACTCTGGAAATGAATCACTAAGCACTTCACAGGTACACATTCTAACTAGTTTACGTTTATCTAATTTAGAACTGTATGATTATTAGGTATTGAAATGTATTATATTCATGTTAGCATGTTAGCATCTTAGGACATAAATGCTTAATTGATTGCTAAGAATAAGATTGCATGCTAGGATTCATGAGTTTAAATAAATACATTTCATACTTGATTTTATATACAGTAAAATGAATATCTAAAATTAGATAGGGTGGTCTAGACGGTTAGGTGTATCCCTGAACATTTGCTAAAACTTGATTTAAATCTTCTGTAATTTAATACCTCTGCTAATGTTGTAAAAATTACTAAATAGACAAACATGTCATAGATCAGATATTTTATATTTGTTCTTATTGTGATAAATGACTTGATAAGTGTATGTGGAATTTGATATTGCTCATAATGTCTTATTCAAATATTCTGCATATTCTTGAAATTATTAATGTGCTTATTTTCACATGATTTGCTCACACTCACATAGTTGCACTTAAATGTCATATCATTTCATGTATTGCTTGTTAAGGAGTAGAATATTAAAAGATGGTAGAATTATCTAAGTAGTCAGTAAGATCTGTAGATTTAAGGATTAATCTAAAACTGACTTAGATAATTAGAGATAGTTAAAAATGTTAGAAAATGACAGAAATAGGTTAAAAAGAATTAGTAATCTAATTGTTAATTCTTCTATCCATGTGTTTTTAGAAATTTTTTGAATATCTGTAAATCTACTTTTCATCTGTTACACTTCTGTAGAATGATTAAAGTAGATAGTACTAAATTTTTTAATATGCATTTTGAAGCTTTTGTTACCATTATTGAAAGTAATATATCTAACCCATCTTGACTCAATTGAATTTGAGTACGAAGAAGCTTAATCATTTGTGATTGCAGAGTATGTAACAAAAGATAAAAGTTATGTGATTTCGTGACATTTACTGTTCGAGGCATATGATTAAGATTGGAGCTTTAATATCACAGTTGTTTGAGAAAGCCTATCCAACGGTAACCTTTGGAGATGACAGCAAATGATGTACAATGGATTTGGCTATAATGATTTTTGGAATTTTCATCAATGGAAGCATCTTTCTTGTGGAAGGACTTAAGCACTATCTACAGGGCATTAGGGAATTCTGTGTCAAGGGTTTTCTGGAAAAGCATTGAAAATGAAATGTGTTTGATCTCAAACAAGAAGGTTACAAACTCACTCAACTGAGAGTGAGGAATTTTGTTCGTAGCTGACATGTAATTTGTATGCAAAGGTGAAGTGAACTTTTCAGTAAAGCTTCCTCAGTAAAAAGAGTTAGCTATGGCATAAGAAGCTCTCACACTTGGTCAACAAGACAATGGATTCTCCGATAAAGATGAAATTGGTAAGAGGACTGCTTCATATGAAATTCAATCCAGAAGGACATTTTGAAGCATGTCATATAGGGAAGTCAATAAAAACATCACACTGAAGCAAATTATGTCATGGAAGAAATATGCTTAGTGGTGATTGATGACAACCCTAATTACAAGTTGGTGATGTTCGTGCATTCAACAGACAAAATATCACAGATGGTGATTGATCACATCGGGAAGATCAAGTTGGAAGTAATGTAAGTTGTGAGATCTTTGAAGGTAGATATTGGAACTCAATTTCATGAATGAAGTTCTAAATGAAGTATGCACTAATAAAGGTACTTTGAAGTTGGAGCAATTAACACATCATGCTGCTTTAATCAACAAAGATCGTGAAAAGACATCATATGAGTTAATGGCCAACCAGAAGCAAACACTGAGGAAATTGATATTTATTGAAGATTTATATGAGTATCTTGGCAAGTTTGAAGCTAAGGTTCATGGAACAATTTTCATCAACTACTCATTGAAGTCAAAAGCTTTCAAGGCATATATGATGTAAAACTAGAAGGTGATTGAAAGTCTGAATGTTTCGTCCTACTACACCAAGCTCCCAAGCATTCAAATGAATGACTATTTTGAATCTTTGAAGTTTGACCTCCCGTCAGAGTCAAATTCAGATACTGATGTTGAAACTGAGGTTGTAGAAGGAATCAATTATAATGATGATGATTCAGATCCTATTAGTAGAAATGGTAGTGAAACTACACAACTCGTGAACTTTAACAGAATCCACTGAATAAGGTAAAGGATCCTCAACACATCCTAACAGCAACTTAGGGGGAGAAAATAACAGAAGGATCTACTAGTCGTACTCAACACAATGAAGATCAAAGGAATACATTAAGAACATGTCTACCAAGAAAAAAGGTTTCAAGTCAGAGTCATTCCTAGAGTCTAGTTCTTAGTAAACCAGATAATTGAGTAAAGGCTAGAAATGCTTATCAAAATGAACATATATTTTTCGGGACCTAACATTTGGTATCCCAAAGAATAGTGAAGATGCACTGATTGATCCAGATTGGGTGATTACAAATGCAAGATGATCTCAATCAGTTCAAAGGCAAAAACTATTGAAGCTGGAACCTAGACCACAAGACGAAGCTAAAATTGGTATAGTAAGGGTTTTCAGAAACTGGATGATAATTGACATTATTATGAGGGACAAAGCCAAACTGGTTGCTACAGGTTACTATCAAGTAGAAGGTATCGACGATAATGGAAACAGAATCTTCAGAACTTTCAAAATCTAACAGCAAGCACCAGTGATGAGACTTGATCATATTGGGGATGAACAAGTTGATGACCTAACAGTAGGATATCCCTAGCACATGTTGAGCATTCAAGCATGAATATCTATCAGATGAATGTGAATAAGTGCACTCCTGAATGGTGAGCTGGAAGTTGAAGTTGATGTACAATAATTCTTGGACTTTGAAGTTACAGATCATTGGAATTTGTATATCATTCTCTTCCCAAGCTCTCTATGAATGAAGGTAGGGATTCAAACAAATCATCATGGACATGGTATGATACTTTAACTTCTAATTACTTGAAGATGATTTTATATTAGAGTAGTTATACACATATCTCTCTCTAGAATACATGGCACATACAATGTCATATATGTGCTAGTATACCATGAATATTATATGTGGGTCTACTAACAAAACTTTTGCAAGAGATATTTTGCTAAGTAAATGTAGAGTAGGTACAAGATGAGCATGTTGGAAGAGTTACAATTCTTTTTGGATTATAAGTAATTCGAAAGAATGATGACAATTAAAGTAAGTCAAGGATATTTTGAAGATGCGCAATTTGGAAGATTTTAGACCTGCCAAGACTTCTTGCCGACAAACCACTAAGTTTGATCAGAGCAAATCAGGTATATGAACTGAAGTGACAAGATATAGAGGTATGATCAGCTCATTACTTATTCAATTGCATAAAGATCATATATTTTATTCTCGACGTGCCTATGTGCAAGTTTCCAAGTGGATACTAGAGAATATTATATTATAACTAAGTTATGAATTGTTAGATATCTTAGGGGATCACCAATTCTTAGAATCAGATACCCTAAAGATACTAGGTTTAACCTAATTGGTTATATAGATATAGATAATGCAGGTTGTAAGAAAGACAGAGAAGTCATTCCTAGAAGCTGTCAATTTCGTGGAAGAGGTTGATTTCTTGTTGAAATAAGAGGAAGCATTCAACACACATAGCTGCAGCAAATGCAAAATTTAATGCAACTAGTGAATGTGATGCTCTGATCTTCCAGACAAGGAAGCCACTTCAACTCCAACAACTCTGCTGGATACTATCTACACCAATTATGGAACAAGTGCATGAACATCAGGTATTATTTCTTTCGAGATTGTCCTAAGTAGAATAATTTGCAGATCTTTGCTAAATAACTTGATGAATTTATTTTGTCTAAGTTGGTTAGTGAACTTGAGATATTATTTATGTGCATATTTGTTGAAAATCTCATCTGCAAGGAATTCTCAAATGAGTTCACAAGTATTAAATCGTCTATATTTAAAGGATTTGTGAATTTATTTGAAATCCAATACCTCTTACTTTTTGTTATTAGTTTAATTATCTTGCTTACAATGTTATATGCATATGTGGTAGTTAGATTTTCTAGCATAAGTTAGCGGCATAATTATTTGTATGTTAAATATTTGATGACTATTAGTCAATGACATTTTGCTTAATTGCTCTGATATTTTACTCTGATACTTTTAAATATTTTATTACAAATAATTGTGATACTTTTGATATTAGTGACATTATTTAGAATTTTTGTTCTAAGTAATTAATGCATATTTCAAAACTCACTAATATTGGAAGATGAAGTATTTTCTAAGTCATGTGTATAAGATTCTCAATATTTTATATACTTAGAAAATATTTCTAAAATTTGATTTTATTTGTGAGGAGTTGTAATTAGGATTACAAGTATTAAATGTCAATATTTAAAGGACATGTGAATTTCTATTCAACTATTTTCTCGAGCTTATATATATCAATAATAATTATTATGAGTATAATTGTAATATGCTATAGTGACAATTATTAGATATAGCGTATGGAGTTAGATGTTAATATTCAATCTTATGAATATTTAGTATTTAGTAAAATTATTTTATCTTATTAAAATTATGGATTGAAGTAATCCAATGTTTATTAGTTTCATAATTTTGATTTGATAAAATATTAGAAGCATAATTTCTTGCATTTTGAAATTATTGATAAATATCAAGTAATGGTATTTTGTTAATATTTCCTTGCAATTAATTATGATATTTTTAATATTAGTGATAACTCCAAATTCGGGGGTCAAAAAGTTTTGTAAAATGTTCTTGGTGGAAAAAAATGTGAATGAAAGATCCCATTGAATTGAATTGGGTCCATGAATCTAAGAAATAGTGAGAATTCTTGATCTCTCTCAATATCTCTCTGAATTCGAAAATCCAGAATTTGAATTGATATCCTTTCATTGATTCCTCCTAAATTGCATTGATTTATTCTAAAGATTTCGTTTCAATTGGAATTTGGTTATAATACATGTTGTTTATCTGAAAATCACTAATAATAAAAATATGTCTAAATGCTTATTGTTCTACTGAATAATTGTCATGATTATTTGATTTATATATATACTTGTTTGTGGTAAATGTTTAGTATTACATAAGTATTACTATTAGTTTTCTTTCTTTGACTGAATTTTAAACCTGAATGTATTAAAAAGGAATTCTTGTCTATTTCTTTTTCAAAACGTTATATTCAAAGATACATTCATTTTTCTATCAGTTTTAAAGAAGAAAACATCAAAATTATTTTTCAAAACTTCTCTTTTGAGAATATTTTGATTTACAACCCTGCTTTATTTTCCAAAACCTAGGGTGTGAATCATTTTTTCTTGAGGATAATTTTTCTCCAATATCAAACTCTTTTATCCTATCTCAAAAGATATTTTTAAAAGTTTTATCTTTCACAACTTTCTCTCTCTTAATTTTTCCTTTTAAAGTGGCAGAAACTTTGTGACTGTTATTTTATTCGAAGAAATTGTTTTTACTTCGATGTATCAATCATTTATAAAATGATTTATTTTTAAACACTTGTTTCAATGTATGTTTCACATTGATTCATAGTGCCTAAACATTGGTTGTTGCTTGAAGGCCTTGTATTGTATTGTTAAGCATGCATCCAACCCCAATTGTCATGTTTTTATTTTAAGATGTGGATACTATCAAATGGATGAAAATGATGAAAATCATAATTGCATATGAATTGGAAAATCATAGTCCTTTATTTGATAAGGATGTTTTGCAAAACTATTTTCAAAACGTACAATATTAAGGTATAAAGGAAATGAGTCATTTTATCGAGATATAATTTGGTAAGAGAGTTAAATTTCTTCTTTGGTATAACTTTTCAAATTTTATTATGGGAAGTTTGTCTTATAAGAACTTCATACGGGATATAAACTTTCTTCTCTGATACACTTTCCCGCATTTTATTATGGGATAAGTATCTTAAAGAAAATTTCGTATCATGCTCTTAAATGATAATTCTTTAGATTCGACAAAACTCGTTTGCTGAAAAGCGCTTTAATGCAATCTATTACCATTCCTTATTATATTTTTCCTTCTCTTTGAGATGAAAAATATGTTTTGGAATGTTAAGGTGATTATGTTTTTATCTTGATTGACCTTGTCCAATTTAGCCCCTAGTGGCTTTAGAAGCTAGCCAAGAGGTTGAAAACCCATCAATCTCTTACCCAGGCCATAGTACCAAACAGTAATTCATCCACTTCCATATATTAACCCTTGGAGATATAAGGAAACTTTGTAAGTTAGAGGTTGATAAGGGAGAAACTGCACCTGATGCAGTAAATGTGACGCCCTCCAAACCCGGGGTCTAGATCTGGGGGTCACCAACCAATAACAATAATAAAATAATATATACCAGGTGCACACTGGCCCGATAATAAATCAGAGGCGCACTGACCCCGTCAAACCAAAGATCGCTAACAGGTTATAGTATGAAATTAAGCAACTGAAACTAAAAGTAAATCCAAATCACCTTATTACAAACCAGAAACTAAATCCAAAACTCAAATCCACAAGTTTAGATAAGTTTTAAGTCTAAACTCAGTTTTATTACACATTCTAACAACAGCCAAACGGTAAACTAGATACTTGGGAAGCCCGAGAAGCGAGCCATCCCAACAACTGAGGCTCTCTATGCCCGCTAGAGCTACCGTTGTGACTCATACTGGATATCTGGCAGAATTTAATAAAAAGCAAGAGTGAGCCAAAGAAATGCTCAGCAAGTATATGAACAATTGAAATGAAATCAAAATATGAGATCTGTATAGAGAACAGAATATAAAACAGTTTATTATAAAAACTGAACAGTAAATAAATCACAGTTTATCTCAACTGAAACAATGCAGTATGTCATCAAAATGAATCAACTGCTCAAAATTAAAACATAATAGCCACACAGGCAATATGGATTGGATACACAACATATAAACACTATTGCCCCCTGATCAGGTTCAAAAGCAATAGGACCCCTTTATAGCTCATCGGTACATTTCTATACCCATAGATATAACAAGGATTTCAATAAATAGGTACCAAAATAGGCAAGTAATGTTAGCCTATAGGAAGATGGATTGGTTACCGTATCCTCCATAAAAATGCTGGACCCCCTACATCGGGCCTCCTATGCAATTGCTGGACCCCATACATCGGGCCTCCTACGCGATAAATTCCAATCCAGTAGAGCAACCCCAAATAAAATAAAGGTATGCTTAGTTTTAAGTACAGATCATATCCTCGTTATTTACTACGATAACACTGGATATGATGTGTTTATTATAATCAATTTCCTTTATTCAGAGTACGAATAACAAGTAACTCTGATGCACAGAATAAAACAAGAATCATAAATAGTTCTGAACAATAACTATTTATCATGATATGAATAATCAAAACAATAAAATAAAAGTGTTTAAGATTATCAAGGTGAAGATACTTGCCTGTAAAGTGTTTAAAATGATCAAGTAGAAAATACTTGCCTGATATCACAGTTGTCCTAAAGCTGGAATGGGTCGACTACACTGCTCGTCTACCTACTACTTCGCTAGTATCTACAAATAAAATATTCTAATTTAGATTCCAGTGTCTATCCATGCGATCTATTAATAACAAAAATAAATAATAATTAATAAACAAGTAACATCAATTAGCAGGCGAGTAAGCACATAAATCATATAGCAAACAAGACTCACAAATTAATGAGCAGTCAAAGAAATAAAAAGAGACTTTAAATATTATTTGAGTCAAAGTGGATCATTATTATCCACTCCGAATAATTATTGAATCCATAATTATAAGCAATCATGGTATGGCATTTATGCACACATAAGAAATAGCATGTCAAAGCAGATTGCATACACAGACTATTTGATCAGTAGGTTGATACAGACTCCAACTGAAACAACATTGCAGATAAGTGAATTATCAAGTAACTTGCTTATTTTAGAGAGATTCTTAACAAGTTAACAGATAGGTTTTGACATTAAAACTTATCATGACAATTTGTATAGTACCTTATCAAAATGATATTAAGGTAGCAAATAGTAAAAACGGACAACATAAGACACATAATATGCTAGACACATCAAGAGTGATCAGATGTATGCAATAGATAAGTGAATTTGTATAGTACATATGACTTCTTTATGAGATTATACATATCATAGATCATGGAAAGACTCAAGTTATAGCATATAGGTGATCATGGCAGTTGAATATAGAATACACCATACAACATAAACCTTTTGGACTTATAGAAAAAGAGATACAGAGTCATGGCAAGCATGAGATCAAACCAATGCAAGTGTTAAAGAAGAATATGCAGACTCTAGATGCACTTCATCAATGCAAGTCATTTGGAAAAAATAGAAACTGGTAGTGCCTTCAAAGATTAAAAGCAGCATCGTACATTTATATTTATGTGAGTTACATGTTATGCCTAGGACCAATTTCACATTTCAGCTAACATGTATAAGATTAAGTGTTTGGCAACATGACTATAAACAGTTACAGTAACTGCAGGCTTCTTATAAAATTGATAGGATCAGGGTCATTTAGTTCCAAGCACTTGTTGCCTCATCCAACTGATATAACGAGCAAGCATTATAGCTTCAAATCTTTTAAGATAGTATTAGTTCACAGAAGGGAATAGGGATCCTATGCAAAGATAAATGCATATTCAGTGAACTAAGCAAGACTTTTGTCCAACATGTCTAATGCATACAAGGGATGTCATAGAGCACTAGGGCTAATAGTATAATTCTATCTGCTACTATTATTTTTAGTCTTGAAGAAATCTTACATACAAGCACACACTGACGTAGCCGTAAAAACAATCATACCCAGACCGAAGCTCTGTTTTTCTAGCGAGCTGAAACTGACTCCAAACTCGCAACCAATAATACCAGTAGATTCATAGCAAGGCAAGAAGAGTAACCATATCATCAAGTTCAAGAACGGAGCTCGTTTGCTCCGATTCCGGCCAAACACAAATCATACACCCAAAAATCGAATTAAAAATGGCTACAAACTCTACCCATCATGCTCTATATAATCAACTCAATCAATTAAACCAACAAACAAAGATTTTATAAATTTAAATTAAGCTAGGAAGGCAGCAAATCAAGAATCGAAACACGATGACTATTCCCATGAAATTAACGATAAACATAGATACTACATGTAATAAACTTCACAGTGATTACTCATATTAGCAAAGCAAAGATCAAAATCAACTCTAACTTTGAAGATTAATTACCTAAGTTTATAAGAACCTTATGTCGCTGCTTCCCCTGATTAACAAGCTAGCCGCCTTCTATTATTAGCAAGTACAATAAAAAATTTTATTATTAATAAAAACTATTTATATCTTCTGAAAAATCAAGGGCTTAAATTTGATTAAAAGTAATTTCACCCCATAATTAAAATAAAATGCCCAAAAATAATTTTTATGGGATAAAATATAAAAATAAATATTGTCGGATAAATACAATATATATGTCAAAATTCCCCAAAAATTATGAATGGTCCAAAAATAATAAAATAAATTTATTTTGAGGATTTTATCATTTTCATAAAAATAAAGGAATCAAAAACAAGGTCTCTAGTCTCCTACAGGGGTTGTGTCCGATAATCACCAATAAAAATAATCGTATTCTAACGAAAGAAAAATGTTACCATAAAATAGCATAAAATATTTTAGGCTACACAGGAGTCACATAACACATAATAGGCAATTTTTCTATTTATTAAAAATCCTAACACAATTAAATGCATAAAAAAAAAATCTGACTCACCAAAAATTATATTAAAAGCATATTTAAATATTATAAAATACACGTAATTTTCTCGGGCGTTACAACCTTCCCCCCTTATAAGGATTCTGTCCTCAGAATCCATTTAACAAAATAGATGAAGGTACTTAGCTAGCATTTCAATTTCTAATTCCCAGGTTGATTCCTCAACAAAGGGATTCTCCAAAATATCCCAACTAAAGGTACTATTTTATTCCTTAATACTATATTTTACAATCTAATATTTATACAGGCTGTACTACATAAAATAAGTCAAGTTGAATATCTACAGACTTATATTAAAAGTTCGGGCCTTGGCTGACCTGCATTGCCTGACCCTGTAGCATGGTTCTGATTCCCATTGTTGAGGTTGACTTTGCAGTCCTTGGAAACATGGCCCATATTTCCACACTTAAAACAGGTAGTTCCAGATTTCCAAGGCAAGGTGCAATCCCTACTATAGTGTCCTTGTTTCTTACAGGTATATCACCATACATTAAGTCCCTTACATATTCCACTATGGTCTTTCCCACATATCTGACATACTGGTGGTGGTCGGTTCACCTGTTGTTGATTGTTACTAAAGAATCGGTTCACTTGTTGTTGGTTATTATTCTGAAATCGATTCTTTTGATTGCCAAAAATATGACCTCCATTCCCTGGTCCACCATTTCCTTTGAACTGAAATCCTGGTCGATTGTTGAAATTGCTCTGAAATCGGTTTTGTTGCTGATTCCCTGACCGGTTGTCAAACTTCCTCTTCTTTCCATCCTTTTCTTTCTGAGACATGTCACTCTCAGCTTCAATGATCATCGCCTTCTGTACTACCGCAGTGTAGGTGGTCAACTCAAAAACAGCTACCCTACTACGGACCCACGCCTTCAGTCCTTGCTGGAACCTCTTGGCCCTCTTCTCGTCCGTATCCACAAAGTCCGGTACGAATCTAGCTAACTCAGTGAATTTAGCTTCATAACTTGTAACATCGGTTTCCTGCTTTAGTTCCAAAAATTTTATCTCCATTTGATTTTGCATGTAACGCGGAAAGTACTTCTCCAAAAACAACTCATTAAATGTCTCCCAAGTAACTACTCCCGCTCTTTCTAGTGCCTTCCTTGACTCCCACCAGTAATTTGCCTCTCCTTTCAGAAAATAGCTGGCAAACTCAGTCTTCTGATTCGCCTCCACTTTCACCAACGCAAAGGCTTTTTCTATTTCCTTCAACCATGCTCGGGCTTCTACTGGATCTGCTGCTCCTTGAAACTCTGGAGGTTTCACAGATTGAAATGCTTTGAAAGTTACAGCCTGTTGTGCTGGCGGTTGTTGCTGTTGACGTGTAAGATTATCAGTTTGTTGACGTAATAGCTCAAATATTTGCTGCATCACGTTGACGTTTCCCGGCTCTAATGGATTTCCTTGCATCACTGGATTTCCTTGCCCCACGAGATTTTGATTGTTGTTCTGATTTCCCAAATCGTTCTCAATCACATTTGGATTGGCCATATCTCTAATAATAAACAAACAAGTTCTTTAGTAATTGGCTGTACATGCTTTTGATATAACATTTAACTTGGAAAGACATGTGTAGAAAATATTTTTTCTTTATAAAAAAAATTCTTTTCCCATTCATGTTATCAAATCTTGTCACACAACACAATTACTAAGTTACTCGAATGCTGGTGATAAATGCACGTTGAAATATAAAACACGAATCTATACTACAAAATCGCTGTCGATATATATATCAATATATACGCAGGATACAACAATTCATCTGACTAACCTACAACATCCTACTCCCAGAACATTCCACCTAGAAAAGATGTCGGCTATATACGCTCAAAATTCCGACATACCTCTTACTACAAACCTAACACTACCATACATAGGCATCACTACCATACATATGTATCACAACACAGCTCACAACATAGGCTTAAACTAAATCAAATGTAAACCTATCTCAAATGAATACAAACCTATCTCATGTGATCTATCATATCTTACACGGACTATATTTCTGCTTATTTCAGTGACTACCAACCTGTAGCTCTGATACCAACTGTGACGCCCTCCAAACCCGGGGTCTAGATCTGGGGGTCACCAACCAATAACAATAATAAAATAATATATACCAGGTGCACACTGGCCCGATAATAAATCAGAGGCGCACTGACCCCGTCAAACCAAAGATCGCTAACAGGTTATAGTATGAAATTAAGCAACTGAAACTAAAAGTAAATCCAAATCACCTTATTACAAACCAGAAACTAAATCCAAAACTCAAATCCACAAGTTTAGATAAGTTTTAAGTCTAAACTCAGTTTTATTACACATTCTAACAACAGCCAAACGGTAAACTAGATACTTGGGAAGCCCGAGAAGCGAGCCATCCCAACAACTGAGGCTCTCTATGCCCGCTAGAGCTACCGTTGTGACTCATACTGGATATCTGGCAGAATTTAATAAAAAGCAAGAGTGAGCCAAAGAAATGCTCAGCAAGTATATGAACAATTGAAATGAAATCAAAATATGAGATCTGTATAGAGAACAGAATATAAAACAGTTTATTATAAAAACTGAACAGTAAATAAATCACAGTTTATCTCAACTGAAACAATGCAGTATGTCATCAAAATGAATCAACTGCTCAAAATTAAAACATAATAGCCACACAGGCAATATGGATTGGATACACAACATATAAACACTATTGCCCCCTGATCAGGTTCAAAAGCAATAGGACCCCTTTATAGCTCATCGGTACATTTCTATACCCATAGATATAACAAGGATTTCAATAAATAGGTACCAAAATAGGCAAGTAATGTTAGCCTATAGGAAGATGGATTGGTTACCGTATCCTCCATAAAAATGCTGGACCCCCTACATCGGGCCTCCTATGCAATTGCTGGACCCCATACATCGGGCCTCCTACGCGATAAATTCCAATCCAGTAGAGCAACCCCAAATAAAATAAAGGTATGCTTAGTTTTAAGTACAGATCATATCCTCGTTATTTACTACGATAACACTGGATATGATGTGTTTATTATAATCAATTTCCTTTATTCAGAGTACGAATAACAAGTAACTCTGATGCACAGAATAAAACAAGAATCATAAATAGTTCTGAACAATAACTATTTATCATGATATGAATAATCAAAACAATAAAATAAAAGTGTTTAAGATTATCAAGGTGAAGATACTTGCCTGTAAAGTGTTTAAAATGATCAAGTAGAAAATACTTGCCTGATATCACAGTTGTCCTAAAGCTGGAATGGGTCGACTACACTGCTCGTCTACCTACTACTTCGCTAGTATCTACAAATAAAATATTCTAATTTAGATTCCAGTGTCTATCCATGCGATCTATTAATAACAAAAATAAATAATAATTAATAAACAAGTAACATCAATTAGCAGGCGAGTAAGCACATAAATCATATAGCAAACAAGACTCACAAATTAATGAGCAGTCAAAGAAATAAAAAGAGACTTTAAATATTATTTGAGTCAAAGTGGATCATTATTATCCACTCCGAATAATTATTGAATCCATAATTATAAGCAATCATGGTATGGCATTTATGCACACATAAGAAATAGCATGTCAAAGCAGATTGCATACACAGACTATTTGATCAGTAGGTTGATACAGACTCCAACTGAAACAACATTGCAGATAAGTGAATTATCAAGTAACTTGCTTATTTTAGAGAGATTCTTAACAAGTTAACAGATAGGTTTTGACATTAAAACTTATCATGACAATTTGTATAGTACCTTATCAAAATGATATTAAGGTAGCAAATAGTAAAAACGGACAACATAAGACACATAATATGCTAGACACATCAAGAGTGATCAGATGTATGCAATAGATAAGTGAATTTGTATAGTACATATGACTTCTTTATGAGATTATACATATCATAGATCATGGAAAGACTCAAGTTATAGCATATAGGTGATCATGGCAGTTGAATATAGAATACACCATACAACATAAACCTTTTGGACTTATAGAAAAAGAGATACAGAGTCATGGCAAGCATGAGATCAAACCAATGCAAGTGTTAAAGAAGAATATGCAGACTCTAGATGCACTTCATCAATGCAAGTCATTTGGAAAAAATAGAAACTGGTAGTGCCTTCAAAGATTAAAAGCAGCATCGTACATTTATATTTATGTGAGTTACATGTTATGCCTAGGACCAATTTCACATTTCAGCTAACATGTATAAGATTAAGTGTTTGGCAACATGACTATAAACAGTTACAGTAACTGCAGGCTTCTTATAAAATTGATAGGATCAGGGTCATTTAGTTCCAAGCACTTGTTGCCTCATCCAACTGATATAACGAGCAAGCATTATAGCTTCAAATCTTTTAAGATAGCATTAGTTCACAGAAGGGAATAGGGATCCTATGCAAAGATAAATGCATATTCAGTGAACTAAGCAAGACTTTTGTCCAACATGTCTAATGCATACAAGGGATGTCATAGAGCACTAGGGCTAATAGTATAATTCTATCTGCTACTATTATTTTTAGTCTTGAAGAAATCTTACATACAAGCACACACTGACGTAGCCGTAAAAACAATCATACCCAGACCGAAGCTCTGTTTTTCTAGCGAGCTGAAACTGACTCCAAACTCGCAACCAATAATACCAGTAGATTCATAGCAAGGCAAGAAGAGTAACCATATCATCAAGTTCAAGAACGGAGCTCGTTTGCTCCGATTCCGGCCAAACACAAATCATACACCCAAAAATCGAATTAAAAATGGCTACAAACTCTACCCATCATGCTCTATATAATCAACTCAATCAATTAAACCAACAAACAAAGATTTTATAAATTTAAATTAAGCTAGGAAGGCAGCAAATCAAGAATCGAAACACGATGACTATTCCCATGAAATTAACGATAAACATAGATACTACATGTAATAAACTTCACAGTGATTACTCATATTAGCAAAGCAAAGATCAAAATCAACTCTAACTTTGAAGATTAATTACCTAAGTTTATAAGAACCTTATGTCGCTGCTTCCCCTGATTAACAAGCTAGCCGCCTTCTATTATTAGCAAGTACAATAAAAAATTTTATTATTAATAAAAACTATTTATATCTTCTGAAAAATCAAGGGCTTAAATTTGATTAAAAGTAATTTCACCCCATAATTAAAATAAAAAGCCCAAAAATAATTTTTATGGGATAAAATATAAAAATAAATATTGTCGGATAAATACAATATATATGTCAAAATTCCCCAAAAATTATGAATGGTCCAAAAATAATAAAATAAATTTATTTTGAGGATTTTATCATTTTCATAAAAATAAAGGAATCAAAAACAAGGTCTCTAGTCTCCTACAGGGGTTGTGTCCGATAATCACCAATAAAAATAATCGTATTCTAACGAAAGAAAAATGTTACCATAAAATAGCATAAAATATTTTAGGCTACACAGGAGTCACATAACACATAATAGGTAATTTTTCTATTTATTAAAAATCCTAACACAATTAAATGCATAAAAAAAAAATCTGACTCATCAAAAATTATATTAAAAGCATATTTAAATATTATAAAATACACGTAATTTTCTCGGGCGTTACAGTAAATAAGGATGAAATCGGAAGTGCACCCACAGCTCTACCTCCAGAGAAGAAAAGTAGTATATAAATTGAGGTAACTGTAAGCTCGTCTGCATCTTCTCAAAAGGATGTAGAGCTGAAAAGGCAATTAAATTTTCACTGGAATCATTCTCTCAACAAGGTGGGTCCATTGAAATCCGCTCGTCAGCAAGAGCATCTTGTAATGAGTCAAACACACCACTGGCACTCACGCTGATAAGCCTAAACAGATAAATTCTAGGAATACATTGTAAGGCGTGCACAGTAAGAGGTATAGGCATTCAGAGGAGATACAAACTTTAATTAGCTATACATTACATTGTCCAAGGTATCTACCTCAAACAGAAGCTAATCTTCTACATCTCGAAAGAGTGACGTCTTGTTTAGATTTATCTGAGCTTGAGAGGTAACTTCTTGGCAGGAATTCTTCGGATGAGTCAAGTAGGGTATTTTATACAAAATTCCCATCACCGGGTTACGAGGGAAACGTAGGCTCTAAATTACCATTCATTATATTGCCTACTACGTCGCCCCTCCTGGAAGGAACATTACCAGATCTTGAAAAGGAATGTCCACCTCCCGTTTACGGAGAAGGTGTGAGGCAACTCCTTGATAGAACAAGGCATGATTCCCTAACAGATTTTAAAATCTTGGGATAACCCATCTCAAAGAGGTGAGGCTCCACTAGACAGTGATTTAGCAAAAGCTATTGAGTCTGGTGCTGAGACAGTGCTTATGCATGATAGATCAAGAACACCTTTACAAGGCAATTCTCCACTTGATAGTGATTCAGTTCATTCTGATGAATCATGTAATGATAATATAAATGAATTGACATATTTCACTTGCAGGTACAGAAGGCTATATTTGGAATGCAGAGTGAAAGTGAGAGAGAGAAACACTTAAGTGAAAGTGAGGGAGAGATACACTTGAGTGAGAGATAGGGAGAGAAAGTGTGAAACACTTCAAAGTGCTCGACACTTTGGTGTAAACACTAACATAACATAGTAGAATTGAGGAAACCATAGACCAAATACTTACCCTTGTTATTTGCTACTTCTGAAAGAAAAACTACTATGTTTTCCCAATCAATGACAGACAAGAACCTTCTTTGGAAGACAAGCTATTTGAAAGATCATGGGCCATTGGAGGATTCCTCAATTAAGGAGGAGAATTTAGTATACAAGAAAAAGGAGAAAAAGGAGAAGGTCTTATATTTGTATCCTAATGGGAGAAGTTAATATCCTTAGGGGGAGAATTTAGACAAGAAAAAGAAGAAAATCTTATCTTCTGATCCTTATGGGAAACAACAGAATTTAGGAGAATCAAGAAACGGTATCCTATACTTGAAATGAGTTGTTAGCAGAGGATTCTTCATCCAAGTGGGATGTACAGAAAAGAATTGACACTTCCATTGATCATCTAAAGAGGAGAAGAAGATAGAGAAGAAGAATCACATTCTCAGGGGGAGAACATTACTTGAGCTATGTTCTATGTTCTATTGAAGATGTTCCCATGAATTTTAATTCTTATAAAGCTATATTTATGATAAGTTCTTTAAGTTCAACTATGAAGGATTTTGAAGCAGAGAAAGCTCAAACACAGACATAAATGGAGATGATACTACATGAATATCAGTTCAGTGCTAGAGGAACAAACATCTTTCATTTTAGTTACACAAGAAATCTGGAAATGCAAAATTTGATCCAGAAAAACCAGTAGCATTATTTACGTGTCCCGGACCATTACTTTTTCTAGTTGTTAGTTGAGTTATCCTCTCTATGGGATTTGTTTGCTAAGTTTAACAATCAAATAGGGCGAGATTGTTGGTGAGATTACGAAGCGGTATGAATAGTAATCATGATAACTCAACACTAGAACATGGCAGGTAAATAATACTACGTCTACACAAAAATCAGGAAGAACTAAAGATAAGGCAAATACAGTGAATCAAGACATTAGAAGAAGTTTTGAAGACTACTACAGGTAACTGAAAGAAGTTCATTAATATGTTCAAGCCTCAGTGAAGAATAATGTGTAAAGACTTTAAGGGTTACAGAAGTGTTGAAGATTTAGTATAAAAGTGCCACTAGAAGATTTCAATGTAAAGGCATTGATTGAAGATAGACAGTGTTCGAAACATAGGAATCTAGAAGAATTGAAGATAGGGTAAAGACAAAGGTTAAAGAAGACAACTGCAGTTTTGAAATAAACTCACTGAAAGAAGTTCATTTGAATGTTCAAGCGTCAGTGAAGAAAAAAGAATGAAGTATTCAAGATTGTAGTAGTAATGAAGACGTTTTCTAAGTACCAGAAAAGATTATAGTGAAAGTACAGTGCTTATTAACAGTTAGTGTTTGAAGCAATACAAAAGTCAAGATTAATCAGCTGAAACAAAATAGAAGTCAAGAGAATTTAATTCAGTGTTAGTCGTTTGTGAACCATACCAGTACACTAAGTGTCAGCACAACAAGAAGAGAATTACTTTCATTTATCAGAAGAAAATTAGTTGATCAAGCTAGAAGAGTGAAAACCAAGTGGTAAATACTTCAAGCATTTCAAGAAATTTTTTAAGTAAAGTATTACTACGTTTGGTGGCTCTTGTACTCTTGAAGCACTCTATGAGGCGCAACAAAACACTTATGGATAAGTTTCTAAGTGTTTCGTGGCTCCTATACAAGGGACACAGAGGGTAGGCACAATAAAACTTTGCCTAAGGAGAAACAAAAGAGTTAAAGGTAAAACCAAGAGTTTCATGGCTCCTATACAAGGGAACAAGAGTAGAGGCGCAACAAAACACCTTAGGCGCAACAAAATACTTATGAATAAGTTTCTAAGTACTTTTGTTGTTCCTATACACTGCAAGAAATGTTGTTTCTAAGTATTTTCATGGTTCTTATATAAGACCACAAGAGTAGAGGTGCAACAAAACTCCTTGAGGCGCAATAAAAGAATTCTAAGTGCTTGGTGGCTCCTATACACTGCACTCACTCCACAAGCGCAACAAAATGACTTAGCATTGTGAAGTAAATCAATTCATTTGATTTAAAAGACTACACTATATAAACAAAATGAAGTGTTCATTTTGAAGAGTGTTCTGGTTCGTCTCTTCCAATCAAGTGCCGGAGAATAACACATCAAATAATATACAGAGGGGTCAAAACAAATCAAATCTCTATCCATTACTCCTTACCGGAGTCTTTTGTTAATGGCCGGATAAATCTTGTAATATTTTAAGGGCCATTACAAAATACTCCTGGTAGTTAAATCCTTAGACAAAATTATAGATACAAATATTGTATAGGATTTGGCTTTTATATTTTTGTAGAAGTAAAGAACTAATTTGTTCTTTGGAAACCAGTTATATTTTAACTGGGTGTTGCAACCTCATGGTTTATATACGAAAGATATATTCCCCGAAACTTGTCTCATTAAATTACTTGATAATTTTCTAGAACATTAATGATTATTCATAAATACAAAAAAATTAGTAAGACAGCCTCTTAAACACTATTCACCTCATGAATTCGAACCCACTAACCAAAATCTAAATTATTTATCCGTAAAATATTTGAAAGAATTTTTTAATTTAGTGAGTATCGTATTCAACCCCCCCCCTTCTACGATACTTCGGGACCCAACATCAGCTTTGAATCCTCTAATAAATATGAGGTGAGCACTTCATATTTTAGATGTAGAAAAACTTTCAAATTCAACCATTTGTCTGACTGTCATATTCACAGACTTTCTGTGCTAGTTTGAATTTAATTCCTTAAGTACAACAATTCATGTCAAATATGTTCTAGGAATTAAGGAATATTCTACCGAATACTATAACACCCTTTCAAGTTTAATATACGTATTTAACTTGAATCTTGCTTACTTACTTGTTAATTTTCTAGATCTTAAATGTTTTATCGTGAAAATAGAAAACTAGTAAGTCAGTCTCCCAAACACTACAAAGACTCGAACCCTCAGCAAAAGTAATAATTTAATTATGCAAATTCTGAAAAGAATTTTAAATTGTTGTGAGTATCGCATTCAACCCCCCTTCTACGATACTTCCGGGACCCAACAATTGGCATCAGGGCCTGCTGATTGATATACAAATTAAGATCCGTAGTAAAACGAAGCTCATGGTACTGAAGCTGTTTGGACTCCGAATGTTTAGATGTCTTGTTAAATAAATTTAGTTTATAAATTTGAATTTAGATAAATTTATTTTATGAATTTTATTTAAAATAAATTTATTTTAAGAATTTAATATAAATGAGTTTATTATTTAAACTTGAAAAAGTTTATTTTATAAACTTAATTTCAATAAGTTTATTATATAAATTTAAATTAAATAAATTTATCCTCTAAATTTAAATAGATTTAATTTTATAATTTAAATTTATTTAGATAATTTTAAATTATAAATTTAAATTTGGATAAATTTATTTTACAAATTTTATTTAAAATAAATTTATTTTGTGAATTTAATTTAAATGAGTTTATTATTTAAAATTGAAAAAGTTTATTTTATAAACTTAATTTAAATAAGTTTATTTTATAAATTAAAATTGTATAAACTTATTCTCTAAATTTAAATAGATTTAATTTTATTATTTAAATAAATTTATTTTATAAATTTTATTTAAATAAATATATTTTATAAATTTAATTTAAATTAATTTAGTATTTAAACTTTAAAAGGTATATTTTATAAACTTAATTTAAATAAATTTATTTTATAATTTTATTTAAGTAAATTTATTATTTAAATTTATATAGATTTAATTTATAATCTAAACTTATTAAAAATCTTGGTCCATTTTTCCAAAAGGGTTTGTAGTTGGAAAATTCTCCTTGTTGGCTCAGAATTAATTCACAGAACATATGACCCGGTTTCGAGAAAAGTGGTCATTTCGTATTAGTAGGTTTATTCCGGAGTGGTTGGATTTTATTGTGGATGTTACAATTGTTTATGTTATAGTTCCATAAACTGCTCAAATGTAAAGAAATGATACATTTATTAGTAGGGACCTTTGCTGAATTTTTCTCTGACTCTACTGAACATTCTAGATTATGTACAATTGTACTTGTACAAAACGGATTTAAGAATCATTAGAGGTCACAACTGAAGGAACATATGAGGCTAATGAATACAAGACTAAACTTCATGTTATCTCTGCATGTACGGGGTATCTTATGCAAAGAAGAAGGATAATATAAGTTCGTGCTAACACTGCAGATCATCTGGAACATAGAATTACAATCATCAGGGAACTATATGGTGTGTTAAAAGCCTATGAACTAGAATAAGAGCTGAAGAAGATAATATTTGACAAAATAGGTTGTTAGCATATCCACTGTATTTGTGACCCAAGAACCAAATTTGATTGAAGTCAAGGTTGAGAACCTCTGAACATAAATGAAATGATCTAAGATTCAGACGGAATCCCAATTCTTAATCTAAGGTCCTTACCTATAGATTCCATAGGGGAGAATTTCAAGATCAGTTCAAGAGGCGGTTGCAAGACATAGAAGGTTAAAAGTAGCAAGACCAGATCAGGGTTGTGTTACACTATTGAAGAAGCCTGAACAAGAAAATGATGACAGAGACTATGTTGAGTTAAAAGTAGGAACTTCAAGCATTAGTAAGGTTACAACAAGGGAAAGTATTTTTTGGTGAAGTTAAAAGCAAAGTTGATTCTATCAGTGACCGTGATGAACCACATAGATATCTGGCATCAATGACCAACACTGGAGATGAATCACTAAGCGCTTTACAAGTACACATTCTAACTAGTATACTTTTATCTAATTCAGAACTGTATGATTATTATGTTTTCAAATGTATTATATTTATGTCAGCATATTAACATATTAGGACTTAAATGTTTAATTGATTACTAAGAATGAGATATTGTATGCTAGGACTTACACTTCCTGCTCGATAGGATCTTCTTCCTCTTCTTGAATAGCATATGGCTTCCTTGAATCTATCTTTGACATCTTCCGGATGTAGGATTTGATACCTTTTGATAAGCAGTAATTTAGGATCTTTTCATCAGCATCTATTTTATCTTGAGTTCTGAACCCTTTAGACCTTAGCATAGTCTCAACCTCAATCATGTACTTGACATTGTACTTCTGCAAGGACTCATCATCTAACTTTAAGATCTGATAATACTTGTTCGTGAGAAACCTTACCTCATGAGGATCATGAATGATTTAAGAAATAACTAATTTTGCAAAGTCTCTGAGTATGTCTCTTAGAAGCTCATTCTCTTCTGAACTCCTTTTCACTTTGTTCATCAAACTCCACAATACGGATAAGGATATTGCTTTGAAAAATTCTAAAGAGATTCTGAAGGATCCATTTCTGTACATATAAACTATGATATGTCAGTCTTCAAGAACATGATCCACAAGTACAGTGATATAATCGACTTCTTCTATTAGGGCCTTCATGAAATTATCAATGCTGTCATTTGAATTTTCCAAGCCATTGATAATTGACATTGATTGTTTATCTTGAAATGGACCCTTCTGTACTTTTTCCATGATCTCTCTGGTTGTGTCCCATCTTGCACCTATCTTTAATTTCACATCTCTCTTCTTCTCTTTTATAACAATAACCCATAGCTTCTATTTTTCTAGGCTTACTTTTCTTTTAGCCTTTTCTTTCTCCTGGACTAGAGCATGTAGCTGTTCAAATTTAGAATCACTAGCTTTAATGTCTTCTTTCAACTTCATCATGGCCTCTTCATAGGCAGGATCAAACTGTTCTTTTCCGGAAAACAAAAATTCTTCATCAAAAACATATTCTTCCTCAGCTCTACAGTAGTCTGGATTGAAGGTGTCATCTTGACCACTAACCTCTACAAACTGATATTCAGGATAATATTGTTCATCTTGTACATTTGACATAAATTCATCTTCAGGATATAGTTTGGCTTTGCCCTTATCTTTGACTTCCTTCTCCACTTCTTTCTCTACTCTTTTCTCCCTCTTAGTTGAGGGATCCTCTACTGATTTTGAAGTTTCAAAAGATTTGACAAGTTTTGCCATGGTCTCGTTGACTTGCTTCTTCCCTTCATTCAAATGAACCATTCCTTCATCTATCATGTTGAACCTTTTTGTAGAGATTTCTTCATTTTCTATTATTCTCAGATTCAAGCTCTTTTCAATATCATCAATTCTTTCATTTATGTTACTGATCTCCTTTATATCCTTAGAAACGAGACTTTAAACATTTTGGATATCTTAAGTCTTAAGGAGAATGCTTGATTTCACATCAGTAACTTCCTTGCGCACGATTGTCAGCTGTTCTGTTATAGAGACAGATGTAGACTTGGTTTCTGCTTGTGCTTTAACTTGTGCTAATACAGCCTGAACAACCTACATTTCATTCTAGAGAGCTTCCATCTTCAATAACAATTCACTATGTGTGTATGACCTCACCTCACTTGCACTCCTGTTAATTTCACTATCACTTTATGCATATATTTCGCTCGGTGTTTGCCTCACAACACTCATGTTTAGCTCCATTCCAGAATCCTTCATTGTACCTATATATATAACTATAGCAGTTGAGGACTCCTAATGTTTCTCTAAAGCCTGTGAAGGCATGTCCACAACAGGACTAACTTGAAGTGGCTCCGCTGTTGACGTAGCTACTCCGTGAATGGAGCCCCAACTCCCTCTATAGAGTGGTTGCCTCTCACCTGATTCACTAGTGGATGAGAGAACTTCCTTTGCAGGAACTGGAGGTGTTAATTCCAAGGGGGTCACCACCTTAGACAATGTAATTATTGACTCGTTAGAGTCTGTGGTGCCCCTCAATGCCTGTAAAGGCACTTAAAATTTTATAACATTGAAAAAGTTTTGATCCACTGTGAATGTGGCATTTAATAAATCTGCGTCCAAAACATTTTCTTTAACATCTACTGTGATATCGTCTATGTGTGTATCTTGTATGATTGGAGGTCCTGCTAGAGTGAGCGCTAGCAGTGTGCTTGAGTCTTCACAAGATGCCATGGGACGTCCTAGAAACTGACAGCTTCCAGAAGTACTTTTCATGTCCATCATGCATCCTGCATCATTTGAGTCTGTATAACTTATTAGTTCAAAACCTTTATCTTTAGGGTACCTAATTCAAAGATTTGGTGTACCCTTCAGATATCTAAAAATTCGTTTAAAGGCTATAAGATGAGATTCCCTAGGATTAGACTGAAATCGCGTACATAAGCATGTTGCAAACATTATGTCAGGTCTACTTGCAGTTAAGTATAATAATGAGTCTATCATACCTCTGTAGCTTGTGATATCAACCTTTTTATTAGTTTCATCTTTGTCAAGCTTGGTGGCTGTAAGCATTGGGGTTTTTGCCGATGAGGAATCTTCTAGACTGTATTTTCTTAGAAGATCTCTTACGTACTTTGATTCGTAAATAAAAATCCCATCTTCCTTTTGCGTCACTTGCAATCCAAGGAAGAATGACAGCTCACTGATCATGCTCATTTCGTATCTACTCTGCATCAACTTAGTAAATCTCTTGCACAAGTTTCGGTAGTAGAACCAAATATAATATCGTCAATATAAACTTGAACAAATATCATATCTTTATCATGCAATTTATAAAAGAGAGTTTTATCTATGACACCTCTAATAAAACCATTTTCAAGTAAAAACTCAGAGAGAGTATCATACCATATCCTCGGTACTTGTTTGAGTCCATAGAGGACTTTGAATAGAAAATATACAAAATTAGAAAACTCTGAATTTTTAAAGCTAGGGTGTTGCTCCACATATACTTCCTCTTCTAACTCTCCATTCAGAAAGTCACTCTTCACATCCATTTGATAAACTTTGAAATTAGAGTGTGCTGTGAATGCTAGAAATATTCTGATAGCTTCAAGTCTTGCAACTGGTGCGTAGGTCTCATCATAATCAATTCCCTCTTCCTGGGAGTAACCCTTTACCACCAGTTTGGCCTTGTTCCTTGTAACAATGCCATCACCATCTAATTTGTTCATGTATACCAATTATGGATCTGTCTTTTGGCCTGGGTACCGGTGTCCACACTTCTTGTCTTTTGAACTGATTTAGCTCTTCTTGCATGGGAAGAACCCAATCTGGATCATTTAGTGCATCTTCAATTTTCTTTGGTTCTTCTTTGGATAGAAAAACTGAAAATAGACATTCATTTGAAGTTACACTTCTAGCTCTAACCCCAACATCTAGATCACCTATGATCAATTCAAAAGGATGATCTCTGCTCCATATAATTTCCCTTAGTAGGTTTGACCTTGATGATTCGCCTTGGTATTAATTATGATGTTGTGTTCTGCCAGTAGATCCACCATTTCATCTTGAGTTGCTGTCAGGATGACTTGTTGATCCACAACTGGTATTAGTAGTATCTTTAGTGTTTCCATTGTTTCCACCACTATTAACTGGATCAGTATCATCATTATTGTCATTATTATGTCCTGTTGCAGCCTCAGGTTCTTCTTCGTCATCGGATTGTGAGTCTGGATGATTATCAAATTTTAATGACTCAGAAGGATCTTCAGTTTGGATACTTGGGAGTTTAGTGTCATCAAATGTAACACTAACACTTTCTTTCACTTCGTGATCATCAATTATGTACACCCTATATGCTCTTCTTGAATAACCGACAAAAATAGTTTCCTGTGCCTTGGCCTCAAACTTGCCACGATCCATCATTCAGCACATAACATTTGGCTCTAAATACATGAAAGTACTTGAGTGTTGGCTTCTTGCCATCCATTAATTCATAGGGAGTCTTCATATGATCTTTATTGAATATAGTTCAATTCTGGGTATAACATGTTATATTTACTGCTTCACCCCAAAAGTAAATAGGTAACCTTGATTCACTTAATATAGTTCTTGCAGCTTCAATCAGGGTTCGATTCTTCCTTTCTACAACACCATTCTGTTGTGGAATTCTTGGTGCTGAGTACTGTCTTGTTATCCCATTGTCTAAGCAAAAGATATTTATAATTTCGTTCTTGAATTATGTTCCATAATCTGACCTTATTGCCTAGACTACTAGCTTTGAATCTAACTCAATTAACTTGACGTGATCAATCACCAATTGTAGAGTTTCATCCTTTGTGTTCAAGAATAAAACCCGTGTGTATTTTGTGTAGTCATCCACAATCACTAAGACATATCTTTTCTTTGACATTGACATAATATTAACTGGACCAAATAAATCCATGTATAGCAGTTGAAGGAATTCAGTAATGTTTGCCTTTGTGACTTGCTTTCTTTGACTTTCCTTCCTGACATGCCTCATATAACCCATCTTGTGAAAATTCCATCGGAGGCAGTTCTCTCACTAAATCTCTCTTGACTAGAGAGTTCATTGTTTTGAAATTTAAATGTGATAGTTTCGTGTGCCATATCTAGCTTTCTTCTAATGAAGCCTTTGAGTAGAAACAATTTGTTTCATCTTTAGTTCCTCAGTTGAGATCGGCTACGTACAAGTTTCCTTTCTTTACTCCATGTTAGGCTAGTTTGTCATCCTTAGTATGAGCTATTAAACACTTTTCCTTAATAAATTTTATTGTGTATCCTTTATCACAGAACTGACTAACACTGAGAAGATTGTGTTTAAGTCCTTCCACTAAAGAGATATTTTTAAGGCTTATTTACAATTTAAACCCTATGTTATTAACAATATACAATTCAAACCCTCTTTTAATATATTTAGTAAATTTAATCCTACGTTTTTAACTATTTACAATTGAACCCTTTTTTAAAATAATTACTAAAATTTTAAAATAATTAGTAAATTTAACCCTATATTTTTTAACTATATACAATTGAAACCTTTTTTAAAATAAATAGTTAATTTAACCCTACGTTTTAAAATATTTAGTAAATTTAACCTTGAATTTTTAATTTCGGAATAAAATAAATTCTATATCAAAAAAGTGTTTTCGAGAATATATTCACCGAAGAGTATTTTTGAAAATAAATTAAATTCGGTGATGAACATTCATGAATATATTGAGCATGAAGTGTGATGACAAGATGGAATAATATAAACACATATTAAAATTTTATTGAACATATATAATATATTATACATATTGTTAGGTCCAAATGTGTTGTAGAGGGGGGGTGAATACAACTTTTTGAATCAAAGAGGCAATAAATACTATGTAATAAATGAACACAATGATTCAAGGAATATATGTCTTATATATAACTTGAAAGGGTTGCTACAACATTCATTACAATAGTACAACAGAAGTAAAGAGGGTAGTAAATGATACTAAGCTCTGTGAATATACTCTCTCTTTATTACAAGTGTTTCTCTCGAATATTGCTCTCTCTTTTTTTTAATAAGTTACACAAGTACTTCTATTTATACTACTTTGTAATCTATGACTTGTAGTCTTCAAAAGATAAGATATGAGTGGCCCAATGTTGTCCACGTGAATCTTATCTTGTCTTGAAAGCTTGGAAATCTGCCACCAGGATGATGCCATGTGTCATGTTGAAACTGTCCTCTATGTAGAATTTCTACATAGGAAATTCTACTTGGCTCTATCTCGAATTCTAAGTAGAATTTCTACATAGGAATTTCTACTTAGGAATTTCTACATAGAAAATTCGAGATAGCCTTCTTCCTGAGTACTTAGAAAATATTTTCACCTCCAGAATTTCTACATAGGAAATTCGACTTAGGAATTTCGACATAGGAAATTCGAGATAGCTTCCTGAGTTGAGTACTTAGAAAATATTTCCAACTCCAGAATTTCTACTTGGCTCTAAGTAGAAACTTATCCAGAATTTCTAGATAGAAATTTCTACATAGGTTCCCTTGTAAGTACTTAGAGAAATTCTGGGCTTCAACTTGAAACTTCAATGCAACATCTTGAACTTGTGATTTCTTCATGTCTTCTATTTTCTTCAACAAGCTCTTGAACTTGGAACTCTACTACTGACATGAACTTGCTACCAATGTCCTGACACTTGATGCACTGGTCTGGTTCATAAGTGACTAGTCTTGATAGGTTTCTTGCTTCTGAATAGATTACCATGTTCAATTAGAAATGTGGCTTTCCAACAATTGCTTTCCTTCTTTTTCACTTGAAATCAATTAGCCTTATTGATACTGATAGTTATGATCTTGATTCTTTGAGTTACAAATCACTGGGGCATGAACAACTTTAACTTGAACTTCTTCCAATGATTTCTTCTTTGTTTGATCATATTTACCATGTTGAACTGTATCAATTACTTTGTCTTCATTTGTATTGATTTCTTTGTGACTTCTCGTTCTTGATTGTCTTCGGATTAAGTATCTTTTCTTTAGTTGAGTTACATAAATTATAGTGTTACAAGTTTAAACACTCTGCCTTTCAATCTCCCCCTATTTGATTGTCTAACAATGACATTCAAATTAAAGAAGGATAACTCAACTAAATAATGAGACGAGAAAAGATAAGTAACATTAATGTCTTGCACATTTTACACTTGAATAAAAACTTGAAAACAATACAAAGAACTTTAGAAAATAAATATAAGCTAGAAAGAAAATTCGAACCTCGAATTAAAGACCATTGAGATGATCTCTATCACCTGGATTATTTCATACCTTTCAGTCCAACTCATATCACCTTATTGGATCCACTCTGATTCACGGTTACAGTATGGTGAATTAGCCTATCTCGCATACCGTGGTCAGGTGAATTTTCCTCAAGTGAGTTAGAGCAACCAAAAGATATGAAGTTTTTCCAACTTCAAGTTCACATCCCTTTGAACTTTAACTCTAATTCCGTTTCCCCTTCCTAACTTCCTTAACAGCACTGCGCTTATCTTCTCCTTGTTTTCTGCGCCTTTCTTTCCTTTGCTGTTCTCTTTTGTATACTGGATCATGTAGTTGTGCCCATCTCGCATTCAGCAAACTTACTGCTTCCATTTCCAGAGAATTCTTGGGTTCTGGATATGGATGTCTGAAAAGCCTTCTTAGTTTATCAACTTCCTGGGTAGTTCTGATCTTCGGAATGTCCTCAAAGTTTTTCATGATGAGCTGAGGCTTCCAATGAGCTTTATCAGCTTTGAACTGACAGTATATCATTTTAGGGTAGCCCTTGACACGGTTGGTATTGAGCCTACTAGCCGCATCTGACTCCATTCTCCTTTTCTCCTTTACTACCTCAGACAAGTACTTTAACAGTCTCTGCTTTTCATCTGCAAACCTATCCTCTACATCTCCAAATTTGAATTCATCTCTGACTTTGTCTAGAAATGCAGCATCTTGAGTCTGTAGCAGCCATTTCCTACTCATATGCAAGAAGGTTTGATTCTGGTCTGCATCAATGAACACCAAGGCATCAGCTGTATCATCTGTGTAAGAATGAATCCAGTATACACTTTCTCTTCCTGGAACACCAACTGCCTCCCTTATCTCTCCTTGTTCCAGGGGTCCTGAAGGAAGAGTCAGAGCTTCATCTACGCTTTTCACAGCTTGTAGAATATCCCATTTTCTTTGCATTAGCTCTGGCTCAATCTTCACATTATCCAGAGGATTTGGAGCAATGACATCGCACTTCCATATTTCACTGCTCTTCTGGAAGATTATCTTCTCAATGAACTCCACTGATTTTTCTTTAATATCCGAGGCGAATCCCTTACCCATCATTTGTCTGCAAACAGCTTTGAGGGATTCCACCGATAGAGCCATCAAGTCATTTTCTTCCAAGCTAACCCTCTTCATCTTTCCATCAACAACCATTCTGACAACGTCTGGATTGGCTGAGAATTCTGGTCCCTTGTCCTCTGCTAACTGCATTAACTGATCTCTATACAGAATGCTTAGCTCCTCAGCTTGAGAATATTGAATTTTAGTTGCTAGCAAGAACAACTCCGACGCAGATCTTCTCGACATAAACTGATCATCGACATACATAAAAGACATCGGGGCTCCATCAATTAAAGACAAAATAACTTGCCACTCATTATCCACCGATTTGTATCCAACACGGACTTTAGAAATTATTCTCTTCAAAGCATTTATATAGTCCATCGTCATCGGATTCTTCATGTTTAAGTTGAAGAACAAGTCATCTGCCTCCTTATTATGAACTCCATGTGCACACGACCCCATCAGTATCTTTCGTGCATCGTCCCATTTCTGTCCAATCCTCCTTTTGTCCAGATCAACTTGAGGATCAGCTAGTCTGGCAAGCTCATGATCATACTGCTTTTCCTTGAGCTCCACTTGCTTCTCAAGAAAAACAGCTTTATCCTGCATCATCTTCATTTTGAAAAATTGAGCTTGTTCCAGAGCTAACTGCTGAGCTTTCAGGGTCTCCTCATCAACAGGAATCTCTTCAGCAGACGCCCCAGCACCTCCACCTTGTTCCTCCAAAGATCTCTTAATTGCATGTGCTAGAGGTACGTCTTCCATATCAGAATCTGAATCAACTTGCACGTGTTCCTGTTGATCACCAAAGTCAGTGAATGGCTCTTCTTGTTCAACCATCACTGCTTTACCCTTTCGCTTCCTCTGAGCCTCCTCATCAGTCACCATTGGATCAATCTCTTCTTCAGCACGGGGTGACTGTTGTGTCGTCTCATTACCTCCTTTCTCCCCCTTAGGTGAGTTATCCTGAACATCACCTTGTGCACCCGATCCACCAGCACTTGAACCAAAACCAGAAGGTCCAGTAGTCGGTCCAGCAGCACCACCTGCACCATCAGCATCCGGGGGAGGTTGATGGAAATGGTCATCGAAGCACTCCGGGGGAACTAAGTGTCGAACTGCATACATCATACGACTGACTTCTGTTGCCAGTGTATGCAGAACGCTCTCCACACTCCCCATTCTTTCATACAGAGTGCTGCCCAAGACACCACCAGCATGGCCCAGGTCATTGACTTTGTCCGTCATATCTTTTAAAGCTTCAGCTTGACCTGCCATTCGTGCTGCGTAGTCATCAAGAGCCCTCTTGTGATCTCCAACATTAATCCCTAACTGCCCCATAGACTGCCCAAACTGCTGTATCTGATTTTCCACTGTTGACATACGTGTTTCAAGATTTTGAAGAACCAGGGACGGTGTTTGGCTTAGGTTTTCTCGCTCTAAGAATCGTTCTGTTTGTGTTTGACGCTCAGTTTCGGGCCTTAAAAATGAAGGTCCCTCACTCCCTAAACGCTCACACTCACTCCCTGTCTCACGCTCGTGTATGTCTTCAATAATAGCACTCAGATTCAAAGCAGTACCTGCAGAAACTGGATAAGAAAAATGAGGAACAGTTATGGGATCAATGTTTCCTGTTTTGTCCTGAGGTGGAATCTCAGGCTGAGAGGCTGCAGAGTGTTCAAGTACAACAGTAGAACCGATCCTCTCTGCAGCATCAGGACGTACCGGTGAAGGTACTTTCGAAGCTCGTAAAACTTCCGGCCTAACTGAAGGAACAGGCTCTTCAGAAGACACTGAATCCTCAGCAACCATCCTAGGTGTTGACTGTGCAATGGGAGAACCACTCTCGTGAGGTGGAGTGGTTGTGATAGACACGCTAGGGATGGACTGGGCTTTTGAAGTAGCAGCTTGTGAAAATTTGGCTCGCTTCCTTAAAACTGGCTGCACTTCAGGGTCGCTCTCATCAGAACTCTCACCTAATTCTAAAGGTGCCGGCCTTTTAACTCCCGTTAACAGGGGTGATAGTGAAGAAGTTAGAGAAGCAGACGCAGAAATATGGCTATCACCCTGGGATAGATCCTGCGGGTTAGCAGAATCTTGGGCCACGGAATCAGAATTAGAGGAAGAAGGAGTGTTAGGTTCTAAGAAAGTACCTCCTTCATTACCTTGGCCAACAGAGGAATCAGAAGCAGCATGTGTTGTCTTAGGAGACGGTTGCTGTTCCCTTTGCCTGGCTGTGAAGTGACTGAGAGATTGGCCCTCATCTTGGTCGTCATCAATATGCTCATCAGGAATCCCTTGAAATGCTTCATTGTGGGCAGATGGATTCTGAGCATGTGATGAGAGTTGAGACGTCCCCGCTAAAGTAGTTACACCTGCATCAAAAGACAGCCACACTTGAATGTTCTCAGGAATAGACATAGGTTTACCCTGATGTTTATCCTGGTTAGCAATAGTTGTTAGTGACTTAGTGCCCATGCCTAGAGGTGCAGAGGTGGGACTTCGAACAAATGCCTGCCTAAGTGATAAAGCATTTGAAGGCACGAGATGATTGATTAGCATTTGCAAGAAACGAGGATACCAGCAGACAATATCATTGTGTGAAATGTCTCTGGTTTCAGGTGATCCCATTGTAGCCACTAATTCTGAAAGAACAAGCCTGCCATAATTAATGTTTAGTTCCTGGGCTAGGGAAACACCAAAAATTTGCATGGGAATGGAAATTTGATGAAAATCTCTTTCTCGTGCCCGAAAGCATCTAGTAATGGCCTCGAAAAAGTAATTCCATTCCACATGAAAAAATTGTTTTTGAATATTTGAAGTGGATAGTCGTCCAGGGGGAGGATAACATCCAATTGCTTCAAAAAAATTCTGGCGCTCAGCCGCTGTAGGTTCAGGGTCATAAGAATCCTTGACTGGAAAACCAAGAACTGTATTAAAAATAGCCTCTGTAACCTCAAAATTTTGACCCTCCAAGGTAAAAGTAAAACCGTAGGGGGTCGATTTACTCCCAAAAGGTACTGCACTAGTCCATAACTGCTGCAAAGCATCATGGACCAGTGTAGGTTTTGCAGTAAAAGCAGTGCTAGCTTTGGAGTACAAATTAAGATATCGTACCCAAAACTTGAAACGCGGGAGTTGATCACCAATTTCAGTCGGAATATTATAATAATTATGTTTTGCAAGAGAAAATTGGTGAGTCATTTTGTTTTTGTTTATAAAAAAAATCGTGTTAATCCCTTTTAATTGAGAACACAACTGTGATGTTGTAGTGAAAATTAAACTACGGAATTAAACAAGAATCAGTAACAAACTACGGTGAAAACAAAATCTGCAGCAATAATATTTATGTGAGACGTGTGTGTAAATCGTGTGTATGTATGTATCTGTGAAGATGAACAGTTACGATGTTAAACACAAAACTACGCACAATCTAAACGGTTAAACGTGATGCAGATAGTAAAATCAAGAAACAAAATGGACAGTAGTTCGTTATATGTAAGAGATTCAACCACAACTATGAACAGTCGTGGGTGGGAGGGAGGGCTGCTGTAAAAATTAGGTTGTAAAACAATTAGGTAAAAGTGAAAGTAAAATCGGGTTAATGTTGTATATATAGGCAATAGAGAGAAATGACAAAAATATCCCTGTGAAAATGAAAAAAAACTTAAGTACTCACAGGGTAATCTAAGTCGAACTCTATGTCGAACTTCTAAGTCGAACTTCTATGTCGAACTCTATCTCGAACATCAAGTCGAAATTCGAGATAAGTTTCGACATAGAGGCTAACTCGAATTAAATTCACTTAAACAATTTTAAACAGCATTAAACCTCTCAGGAAAGACCCATCTCGAACTTCAAGTCAAAATTCGAGATAAGTTTCGAGATGTACTCCAAGTCGAACTTCAAGTCGAATTTCGAGATGAATTTCGAGATAGACTCTAAGTCGAACTTCAAGTCGAATTTCGAGTTGAATTTCGAGATAGACCCTAAGTCGAACTTCAAGTCGAATTTCGAGATGAATTTCGAGATAGACTCCAAGTCGAACTTCAAGTCGAATTTCGAGTTGAATTTCGAGATAGACCCTAAGTCGAACTTCAAGTCGAATTTCGAGATGAATTTCGAGAGAGATGCTAACTCGAAAATTTTCCCAGACTTAGAAAATTCAAATCTCTTACACCTGGAACTCTATCTCGAACATCAAGTCGAATTTCGAGATAAAGTTCGAGATAGACACTAAGTCGAAAAATTTACCAGACTTAGAATTTTTAAAACTTCACTCCTGGAAGCTCAAAGTCGAAATTCAAGCCGAATTTCGAGATGAGTTTCGAGATAGACTCTAACTCGAAATTTTGAAAGTACTTAGTAAAATTTGGCAATTGTTCTGGAAAATCAATAATTAAATTTTGCCAAATTAAAATAAATACCAATTCAAGGATTTTTAATAAAAACCATTAAAAGGGACATTCCTTGACAATTCTAAGGCTTTAAATTATATAAAAAATTACATGAAAAACATAGAAAAATTCATTTAAAATCATGATAAATTTAGAGATCCATGAATTTAACTCCCCCTATGTTCATGCAATTAATGAGCATAAATTCAAAGTTTTGATCAATAATTTCAATTAATGCACAGTGAATTTATGAAAAATAACACAACATACACCATATAATAATTATTAATTAAACATCTTAAAGTCTAAGTTCAAAATGATTAAATGGCATGCAGAAGTGATATTTTGAGCAATTTTAAAGATTATTTACACATGTTTTCAACTAGGCAATTAACAAGAAAAACAAACATATGTAAATGATCAAAAACTTGGATTTTACAGATAGGAGGATTTACTAACTTGTGTTAAGCATCCCCAATTCACCAACCAACCTATTGAATGTTACTTCATCAAGAGGCTTGGTGAATATATCTGCAATTTGTTGCAGTGTGGGTACAAAATGTAACTCCACAGTCCCCTCCTCGACATGTTCTCTGATGAAATGATACCTGATGTCTATGTGCTTGGTTCTGGAGTGATCTACAGGATTGTTGGTCATGGCAATGGCACTAGTGTTGTCACACATGATTGGAATCTTTGTATGTTCCATGCCATAATCTTTCAATTGGTTCCTCATCCACAGTATTTGAGCTACACAGCTTCCAGCAGCAATGTACTCAGCTTCAGCAGTAGAAGTAGATACTGTATGTTGCTTTTTACTTTGCCAGGACACCAATCTTCTGCCTAGGAATTGACAAGCACCAGATGTGCTTTTCCTATCGATCCTGCAACCTGCATAGTCTGAATCCGAATAGCCTATTAGATTAAGACCTGTATCTCTTGGGTACCAAATCCCTAGATTTGGTGTTCCCTTGAGATACTTAAAGATTCGTTTGACAGCTATGAGATGTGACTCTCTAGGATCCACTTGGAACCTTGCACACAAACACGTTGCGAACATGATATCGGGTCTACTTGCAGTTAAATAGAGAAGTGAGCCAATCATACCTCGATAGCTTGTGATGTCAACTGGTTTACCTGATTTGTCTTCATCAAGCTTCGTGGCTGTTGGCATGGGAGTTTTAGCTGCTGATGCATCTTCAAGATTGTACTTCTTGAGTAAATCTTTGATGTACTTGGATTGACAGATAAAGATTCCTTCTTTTCTTTGACTGATCTGTAATCCAAGGAAGAAAGACAGCTCCCCCATCATGCTCATCTCATATTTATCCTGCATTAACTTGGCAAATTTCTCGCACAAGCGCTCATTAGATGACCCAAAAATAATATCGTCCACATACACTTGAACAAGTATCAAATCATCCTTTACATTTTTGTAGAACAATGTTTTATCAATTACTCCCCTAATAAAACCATTTTCAATTAAGAACAAGGATAGGGTTTCATACCATCGTCTTGGGGATTGCTTGAGGCCATAGACAGCTTTGAAGAGAAGAAACACAAAATCTTCAAGTTCTGGATCAATGAAGCCAGGTGGCTGTTCCAGATACACTTCTTCTTCTAGCTCTCCATTCAGGAAGGCACTTTTCACATCCATCTGAAAAACCCTGAAATTCTTGTGTGCTGAAAAGGCCAAGAACATCCTGACTGCCTCAAGTCTTGCAACTGGAGCGTAGGTTTCATCATAATCAATTCCCTCTCGTTGAGAGTAACCTTTTGCTACCAAACGAGCCTTGTTTCGTGTTACAAGTCCGTTTTCGTCCAGTTTATTTCTGTATACCCACTTAGTTCCAATTACTGATCTGTTCTTTGGTCGGGGTACCAGCTTCCAAACTTTCTGCCTTTCAAACTGATTGAGCTCCTCTTGCATTGCAATCACCCAATCAGCATCACCAAGAGCTTCTTCTATTTCTTTAGGTTCTAGTTTGGACAAGAACCCAGAGTACAAGCAGATATTTGCCATGTCAGCTCTTGTAGATCTTCTAGTAGTCACACCAGCATCTGGATCACCAATAATTAATTCAAACGGATGGTTTCTACTCCATACCCGTTCTCTTGGTAATTGTCTTGATGATTCAGCTTGACTTTCTGAATTGTTGTGCTGACTACTTATGTTGTTTCTACTAACTCCCCCTGAGTTAGTACCAGCTCCTACAGAACTAGTGTCATTTCTCCTCGAGTCTTGATCACCTGTTCTTGAGCTGCTATTTACTCCCCCTGAGTTGTTGCCAGAACGTGCGGAAGAAGTTTCTTCTGATCTCGTAGAATTCGATTGTCCACTAGACTCAGGTATAGCTTCACGATCACTTGGTATATTTGAAGTAACAACCAACTCAGGTTCATCCTCAATTTCATCCAAGTCCAGATTATGAAATTTTAGGGACTCAGGTTCACTATTATCTTTAGAAATTGATGGGAGTTTGGTATCGTCGAATCTGACATTGTAGCTTTCAATCACTTTCCGTTCATTCACCAAGAATACCCGATAAGCTGCCACCGTATTTGTAGAATAACCAACAAATATCCCTTCACGCGCTTTTGCTTCAAATTTGCCTAGATTTTCATCATCTATAAGTACATAGCATTTAGCTCCAAAGACATGAAAGTATTTGATTGTTGGTCTTCTGTTATTCATTAGTTCACATGGTGTCTTTTCTTTATCTTTTATGATCAAGGTTCTATTCTGAGTGTAACACACTGTACTCACTGCCTCGGCCCAAAAGTATAGAGGAAGTTTCGATTCATACAACAAAGTTCTTGCTGCTTCGACCAATGTTCTGTTTTTCCTTTCTACTACTCCATTCTGTTGTGGAGTTCTCGGGGCTGAGTACTGATGACGTATTCCTTTAGAAACACAGAAGTCATTCAATATTGCATTTTTAAATTCTGTGCCGTTGTCTGATCTTATCGTCTTCACAGTGAGTGTTGAAACATTCTCAATCTCAGTGATGTGATCAATGATTTGGAAAGGTACTTCGTCTTTTGTCATTACAAACAATACCCATGTATATTTTGAGAAGTCATCCACGATTACCAAAGCATATCTTTTCCTAGACAATGAAAGGACATTCACTGGGCCAAATAAATCCATATGAAGGAGTTGCAGAGGCTCAGTGACACTAGAAATTTCTTTACTCTTGTGCGATGCTCGCTTTGACTTTCCCATTTCACAGGCTTCACAGAGTCCTTTAGGAGCAAACTCCATTTGAGGTAGATCTTTCACCAGTTCTCGCCTTGCGAGAGCATTCATCGTTTTGAAGTTCAAGTGAGACAGCTTCTTATGCCATAGCCAGCTTTCATCATCTGACGCTTTGCTATAGAAACAGGTCACTTCATTCTGGTTTGCCGAATCCATATCAGCAACAAAAAGATCTGCCTTTCGAACTCCTCTCAAAGCCAACGAACCTTCCTTAATGTGAGTGATTGATACACCTCTCTTGTTGAATATAACTTCATATCCTTTATCACAAAATTGACTGATACTCAACAGATTGTGTTTTAGTCCCTCAACATAGGAAACATCTTCAATGATGACATTACCAGATTTCAGTTTGCCATATCCCTTTGTCACACCAATGCTGTCATCTCCAAAGGTAACATAAGGGCCAGCCTTCATAACCAACTCTGTAAGCAGGGACTTGTTTCCTGTCATATGCCTCGATGCTCCACTGTCTAGCACCCATATAACTTTATTCCTTTTTCGCTTAATGCCCTGCAATGACAGATTGATTAGGCGTTCTTCGGAACCCATGTTTGATTGGGCCCGGCTTTTCTATAAGATCGAGAATTATCAGTTTTAACAACAGTAGATGCACCTACTTTAACATTACTCGAGCTTTCGACTTCGTCTTTTCCTCTTTCAGACTTGACAATTTTGTTAGTCTTAGGAGAAGGTTTGTCACTCCTAACTTTAGGAGGACTGGCAGTCTTAGCTCTATCATGCTTCTTTTTGACATTAGAACTAGCAGTAGAATTTTGACATGATTGGCTAGTTGCATTCATCAAGTTTACAAATGTTTGCATGACGTTAAAAGTGCATGGCATACAATTAGGTTGACCACATTGTGCATGGTTCATATGCATGTTATTCATTGTGTGTGGTACAGGCATGGCATGAGTAATAGGAATATTCATGTTAGATTTGCATGCGTAAGAAAGATGTTCAGTAGATTTACAATGATAGCACTCTTTCTTAACACGTTCTGCCTTAACCTCTTTTATGCCTTTTTCCTTTTTCTGTTGTTTAACAGCCTTAGCTCCTAATCCTTGTCTAGATTCTTCTCTAGTGGATTTGATTTTAACTGATTTAATAGGAGTTACAGGTTGTTCTTTCTTTCGATCTTCCATCTCTATCTCATATCTAACTAATAATTCAGTCTCTTCTTCTACTTGAGGAACGAAGTGTTTAAAGATGGGTTTGACAGCTGATTTAAGAAAAGTAGGTATTTCAGTCTTGGTCTTACTGGAACTAATGTCTACAGGTCTTTTCCCTTCTTTCTTAGATAAGTTAGAATAATCAAGACCTACACCAACTCCAGTTATCTTCTTAAATGTGTCACTGTCAACATTCACCTTACTAGCAGCTAGTTTATAAGCTTCGCATTTTGTTTCTAACTCAGCTAGTTTATTCCTAAGACATGCTTCTATTTCATCTTTAAGGCTAAGCTTGTGTTCCAAAGATTTAATAGAGTCTCTTAGGGAAGTATCTACAGTGCAAACCGCCTCTAACTCTTCCACTTTTGCCTCAAGCATTCTGCATTTGGCAACAAGTGTTTTCTGTTCCTTTTGAGAAGTGTTTAGGCTTTTGCACAACATATAGATCTCTTCGCTAAGAGCCCCGTTCTGCACCTTATAATCATCAATAGACATTTCTTCCTTAAGGGTTAGAACTGGTACCTCTGGTTCCTCTGATGTCTCAGCCATGAGGGCAAAGTTTGCATGAATAACTTCTTCCTCGTCTGAATCATCCCAAGCTCTACCTTCTGTTACAACTAAAGCTCTTTTTCCATGTCTTTCCTTCACCAGGGCTTCATACTTGCTTTTGAGGGCTTCATAACTTTCTTTTGGATAAGTCTGTTTCGGCTTCTTGCAGTCCGTAGCAAAATGTCCAGCTTCACCACAGTTATAGCATTTGAACTTCATTTTGAAATCCAAAGGAGATTTGTAGCTAGAACTCTTGCCTTTTCCTTTGTAACCTGAAGAACTACCACCACCCCTTGTAACCCGATAGAAAGATGAAGATTTTCTCTGTGGTCGGTTACTCTTTTTGAATCTGATATTGCTGAACTTCCTCGCCATGTATGCCACGACACTATCATCCATGTTGTCCAGCTCTTCTTGGGTGAAGTAGTCATCATCACTATTTGAGGTGCATTCATCATCATTATCAATTTGATGAGATGCAGGTGATGATCTAGGTTTCTCTGCAACCATTGCCTTCTTAGACTCTTCCTCATCAGCAACCAATCCTGATGCCACTTCTTTTCCTCTTGAATCATTGTCCCATGCTTGATCTTGAAGGGTCTCCAGCTCATAGGTCTTTAGAATTCCATAATACTCTTCCAGAGAAGTTATATGCAAATCTCTGGTTTCTCTTACAGCGTAGACTCTATGTTCAATGCTTTTTGGCTGGTTCCTTAGATATCTCGTGTTGACTTCAACCATGGGGAGAGTTATACCTCTCAGATTCAAATCCAACACCAACTGACTGAATCTTAGATAGACATCTGTTATGCTTTCTCCTTTTCTTATCCTGAAAGTGTCATACTCCATCTTGAGTATGAGTGTCTTGTTACTTCTAACCTCAGCTGTACCTTCCATGACGACCTCTATCTTATCCCAGATCTTCTTGGCTGTAGTTAGTCCTTTAACTACATTAAACATTTCGTGATCGAGGGATTCCACCAATGTTTGTCGAACGGATGTATCAAAGGCTATCTGCTCCTTATCGGCATCTGAAAAGTCCGCTGCCTTTTTAGGCTCAGACCGCTGTGGTACAACCACATCTCCTTCCATATGCTCAGGAACAACTACCATTGGAACAAATTTACCTTTGTCAAGGACTTCCAAGTATTCAGGGTTAATGGACTCAAGGTATAATTTCATTCTCAACACCCATTCTTCATAGTGATCTCGGTCGAACATTGGAATTTTGAATTGATTTTTAGGTGCCATCTTAATATAGATTTAAAGTAGAGATAATAAACTTTTCTTATTACTTGAGTAGTAATTAAAAGAAAATTGAATTATCTCAAAATAAATCAAAGTTCAAAAACTGGTCACAAAAAAAACTTAAGTACACAAGACTAGGCTAAGTCGAAATTTCTATGTGGAACTTTTGCCAAGTCGAAATTTCACCAAGTCGAAATTCTGTCAAGTCAAAATTTCTAAGTAGAAATTGTCAAGTCGAAATTTCTAAGTAGAAATTCTGAAGTAGATATTCTATGTAGAACTTTTGCCTTGGAGAAAAAAATTTGCTGCAGGTCACTTTCACACTTTTTGACTTTAATGACTTATCTCACCTAACTTCACCTAACACCCACGTGAAAGGTACAGAGTCTTCTGACAATTCTTTTTATGCTGTGAGTATTTTGTCCAATCAAAAGCCAATAACACCTTTTTCACTTTTTGTCTTTTTGAAAAGGAGATCTAAAGTTGCTGGTTTTGTCTTCTTTACCAAGAACAGTGATGAACATGTGAAGAACACCACAAACCAAAGTACCCAGATTAATTCACCAAAATTATCTAAAATCCACCCAAGCTAAATAATAACACCTGGAGTATTTAAATAATTTTTGGGATGAGTTTTCACCGAAAAAAAATTAAGGCACACTTTTCAAGAAAAAACTCGAAAATTAGATCTGGAAGAGAAAACTCATTAATCTTCTACCAAACACAAGGATCTATGTTTTGTTTGTCAAACATTAAGCTCTGATACCAATTGTTAGGTCCAAATGTGTTGTAGAGGGGGGGTGAATACAACTTTTTGAATCAAAGAGGCAATAAATACTATGTAATAAATGAACACAATGATTCAAGGAATATATGTCTTATATATAACTTGAAAGGGTTGCTACAACATTCATTACAATAGTACAACAGAAGTAAAGAGGGTAGTAAATGATACTAAGCTCTGTGAATATACTCTCTCTTTATTACAAGTGTTTCTCTCGAATATTGCTCTCTCTTTTTTTTAATAAGTTACACAAGTACTTCTATTTATACTACTTTGTAATCTATGACTTGTAGTCTTCAAAAGATAAGATATGAGTGGCCCAATGTTGTCCACGTGAATCTTATCTTGTCTTGAAAGCTTGGAAATCTGCCACCAGGATGATGCCATGTGTCATGTTGAAACTGTCCTCTATGTAGAATTTCTACATAGGAAATTCTACTTGGCTCTATCTCGAATTCTAAGTAGAATTTCTACATAGGAATTTCTACTTAGGAATTTCTACATAGAAAATTCGAGATAGCCTTCTTCCTGAGTACTTAGAAAATATTTTCACCTCCAGAATTTCTACATAGGAAATTCGACTTAGGAATTTCGACATAGGAAATTCGAGATAGCTTCCTGAGTTGAGTACTTAGAAAATATTTCCAACTCCAGAATTTCTACTTGGCTCTAAGTAGAAACTTATCCAGAATTTCTAGATAGGAATTTCTACATAGGTTCCCTTGTAAGTACTTAGAGAAATTCTGGGCTTCAACTTGAAACTTCAATGCAACATCTTGAACTTGTGATTTCTTCATGTCTTCTATTTTCTTCAACAAGCTCTTGAACTTGGAACTCTACTACTGACATGAACTTGCTACCAATGTCCTGACACTTGATGCACTGGTCTGGTTCATAAGTGACTAGTCTTGATAGGTTTCTTGCTTCTGAATAGATTACCATGTTCAATTAGAAATGTGGCTTTCCAACAATTGCTTTCCTTCTTTTTCACTTGAAATCAATTAGCCTTATTGATACTGATAGTTATGATCTTGATTCTTTGAGTTACAAATCACTGGGGCATGAACAACTTTAACTTGAACTTCTTCCAATGATTTCTTCTTTGTTTGATCATATTTACCATGTTGAACTGTATCAATTACTTTGTCTTCATTTGTATTGATTTCTTTGTGACTTCTCGTTCTTGATTGTCTTCGGATTAAGTATCTTTTCTTTAGTTGAGTTACATAAATTATAGTGTTACAAGTTTAAACACTCTGCCTTTCACATATAGATATATTAATATAGAAAAGAACATCTAAATATCCATTTTATAAGAAAAACCCTAATAATTACAAATATCTATTATGCTTAGAAAATATCTATATAAAAAATTGACAATAGTGCATTTGATGAATATTTATTCAAAATTTTATCGTAAAATTTATTTTATTCCGAAATTAAAAAGTTAAGGTTAAATTTACTAAATGTTTTAAAACGTAGGGTTAAATTTACTATTTATTTTAAAAAAGGTTTCAATTGTACATAGTTCAAAAACATAAGGTTAAATTTACTAATTATTTTAAAAAAGGTTTCAATTGTAAATAGTTAAAAAAACGTAGTGTTAAATTTACTAAATACATTAAAAGAAGGTTTAAATTATATATTGTTAATAACACAGGGTTTAAATTACATTTAAGCCTATTTTTAATGATAACATTTCCAGCATTTAACTTGCCATATCCCGTAGTCATTCCTTTGTTGTTATCTCCAAAGGTAACGATTGGGCCAGCTCTTTCAACCACATCTGATATCAGGGCTCTATCTCTAGTCATATGCCTTAAAGATCCGCTGTCCAGGATCCATACTACCCAGTTTATCTGTTTAACTCCCTACAATTATCAAACAGTTAAATCTTCTTCAGAGGCCAAATTTGATTGTGCCCATTATACTTAAAGTATTGACCTATGTCAGCTTTGATAACAAATCCCTTTTAAACAACATCGGTATTTACCTTGACTGTTCTTACCTTCCTGTAAACAGTCTTAACAACTTTTTGTTTAGACTTCGGAACATATGTTTTCTTCTTGACAGGTGAAGGAATCGCAGTCTTGGATTTCATAAATTTATTATTGATATGTTGTATAGGTGTCATGTTATTTTTATTTATAAGCATACTTTTAAAATATGCAGACATAACATTAAAAGCACATAACATACAATTTTCACCACCACATGGTTTATGGCATACATCAATAATAGGCATGTTATTCAAAATAGTAGGTGTCTTAACAATTTCTACTTCAACTTTGTCAACAGTCTCAAAGTTCTCAGTAGAATGATATTTGTTATTATTATTCCTACTATTAACAAACTTATTAGGTTTGTTCAGACTATTCTTTAAGTCTTTAGCAGTTATACAAGGATTGAGAAAATCAGAAGTTCACACATCTTTCACTAGTGTCTTGGGTGCCCACTTCTCTTTTTGGACATTAACTCCTTGTATGTCCTTAGCTTGTTCCTCTCTTTTCTTTTCCTCCTCGAGTTCCTCTAAATTCATTTCATAGGCAATTAATATAGAGCTCTCAAGGATTGGTTCTGTAACATGTGTTATGAAAAGAGGTTTAAGTGAGTCCTTAACAACATGTGGAATACCCCTTTCTTCAACACTTTGCCTGAACGGGGTGATGTTGTATTCCAACTTTACATTTTATCTCATGTTGGTCAATTAGGTCTTTTACAATATAAGAAGAATTTTTATAGGCCAGACACTTCTTCTAATCTTTCACTATATGATTTCTGAGATAAGCTTCAACCTTAATGTAATAACCCGTATTTTTGACACTTGATATTATTAAGATTTTTGGATAAAATATTTCATTTTATGAATAAACGATTTTATTGATTTATTTTTTCATAAGGTACTTGAGATGTGAGGCCGTATTATTAATATACAGGGTATTTGAAAATATGCGTATTGTTATATTGCTAAATTGTGGGAACCTCATAATCTTTTATTAGGAATAAAGAGTTTATTGTGCGTAAACAATGTTGCACAATTCTTCTCTCACATTTGGCTTTAGTTCCGAGGACGTTTTAGTATTCTGCGCGATAATTGAGTTATTAGGCGTCAAATTGCTTATCACCGAATCTTGATTTTGTAAATTCATTATGGAACTACGATATATTTAAGTGAATGTAAATCAAGTTAGTTTTTCGACAATGTCCATTTCTTCTATTTGATTTGGATTTGCAAGATATTGGAGAGTATGTAAAACCGATGATTTTTGGAGAATTATAATTTGAAAATTCTTCCCCTGTATCGGTGTTTAGGGTAGCATACGTAATAAATATAGGAATTATAATTATTTTTAGTCTAATAAAATAAATTTGGAATCCGGGTTAAAGTCGTAACAGAGTTTGAGAGACGGTGTAAGTGAATAGTGTTTATCTGGAGAATTATTTCGTAAATTCTCGAAACAATTAAAGGGTATTCATTCAATAATAATGATTCATAAGAGAATTATAAAATGAAAATTTAATATTTTAAAACTTAAGTTTGTTGGATAAATAAAGTACGAGAATGAGAGATTAAAACGTTGTCGGGAAATTACGTGACTACCGCACAAACCTTTTAAAATACTAGCTTCCACCATACACTTCCCAAATAACAAGAAAAATCAGATTTCTCCCCCATTTTCTTCATCCATGGTCGAAGTTTAGCTTGAGGAATGGAAGCCATAGCTAGGCATGATTGTTCTTGGCGTTGTACCACTCAAAACAAAGCACTTCTCAAGCTCTTCGCATCTAAGGTAACATCTCAAGCACACATCCATGAAATCTCTAGATATGATCCAAAGTGTGATGAACATAAATAGTGATTCCGAAAATAAAATTTATTTTCTTTGATTTTTGACTTCCTTTGGCTTGGTTGATGATTGTTATAGCTTATACAAGTCATGGGTAGTATAGATTAAGTTTGGCTAGTCCTATTAACACAAGACTTGTTCATTTGATTTTGAATTACATTTAATAATCTTGACTGATTTTTGGCTTGAGGATGTAGTATGTTGATTGTTGATGTTGATTAAGGAGTTTGGGATTTCTTGTTGGTTGAATTGAAGTAGAATAGAAATGGAAAACGATGAGATAACAAATGTTACCATGCCCGTTTTTTCCTGAAGAAACTGTCCAGAAAGTCTGGGAATATTTTTCATCTGCTCTGGGCAGTTGGGTGAGATTACTAGATAGTAGATAGTCTCTAGATCGTTTACGCGCTAATTTTGCGTCATTCAGATTACGAGTCAAAAGTTATGAACGATTTAGTAATCGTAGTGCAGAAAATAAAAATTCTGTTTTTTATCCAACTTTGAGGCTATGATTGGACTAGCTAGGGAGCTTAGTAAAATATTAAAATTTTATTTAAAATACTATAGTCATATGGGATGATCTAGAAATAGGTTTCAGATCAAAAGGAGTATAATCCGATTTATTAAAATTGTTAGAGTCAAGTAGGCGCAAGTAAGAAACCTCAAGGAATAAACTTATCATGTGCCTAAGTTTGAGGCAGTTTTTACCCTAGCTACAACTCTGGGATAGATCTAAAACTTTTATGGGAGAATATTGGTAGTACAAGGATGATCTCAGAAAAGGATTCATGTCAAAAGGTTTAATTTCTAATTTATTAAAAAATTTAGAAAACAGGGTGTTAAGTGAAATGAACATAAGAAAAGGGTGAAACAACCGTATTGGGAGACGATTTCGAATAAGATAGAAGACTTGTTTCGAGTCGGTCAAGTAATGGAAGTTGTTAAGGAATATCATGACATGTTGGTGTAAAGAACTTGATTAAAAATCATTGATAAGATAGTTTTACGAATAGTTAAAGTATGCCCCATGAGGTGAAATATCGGGAAAAATAAGAGTTAATAAAACGAAGAAGTACGAGTTGTAATGGCCATAATTGGACTCGATATATGTTTGCAGATTAGTATCGAGGTCATAGCATAACTAAATCAAGAGGTTTAGTAATCACGAAGCAAATGTTAGTACTTAATAAAAAGTGGTTATGATTAGTAGAGTTAAAGTAGTTAACTCGGGTAGAGAGACTAATCAAAGTTCTTATATCTATTTATAGAACTACCAGGAACGAGTGGAACTATGGAAATGCATCATGGACACCAGGAAAGATTTCTAACTCCATTCTTTTATTCTATATAAGAATATTTTGGTTCCTGTTAATGCAAGTCTCCTTGATTCCTTGACTTTATAACACGTTTTCATTTATAAAGCTCTGTTGTGTTATGAATTGCTTTCTCTCAATCAAGAACTGTGTTTTTCCTTTCCTACTTGATCTCTTTTATGACTCTGAACTTCTTAAAAAGTTAGAGTTCGTATAGTAGTAGCTGGGAATAGCTGATTGAGTATCGAGTTACACTATTTGTACTCTATAGGTGACTAAGAGAAAATTAGTAATTCCACGACGTTAGTCGTTACTATTCAAGGAACCCCTCCTTGAATAATAATTAAATAATAAACTCCACAATGGGGATATCCTAGAACTTTTAATATTATTTTAATTAAATAATAATTTAGGGTCAAAGATTCAAATATTTTACAATAAATTTGAGGTCACAACTCCACAATAGGGAATGAATAATAACTTTGACATTCTTCCCAATTATATCTCAATCCAATCGAGATTTACCCATTTAAATATCTTCGATATTTTGGAAATAACTCTCCGGTCGTGTTCTTGAGTCTTCTCGATTCAATTACCTTTATCTTATCGATTAGTTGACTGAGAGTCAACTTACATACCACAAGATTACTTCCACATAATTCTGGAAGTGAATCAACTATCTGGTATTGAAATCTTATTGATTATATTTCTTGAATCGGACTGGAGTTGTGTAAGAGGTCATGTGTGGCACGGTCCATCAATTATAATTATGTGTAAAAGGCTGTGTGTGGCACAGTACATCAATTATATTACGTGTAAGAGGCTATGTGTGGCATAGTCCATCAAATATTTTTGGCCCATGTGTTGCCAAGATGATGACCAGTGACAGATCATCCATCTACTAGTAGAAAATGTCCCTCGGAAAGGTAGTTGTACGGCGACTGATCATCGACCTACATTGCCAGGGTAACTTGCTCCAAATTATAGTCCTTTCTTCCAATTGGAATTTGACATTAAAACTGTAACAAAAGGCCTAGATGCTAAGTTACCGATAGTGTTAATGAGAACTGTTGAACTTTCACTGTTCCTACACTATAATGAAAGCCAAGGCGCTAAATTACCGACAGTGTTAAAGGGAACTGTTGAACTTTCACTGTTCCTACACTATAACGAAAGCCAAGGTGCTAAGTTACCGATAGTGTTAATGGAAACTGTTGAACTTTTATTGATTCTTTTTGCAGTATCTTGAACTATTGTCTTAGTGATTCTTAAATGAATAGAACACTGTAGCTGATGCCATTGTGCTAAGTTACCGATATTGTTATTCCAAAACTGTGAAATCAAATTACATACATATTGTGAGTACCTTCTTGTATCGTAAACTCTGATTCATTTATTATCGAGATATACCTCGCTAAACTTTCTACATATATATTGCATGTTGTATATTGATATTATTGGACATCGGGTTGATATAAATATTGGTTACCACCCTTTTCTTGGTGTAAACTACATAAATATTCTAATATATATCTTGATGAGCATTCTTTGGTTCATTCTTGCTTGTTGTAACTTTAAATCTTGCAGTAAGGCATGTCCATGGTATGAAAAGGAAAGGAAAGGCTCGAGCTTGAGATAGTCAGGTTCAAGGATCCTACAGGTGGTGTAAGTTAAATAGGATTTCAGTTTAGAATCCTAAGACTTATTGTAAAATATACAATGTAATAATAAATATTGAAACAATATTAATTTCTAATGTAACTTTAGGTAGAGGTTATATTAGTAGCATGAGATCCTGAGTTTACAGTTGGGTTATAATAACTGTTATTATTTTTAAGTTCGTTTTCTGAGACTATGGCTTGAGTTGTGTAATTGGATTGGCGTCATCAGTATATGTTGTTGATATAATTGTTAAGCAGGTGAGTATTTTATTATTGGAATTGGACCGTGATGGCCTGGATCCCTGACCCCGGATATGGGGGTGTCACATTTAACATAACAACTGACTCTATTTATTTGAAAAGCTAAGTCCTCAGTCAATTTGTCATTTCTGGTTTTTAAAAATTTTAAAACATCATTCTCATCATGTAAGACTTTGTTTTGGAGAATTAGTTTCTTAACTCTATCTCTTGTATCATCTAGTTCTTTACAAAGCAGTTTAAACATTTAAGGGCATGAAGGATTTACCTTTATTCCTCCTTGACGAGTTGGAGACAATGAAGCCATAAGAGCAAGATTTCTCAGCTCTTCATCATCATCATTATCTGAATCATCCCAACTTTTTCCATCTACTAGATAAGACTTGCCTTGATATTTTTTCCCAAGTGCATCATACTTTTCTTTGAGCTTTTCATAAGACTCTATCTTCTTACCTTACTTCGGCTTCTTGCATTCAGTTGCAAAGTGACCTAGCTCATTATAATTAAAGCAATAAAACTTGCTTCTATCAACTAGGCCAGTCTTGTAGCCTCTTTTTTATACAGATGATGAAGAACCTTCTTTTTGGAATCTTCCAAAATTAGGTTTGATTTTGTAGGAGGAGTTCCTTCAGAATCTCATGTTGCTAAACCTCCTGGCAGCCATAGCTAGAGATTCATCTTCCAGCTGATCTAGTTCTTCCAATGAGTAGAACTCACCATTTTCCTGGTTATATGAAGTATGTCCAAGTTCTAGAACCACATACTCCATTGATTTGTTTGAAGGTACAACAACCTTCACTTCCTTCTTCTTTGGTGCTTCCACTAACAGTGCTTTAGAAGAACTAACAACCTTGCCTTCCATATGTTTCTCTGGTCTGGATCTGTTCCAATTCATAAGTCTTTAGAACTCCGTAGATTCTGTCTAGTGTAACTTCTTTCATGTCCCTAAACTCCCGGATGGTCGTGATTTTGTGTTCTAGATGCTCTGGCAAGGTTAGCAAAAACTTCATGTTCACCTCCTGGTTCTTGTAATATTTACCATTGAGATTCAGTTCATTCATTAATTTGTTCAGTCTCTAAAACACCTCAGAGACACCCTCACCAGGGTTGGATCTAAACTGCTCATATTGGAAGGTCAGGATCTCGTGTCTATTTTCCCTGACTTCTTTAGTCCTTTCATTTATAATCTCTATTGTATCCCAGATTTGATTGGTGTTTATGCAATTGACAACGTGATTGTACAAAACGTAATCTATGTGTTCTACCGGTATGAGTTTGAGACTATTATCCAGGGATACATTTTTCCTTTCGTCCTCTGTGTAATCAGTCGGATATTTAGGGAACTGTCTATGAATAATTACAACCCAATTTACCTCGTGCTCGAGTATAACTATAATCAGGAGCTCAATAACTTTGGCCAAAATCTTTACATATTTTGTATTGGCAGTCCCAAAAAATAATAGCATCTTATGCTTCCACAAATTGTAGTGATCTTTGTCAAACAGTGGGATTTTAATGCTAGTTACTTTTTGTGTACTCATCTTTAATAAGATTAAAAATTAAGTATTTTGAAATATAAGTTTTGACTTAAAATAATTTTTGATCAAAAATAATTTTTGGGTAAAAATTATTTTGAATAAAAATTATCTCGAATTAAAAATAATTTTTGATATTTGTATGAGTTATGGAATTTTCGGTTTGGATATGATATTATAAATATCAATCAGCTCTGATGCCAATTGTTGGTCCCTGATATTGTAGAAGGGGGGTTGAATACAATATCTGATTTTAATTGCGGAATTATGGATTTAATAATTTTACTTTAATTTCTCATGTAATATTAATTGTAATGAAATAATGTTCAAGTATAAGATATGATTTTAACTTGAAAAGTATTACAAAATTAATATATTGAAAATGTAAATAACTGTTTAGAATTATAGAACGAATTAGACATGAACTGTTCTAAAATAACAATTATTATTCAAACCAGCATAGAAAGTCTGTGAATATTACAATCAGACAAATTACTAAATTTGAATGTTAATTCGTAACCAAAATATGAAGTGTTCACCTCATATTTATAGAGGAATCTAAAGCTTGTATGACTTTTCAATTTAGGACATTTTTCAGACTTATTTAAGCCTTTATGACTTTTAGTTAACACTTGTATGACTTTTGAAATCATTCGGTATGACTTTCTTATTATATAATTCAGTATGATTTTTTATAATAGAAAGTCGGTATGACTTTTATAATAAAAAGTCAGTATGACATTTTATTATATTAGTCAGTATGACTTTTTATAATAGAAAGTCGGTATGACTTTTATAATAAAAAGTCGGTATGAAATTTATTACACCAAATTCGGTATGACTTTTATTATAATCTAAAATGATTTATTAAAAGTCATACAAAGTCATATCTTTTATAATAAATTAATTCTACTTCATTTAATTAAATAATTTATAAATTAAATTAAATTCAACTTGAATTAATTTAATTAAATAAATTAAATAATTAATTACCTTTTAATAGTAGATTTAAAATATTATCTTGACTTGTATACCCTTTTAGTTAGCACCGAAATCTTCACGTCTTTGCACTGTCTTCTGTCATAACACCACTTAAGCTAGATGATAAATATTTATTAATTAGTTGTCACACAAATGTATTGTCTGGTTCATTTGTGTCATACTAAGATAAATATTCTTGACCTTTTAACTTTAAAAGTTGTGGTCTTCTGTCATTTTTCTGCTTTTTTGTTTATCCTCTTTTGTTTTCTTTTGCTGTAATCTTCGTGTAGTAACCACTTAAAATCTTCTATATCTTCTGAATTTTTCTGAAAAATTACTTACTTAATTTTCACTGACGCTTGAACATATAAATGAACTTCTTCCAGTGTTGAGTAGCAATCTAATCAAAATACTTCTGATACTAGGATTCTTCGTATCTAGTTAACTTTCTTCGACTCGATTCATGTCATCATATTTATTATTTACTTCTTTTTCTTATCTGAGCTGAGTTGTCATCTAATTATTACAAAAAATCCTAGTCATATGCCTTTCACATGCCCAATGTCTACATCACTCGATCAAATGTGACTTTAGACGAAATCAAAGTATATAAATCCATTTGTAGAAATATAATGTGGCCGTTTGGGGTTCCTTAAACTTAAAATACGTAGCTTATTTTTTTATTTTTTTTACATATTTTCATATTTTTTTTAAAGATAAATATTTGTTTTAGAATTTTAAAATCAAATATGAACTTTAAAATAAAAAATAAGTTACTTATTTTTAGAAAAAGTACATACATCCCTACTTTTTCCCGGAAATAAGGGCTTATTTCCTGAAATAAGAGGTTGCCAAACAGCCTTAAAAATTTCTGGTCAGAGGACCATTACACCATTGCCACTGTGAGAATTACTTATGATACAATTATAATCTTCCATGGATTTCACACTCTGGGTCTTCCGAGTACATTGTACTCTTACATTTACTTATACATTAACTTTAGTATTCCTACATTTATGACCAATGAGACGTGGTCATCAGTCAATATATATATATATTAGTCTCAACGCATTACTATTGTCTTAATTAATAATAATATTTGACTAAGGACTTTTATGAATATTGATACACATATATTATATTATCTCATATTCAAGTCACATACTTGAAACTATATAATTTGTATCAAAATTCTAAGGACATTTTTTAAGCTAACATTTATATCATAAATAAAGACATAATAAATTATATTGAATAATCAAATAAATGATAACATCATAAATAATATTTTTAAATTATCATGTATTACCTCTAAGACACCTACATTAACACTATGTTCTCTAGATACCTCACCGATGCTCAAACCCAAGAGCTCAATTCCTGCTACTGTAACATATATAATCCCTGAAACAAATTATTTAGCCATCGACAGTGATGCTCAAACCCAGGTACAAGTGCTTCACCAAATTCCTAGAAGAATCATATCTCAAAGGAGATATGTTTGTAAGACCAACTCTATACTTGGACATCTTGGAGGGATTCTGGGGTAGTGCTAGCTATGAGGAGGTTGCACTGGAAAATGGAGAAACAAAAATTGTTTTCACTTGTAAAATCAAGAATGTGACTATCACTTTTGACGCCAATGACCTCAATGTTAACTTGGAGATCCTAACTAGAAAATCATGATGAAGACCTAACTGATGAAGAACTGAATTTATTCATGGACTTCATAAAGTACAATATTGAGATTGATCTTGGAAGATTGAATAAGAAGCACGTTTGGAGAGAGTGGCCGTTTGTTTTTGACACTCTTATCAAAGTATTCAATTGCAGAAAAACAAGATGTGACTAAATCAGCTTCATTATACGGAAACTGGCTCATTCATTGGCTTTTGGAAAACATCTCAATATGGGCAAGCTCATCCTCAAGGAGCTTATCACCACACTTGGGAAATCTCAACCCAAGAAAGGTAATGAGATGTTTTTCCCTAGATTTATTCAATATGTGCTTAATTATAAAAATGCAAATTTTATTGAATTATATGGGATAAATGCACAAAGAATTAAGTATAGAAAAACAATGTCTAAAGTTCTATTTGGCACATTTGATGCTAGAAATCAAGTTGATGTTCCCCTCTGCATTACTTCTCATATGATGAGTATCTTTGGGACATATAGACTTGATCAACCCACATATCATATGTTGTCTACAAAAAGGGGCCCTCAAGGTTGCAGAATAACCAAATGCACATAACCTAGAGGCCTCTAGCCCATCTATTAACCCATCTTCATTACTATTAGATGCTAATGAACCAACCTCCTCAGTCTCTCAAAATACTAGAGTTGAAAATAAGAGAAAGAGGAAATCTAGTGTTTCCAATCAAGTTCTAAATGTGTTGGACACAATTGTAGAAGGTGAGGAAACTGAGTCTCTAATGGAAATCCTGACCAGGAGGAAAAAGAAGAAAGGGGCCACTCCTAACCACTCTGCACCCTCTCAATAGGATGCAGAGGTTACACATGGATTGAACTTCTTACTAGGTGCACTCTCTCAATAGAGTGCATCTATTAAAATAAGGAGCTAACCCACTCCACCTTGTAAAGAGTCTGCACCATCACAGGAACTCAATCTTGTTGATGAAAGAAGAACTAATGTAGAGCATACACTGATAGGAGAGCATATAGGGTAAAACATTGAACCTTCCCCTTCCTTCTAGGTGAGCTGCCAAAACTCAACTCTAATTTCATTCCTTCTTCCGTTTCTCTAAATTCTTCACTGCCAAATGTGAAATCAATTGCACATGAATTTCTTGATCACCAGGAATCATTTCCTCTTGATGAACTAAAATTAAGTGACTTGGTGCATGACACCTTGCTCACTACCCAGGAACCACTTTTATATGGTGAGGGACTGCATGCTGGGGCAGATCCTAATGACACCATCACAACCATAGGAGTTCCATGAGTTCATACTTCAGACCTTGTGGATAAGATTGTAATACCACTTATAGGTCTCATTCATGAACCTATGGAGACCATCTCTTCACAAATATTGGGTAATTTGGGGGACCTCTACCCCATGCAAATGGCATCCCCTGGACAATTTCCAGTCATTCAAAGATTGTCTCATATGGAAAATTCACATGTTAATCTGGCTGAGGTTGATGACTCATATTAGCATATTGATGAGGAAATCACAGCTGAGGAGCCCATAATAACAAGTGGTTAACATAGCTCTAACTTTATGTCAAAGTGGCTGAAACCTATGCAACATGATAGGGAGTCAGGACCATCAGTTGAACACATTCTTCTAGAAGAGAAATTAATGGAACTCTATGGAGACCAAATTGATGGGTTATATGATGTGGCACAAAAATTAATGACATTTCAATTTTCTGACATGGATTATGTTGTCATCTTGCTGGAGTATGTAAAGGAATTGGGGTTCAGTGCTAAGACATTTACTCCCATAACTATCTATGATGTTATTCATGAAGCTGTAAAAGTTCAACTACAATCAAATCATTATCTAGCAAGAGGCCTACAAGTAGAGATTAATGAACACAGATTAAAGGTTGAGACAATGATGGAATCTGTCTATAACACATTGAAATCAATTCTTCTAGATGTGCCAAAATTGTACATCTACATACATGAAAAAAAATTCGGATATGAGATAGAGAAGATGGGGAATGTGTTTGCTGCCTTGATTGTAGGCTGTGAAGAGCAGAAATAACATAACATAATTGTGAATTCAATGTTAGAGATAATTTACAAAAATAGGTATGCAAATATGCTACCTAAAGATGTGAAGATTGTTCAGTTAGTTCAATGCCAAGTAGATCTCTACTATGCTACAAACGCTCAAGATGGAAAGAGCAAGTAGATAACTCTTGAGAGACTCTATGAAAAAGAGAAACAGATGGAAACATCTCAAGAGCATATCAAGTCAAATGTTAAGAAGGTGGTGGAATTGTTTGTAGACCTGAAGAAAGATGTGAGTTCAACCTTTCATCTCAATCCAGTGTCCTCATCTTTATCTATTCTCAATTGGCTACCATACAAGCTCTCTTGTCTACCATGACTCCTTACAGCTTTGCTCCAGCGTTCACATGCACTCTGAATGTAAGGGGAGTAAAATTGATGATGAATGGCAAGGAAAGCAAAGAGCCAATAGTGAAGAGGAAGACTGGCTCCTATCACCTCTCTATCAATTCTCTCAAATATCTATCTTACACAGAACTTGAGTGTCTACATAAAAATGTAAAATATGTGACTAAAAAAGATGGTGAATTAAATGAACTGATCTACAACAAAATGCCAAAGACTCTTCCATGAGCCTATTGCAATCTAAAGGGCATCATGTATCTCACATCTTAAAAGACTCTAACTCATTTCAGAATTCCCCAACATCTTTATAAATACAACAAAAGTCAAATTATAAGTCTTATCGAGCTCCTGTAAAAGAAGTTAGTTGTCAAAGATGAAGACGAAGAAACCATTGGATTATTACAAAGATTTATCCATAATGAAGTAACAGACTTTGCTCAACAGGAGTTGGCTAAAAAGAAGGAAGAAGATGATGAAGAGGGGGAGAAGAGAAAGAGGGGAGGAAGATCAAATTCAAGGAGCAATAAGGACGGAGAAAAGAAAAATAAAGACGATGAAAAAGTAAGAAAGATAATGAAATCAAGGAGAAGAAGTCTGCAAAGAAAGATGGACAAAAGCAGTAAGTTATGGACAGTCCTGTTACTACACCTATCAAATCTCTGGGCAGTAACTTGGTTGATCCCAAAATCAAATTTATGATTTCTAACTGCTTCCAGTATCGAAGTCACAAAGCTATTTCAAATGAAATTTCCAGTAAGAATGCTTGTAAAGGTGACTACTCATGGACTGATAAGGAAGGACATTAAAAACAACCAGATCTCTAAGCTCAAACCATGTCAACAATTGAAAGTGAATTCTGAATCCAAAATGAAATTTAAGAAACCTACTAGTTCTACACTAGTGAGGCTCTCAAAGTATATGAAGTAGATCACTATTCTAGGAAAGGTCTGAATGTTGAGCCTATTGACACTAAATTTGTGCATGACACAGTCAGATTCAGGAAGTTATCTGTAAACAGAATGGTAAAGGCTGCAGTAAGAGATGACATAATCTATATAACTGATGTTGACGGAGAAGAATCAAAGTTCTTTTATGCCGAATCAACTGAAAATGTGACTACACATCATATAAAAATGGCAGTCAGTAAACTTAACAAAAGGAACTATTTTAGTTGATTACACAAAATAAATGTGACTGAGTATCTAGCATGCAAGTTCTAGAGAAAAGTGGAAAAGAATGAAGAAAGGAGATTAATGATTGAAAAGAAGAAGAGAAATGATGGAGAGTTTGAAAGGAAGTTTGAATATTTGAGAAAAACAGGGAAGTGCAGAGTTTTCTCAAATCCAGACATGATTGAATTCAGAACAAAGAGTGGATTCTTAATCAAAATTAGATTTAGTTTCATCAAGGACTACCCTGAATTATCTCTACAAACAGCCACAAATCATCTAAAAGGCTCTGTCCTAATTGAAAAAATTCTAGCAAGAGAAAAGTGCTTGAATGCAATAGATGACATTCAAAGAGAGAAGAGAGGGAAAGTTAATGCAGATGTTTAGTATGCACGAACGTCAGGAGTAAAATATGTAGGCTTGTTATCTTGTCAAAAAAATTTAAACTCTCTTTTTTCAAATTGGGGGAGATTGGTGGATCTAGAAAAGCCTACTCTATTTCAATGTAAAGCTATTTTTTTTGTTGATGTAAAAACATTTATAGATTCCAAATGTATAAGAATTATGGACTCAAATGTCTTATTGTAATCTACAGCTAAGTAGAAGTATCTCATGATGTGACTGAAATGTAAATAATGTCTCTCAAATAAAGTACTGATAAAATTTTGAAGAAGTTGATCATAAATCAGGAGTAATAAGGCCAAGAGAAATAAGGAGTACAGTAGTGGAAAATTCATCTAAGGTAGATGTCGAGAAGTCCAGCAATACACTGTCGTGAAATCTATAAATGAGCTTATCGAGTAGCTTAACAATCTATATAACAGAGTCTATAAATGAAGATGTCGTGAAGTCCAACTCAAAGCATGTCGTGAAGTGAGGGATGTAGTGAAATGTCCATATCGCAAAGTCTGAATGTCGAGAATTATGAATGTCGTAAAGTCATTCAAACCCTTGTATGGTGAAGTATTAAGAAGTGGATATCGTGAAGTACTCTATACAATGTGTCAAGAAGACTGAAATGAACATATCGAGAAGTCAATTAATTTGTGCCTCGAGAAGTCATTAAAGCACATATCGAGAAGTCTCAAATAACTCATATCGTGAATTCTATAGAGTTGATATCATGAAGTATTAAAAGAATCATGTTGTGCGGTCTATAAAGTGACTTGTGGAGAATTAAAGAAACTGGGAGAGTTTTCGACATCAATACTTGGCAAATTTTAAAGAGATGTATAGAAGAAATAGACAAATTAACAGAATTGATGTCATGCTCAGACTTAGTCAAACCTATATGCATGAAAGTGACAAGTCTATAACAGAAACTTGAAGAGAAAATAAGGATGAAGAAAACAAAACTTAGAAGCAGTTTGAACAGTTTGTTTGATTCTATGTAACAGTTAGAAATAGAAAGAGTCAAATTAGAAAGATGTTTTGTCCTATTTCCTAGTTTAATATGTAGTAAAATAGAGCATGTATTTGCTAAGACATGTTGTCTATATAGCTTGTACGTGACTCTAAAGGAGTATCAATCTTGAAAATCTTATAATTGTTCCTTATTTTTTAAATAAGAACAAGAAGCTGAAATTTAATCTTGTAGAAAATTCATTCTAATACAGTATTATTTTGAAAGTAATTTCAGTTGTGTAGTGTCTTATTTTCTGCATTCTTGTCACACTAACTGAGATTATCAAACCTAGAAGAGAAAAGAAAAAGAAATCAACTTATATATTCACCCCCGCCCCCCGGCTGCATAAGTTTTGTGACGCCCTCCCAATCCGGGGTCTAGATCGGGGAGTCACTAATACTCTATATGCATACATCCTATATAAATATAAACAATCCCAAATATAGATATACATGACCCCAACTATTACCCTGGACCTTTAACAGGTAATGGTATGAAACAAGCACAACTCTAAATTCATTAATTACATAACCAGAATAAATATTATTACAACTCTGAATCATCTGACAAAAGTCTATCAACATGAACACTTAAGACTTAACAAAGTCTTTTCCTTCTAACTCAGCCTCAATCCTACCTGTTCAATCTCAGCCAGCCTAGCATAATTAAGAAAGGAGGTATTCTTCCTCGCAGTCTGCTTAATACGTTCCATGATTCTCAAAAGCTGTAGAGGTTAGAAAATAAAAGAATGAGCCACAAAAGCTCAGCAAGTAATCATACTGGTTAAAAACAGTTCTACAGGCTTATATACATAATTAAGAAAGTCTTTTCTCAAAACCATGCTTTAAAATCATTGCTGGACCTCATTGTCCCATAATTGTAATTAAAAATTCTCGTCAGGGTATTCATTACTCGTAAAACTTTCTTTTATAAACCACTGGCAGGGTTAAATAATTTCAATAACTGGTGCAAAGTACATAAGAAGCTGGAAAATAATAATCAGTTGCAAGTATAGGAGTAATCTGCAGGGTTAGATGGATAACAGGAAGTAATATATAGCAATTGAAACAAAGTCAAGTCAAGATATGTCTGACAGTTTAAGCTGTAAAGGGCATGATATAACAGGGCATTTCAATTTTCATTATTAATCATTTCAAAGATCAGTTGTATAAAACTGTCCTCTCATTAGGACCTTGCTTTTCAAATCATTTATAAAACTGTCCTCTCATTAGGACCTTGCTTTTCAAATCTTTTATAAAACTGTCCTCTCATTAGGACCTTTCTTTTCAAATCATTTATAAAACTGTCCTCTCATTAGGACCTTTACTATTCAAATCATTTATAAAACTGTCCTCTCATTAGGACCTTTACTATTCAAATCATTTATAAAACTGTCCTCTCATTAGGACCTTTACTATTCAAATCATTTATAAAACTGTCCTCTCATTAGGACCTTTACTGTTTAAAAACAATTATTTTGGTTGAAGTTTTCTCACAACGCCAGACAATACGGGTGATCAGCCACGTAAAGTCCCCATAACGGACTAAAGTCCCTCTGGACATAAAGAGTACTCATAAAGGCACTTATTGCCATTGGCCTTGGGCTATCTCATTATAGCCATTGACTATCTCATTATAGTCTTCACATAAAAAGTGCTGGACCGGCGTCACTCGGCCTCTTACGCCTCCAACCTATAGGAATCCGCAGAAACCAATTTGATCGGAATTCCTATAATAACCAAAACCTTTCTTTTTAAAGTTACCAAATCATTTGATGAAAAAGACTTCTTGAAAGTCGGATTCCATATTTAAATCCATTTTTAAGATCATTAGACATAGGTAAGGTTTATTCCAAGATATGTCTCAAAACAAGCTTCTGTTGTAGTAAGATAAGCTGAAATCATGAACAGGGAATCCAAAACAAGGCTATAGTTGTAAAGTCAGGTTGCAGGGTCAATTCACAAGTATAACAGTTGTTTTTGAAAACAGTTGTAAGGCATTTAATTGTAATGGTAGTTAGGCCATAGCAACAGGGTAAGTTCAGAATTTAAGTTCAAGTAAGCATTACTAAGGAAATGGTGTCGATAATAGTCATAGTTCAAGGTTACTGATTTAAGACCTTTAAAATTAGTTTAAAAGCTGACAATAGCAATTCAGGGATTGAAAAGTTTAAAGTATAATCAAAACTGGTATAAGGTTGCAGTTTAAATAAAGCAATTAAAGTAAGGTAGGCCATAGCTTAAAACAGTTGAGATAAGATAACACAGTTGCAGGGTCATAAAGCAGTTTATAAAACAGTTCACTATGCAGTTCATAAAACAGTGTTTAAGTTGAAAGAGATTAGGCAGTAGTTACTTGCCTTAAACAGAATGCTACAGCTGTTGAACAGGTAGATCGCCTACACCAGACACTAACTCTCTACTTTAGCTTTCCCTTTATCCTTCACCTCAACGTCCTTCGTAGCTACACATAAATAATACTATTTCAGTATCTCATAAACTCTCGACGTTTTCATTAACGTCTAACTATTCTACCCTTTCGATAGTGTAACCCTTTAACACATATGCACAATCCACTGTAGACATACTCTGTTATATACTCACTTCTATACTGGCAAGCAAATAGCACATAGACACATATATTGATTCACAGTATTCTTGACTGATAGTCTTTCCTATACAGAAGTGGTGTGCCAATAGTATTTTACAAAGTCGTTTTAGTTTTAGAAAATTTTGGCAGCACTTCCCCTGTAATTGGAGCTATCCGTCGGAATACAACCGACACAACCAAACATAAATGCCAATCATATCCCATTATACAACCACATTTGCACCAAATCCATATCAAACAAGCAATAGCTATAAACAATATGCAATACTATTGTCATTCAAAATGACTGAAGCAATCCAAGTATCAACGGCCTAGCTATATAATTAATTCAATTCTTAACTTAACTCTATATCATAACAATTCCTGTCCACTTAATTCATAGAAATTAAAACTTATATTAGCCATTAATATATGAAATTCGAATGCAAAATATACCATTCACTCAAATTCAACTAGTTAGAAGCCACCATAATTTAGCATGTTTGTAAATCTTTTTAATTAAACAACATGGCATCCCAAAACTTATACTAATTAGAAAATTTCCGAACATAGAGCATGGCTAGTCGAATTGTCACAAAATTTACCTAGACAATTTAATCAACTAGTAAAATCTAACAATTCATTAACAACTTAAGCTAGACATACATTTTAATTGAGCATATTTACTTACTATTAACTCGGCAATTAACAAGATTGGCCGTAGCATAACATCACCACACAGAAACATAGTTGTTAAACATCAATTCTTAGCAATCAAAGCTTCTTGCAGTTAAAAAAAAATCACTAAACTAATTAGGTTACATTTTAATCAACTAATCCCGAAGCCAAATGAAGCTTTCGAGTCGAACATGCACCAATTCGAACCAATACTAACATGCAGTCCTTATTCACCATGAATCAAATGTAAAGCAACTACTAGCACTGCTATTAATAAAAAACGAGACTTCGTGGAATCATACTAAGCCATAACCAATCGGAAAAATGCTATTCTTGCTCGGAAAAATGGAAACCGTAACATGCAATAAGAATTACTAGTCTAACATAAATAAAAATAGTAGTTCCGGCTCATTTCATCATCGCCGTTGACCTGCCAGCTCGTAATAGTCATCGCCGGCGGCCAAGCTCCGGTGGAAAATCCGATCATCGGATTCTCGACACCAAAGCTTCGTTTTTCACTCATTAACAACTCCACAAGCATCGTACTAGTGCTGATTATCAAAGTTAAAGTAATTTAACCCTTGCATGCAGGTATAGACCAAACTCCGATCACATATACACACGGCATACGCACATACATACACCAAACAAAGCTAGCATCGAAGATTACAAGTAGTATAAGAAATCATTAACATAGCCTGACTAGGACATGAGTAATTCATGGATAAATCGAATGGCATCAAGAGAATCGCCATGGAGACAAGAAACGAGACCTAAACACAGCTGATGCAGAGCAAGTGAAATGGTTAGTGGGCGGTGGCTTTTACAAAACAAAGACAAGGGCATAAACGTCATTTCCCAATTGCTGATTTTCTGAATAAAACCATTAAACAATTCGAATTTTTATACTCCCTCCGTCCCAACCAATTCTTTACACTTTCCTTTTTGGGACGTCCCACCCAATTCTTTACATTACTAAAAATAGTAACTTTTAATAATAAATATATTATTACATCCACTACTTCACTCCACTTTTTCAACACTTTACACTATTACACCCACTACTTCATTTATTTTAACAATAAAATCACTATTACACCCACTATCCTTGGTCTCCGTGCCCGGACCAAATGTAAACATTTGGCCGGGACGGAGGGAGTATAATTGAAGTAAAAAAATAAGTTTTATATTTTTAAAATTAAGAGCATGAATTTATAAGCTTCCCAATATTTTTGAAATATTTTTCTGGTAAATAAATAATTAACTAAAAATGTTTGAAGTTTTAGTGCAGAAATAGAAAATAAGAGTAGGAAAATCTTTAAAAATACATTTGGGCTCGAATAAAATAAACTTCTATTTTTCACAAGTCTCAAAATATTTACGAAACATTTTGGAATAGGTTTCATGATTTTTGGGCATTCCAATAATTAAATATGGAATTTAGAAGAGTAATATCTCTAGAATAAAACAGGAATGAAAGATTTATATAAAATCACTGGGACTAGAATTAAATACATCACCATTTTTAGAAAGTCTCTAAAATCACATAGAAGCTACATATAAAATTTCATAATTATTGGACACACCAATAATTTTATAAAAATCAAACAGTTACTCAATTAAGCATAGAAAATCAGTTAATCACTGAATTAAAACACTTAAGCATAATGCAGTCAAACAGGCAGTCAACTAGACATATAAAATGACCACATATCATATCTTAACACATTAAAATACATAAATCATATACCTCATATTATTCAAATATATTTAATTATCTCGATCGTTACATTATCCCCCCCTTAAAAAGATTCTGTCCCCAGAATCAGCATAAGTAAACAAATAGGGATACTTCTCGAGCATTTCACTCTCAAGTTCCCAGGTGGATTCCTCAACTCGAGGATTTCTCCACAAAACCTTTACAAGCCTTACAGACTTATTTCTTAAAACCTTATCCTTACGATCCTGAATCTCTACAAGCTGTTCTACATAGGACAAGTCGGGTTGAATCTCCAAGGGTTCATACTCTATCACATGACTCATGTCAGGGTTATACTTTCTAAGCATAGATACGTGAAAAACATTGTGAATGTGCTGCATCTGCGGTGGTAGAGCTAATTCATATGCAACTTTCCCAACTTGCTTCAAAACTTCAAAAGGTCCTATTTATCTTGGATTAAGCTTTCCTCTCTTGCCAAATCTACTAACACCTTTCCATGGAGAAATTTTTAATAATACTTGGTCACCTTCTTCAAAATTCATGTCTTTCCTTGACTGGTCAACATACTTCTTTTGCCTATCTTGAGCAGCTAGCAATCTCTTCTGAATCAACTCAATCTTTTCTTTAGTTTGTTAAACTAACTCTGGACCCAAAATCTTACGCTCACCAACTTCATTCCAACACACTGGTGATCTGCATTTTCTTCCATATAAAGCTTCATACGGGAGCATCCCAATACTAGTATGATAGCTGTTGTTATAAGAAAACTCCACTAACGGTAGATGCTCGTCCCAACTTCCTTCAAAATCCAAGGCACAAACTCTTAACATATCTTCAATGGTTTGGATTGTCCTTTCACTCTGGCCATCTGTCTGAGGATGGTATGCAGTACTCATATTCAGCTTTGTTCCCAAACATTCTTGAAACTTCTTCCAAAATCTTGAATTGAATCTCGGGTCTCTGTCTGACACTATTGATACAGGAACACCATGTCGCATAACAATCTCTTTCAAGTACAAATGAACCAACCTGTCCAGTGAAAATCTTTCGTTGATAGGTAGAAAGTGCGCTGACTTAGTTAATATGTCTATTATTACCCAGATAGCATCATGATTAGCTTTAGTCCTTGGCAGACCTACTACAAAATCCATAGCAAGATTCTCCCATTTCCATTCTGGAATCTCTAGTGGTTGCAACAATCCACTGGGCCTCTGATGTTCAGCTTTGACTCTCTGGCACGTATAACATTTACTGATCCACTCTGCCACATCTCTTTTCATGTTGGGCCACCAAAAATTTTCCTTCAAGTCTTCATACATCTTTGTGCTTCCTGGATGAATAGAGTATCTTGAACTATGTGCATCATGCAAAATTTCATTCTTGAGCTCTTGAACATTGGGGATCCAAATTCGTGAGGAAAACCTAAAGATTCCTTCACTGTCCTTCTGACTTCTTAACTCTTCTCCAGTCAACTTGGCTCTATCTTGACTCATCATCTGTTCTTGACATCTCTTGATCTTTTCTAACAATTCTGGCTGAAAAGTCATTGTATACACCATCTCTTCCACTGAATCAGCACCACATACTTCTATTTCCAATTTCTCAAATTCTTTGATCAATTCTTCAGATGAAACCATTATATTCAATCTTTCCTTTCTACTTAAAGCATCTGCTACAACATTTGCCTTGCCTGGATGGTAGTTAATCGTGCAGTCGTAATCTTTGATCAATTCCAACCATCTTCTCTGTCTCATGTTCAATTCTTTCTGAGTAAAGATATACTTCAAACTCTTGTGGTCAGTATAAATCTCACACTTTTCTTCGTACAAGTAGTGCCTCCAAATCTTCAATGCAAACACAATAGCAGCTAATTCCAGATCATGTGTAGGATACTTCAATTCATGAGGTCTTAACTGCCTGGAAGCATATGCAATAACTTTCCCATGTTGCATCAGAACACATCCCAAGCCTTTGTGAGAAGCATCACTGTAGATGACAAAATTTCCTTGATCGTCAGGTAACACCAACACTGGGGCAGACACTAGTCTTCGCTTTAGTTCTTCAAAACTTTCTTCACACTTTTCATTCCATACAAACTTTTCATTCTTCCTTGTCAACTTGGTCATAGGGGTAGCTATCTTTGAGAAATCTTGAACAAATCTTCGATAGTATCCCGCTAAACCCAGAAAACTTCTGACTTCCGTTGGAGTCCTTGGTCTTTCCCATTTCATCACTGCTTCTATTTTCGCCGGATCAACTTTGATGCCTTCTCTGCTGACACATGACCTAAGAATTGTACTTCCTTCAACCAAAATTCACATTTTGAAAACTTCGCATACAACTTCTCATTTCTTAAAGTCTCTAAAGCAATTCTTAAGTGATCTGCATGCTCTTCTTCTGACTTGGAATATATCAGGATGTCGTCGATGAAAACAATCACAAACTTGTCTAAATACTTCTTAAAGACTCTGTTCATCAGGTCCATAAACGCTGCTGGGGCATTTGTCAATCCAAAAGCCATAACTAAAAATTCATAGTGTCCGTACCTTGTTCTGAATGCTGTTTTAGATACATTTTCAGGTTTGATCTTGAGTTGATGGTATCCGGACCTTAAATCAATTTTTTTGAAAAACATTCGGCTCATTTCAGCTGGTCAAAAAGATCACCGATCCTCGGCAACGGGTACTTGTTCTTGATGGTTAGCTTGTTTAATTCTCGGTAATCTATGCACAATCTCATGCTTCCATCTTTCTTCTTTACAAACAATACTGGTGCTCCCCAAGGGGACACACTAGGCCTTATAATTCCTTTATCCAAGAGATCTTGTATTTGACTCGCCAACTCTTTCATTTCAACTGGCGCCATTCTATATGGAGCTTTAGAAATTGGTTTGGTACCGGGAGCTAAATCAATAGAAAACTCAATTTTCCTGTCAAGAGGTAATCCTGGTAACTCGGAATTCAACTTCCTCACCTTCTGTTGTCTTCACTTTTAATTTCTTTTCCTTACAATCTATTTGATCCTCATGATCCATTAACCAATCCATTCCTAGGATTACATCGAATTCGCCTAACTTAAAAGGTATCAAGTTAGCGATGAAATGACGACTTCCTATTTCAATATCACACTTAGGACAGACTTGACTAACCGGAACCGTCACTTGATTTTCTACTTCTATAACTAAAGCTTCTTCTAAAGGTTAAATTTCACATTGCAGTTTATCAACAAACTCTTGAGATGTAAAGGACTTAGTAGCTTTAAAATCAATTAAGACATTATCTTCTTTCAAACTTCCAGGCTTTATTTTGCCCTTCCCACTTTCTTTTCATTTTTAACTCGGTATATTATCTTCATACTCAACATATTTCTTTATTTTGACTCTGAGAACTTTTATTCAGTCCAATTTTCCAAATACTTAATAATATACTTTTCTAGAAACGACTCAACAAATCTAATACAAAGAAATACAATAGTTCCTTCCAATTTCACTTTAGCTCCCTGCTAATTCGCTTCTTCTTTCTGTATAAATGACGTGTATTGTTTCATATTCTTCTTAACACTAACAATCTCAGCATCACAATTCGTTACAAGGTCGAACAATTACTAATTGAAGGAATCAAAAGCAAAGCTCAGATTTGATATTCAAACAAAAGTATAAAACATGGACCAAGATTCTTTGAAACAATAGGTTCAAAAAAAATCTCAACTTTTACTGGTTAGAGAACCATTAGAGTTTAAAATATGGGACTTTGCAAAGAATGGATATCATATTCAAGAAGAAATAACTGGGAGATCACTATGATCTTCGAACTACCATTACGTTACATATGCCACTTAGGAAAACCTCCGTAGTACATAAGGTGGCCAGCCTTAGCACTTTCATGACATGCAACTTACCAACAGTGGCGTCCCACCTTGGTATCCCCTTTATATAGGGTTGTTCATCCCAGAAGAGTATAAAAATAGTATAACACATAATATTCAAAATTTCAAGAATCAATTCAAGGCTTGTTAATAAAATATCTGAATCAATAAAGATAGTTTTAATAGAATGAATAGAGAGTTTGGGTAAACAGAATTCACATGACTCTGGCAATTAGAGTGAGTAAGGTCAATTGTGGAAAATATCTCTCTCAAGTCACAAATAGAGAATCGATTTCCTAACGGGGCTTGAAATCTAACAGACATAACAAATACAACCCTAGATGGTGCAAAAATCTCATCACGAACAGATGCAGGCTCAGATACAACCAATACAGGTTGAACGGGTGCCTCACTAGTAGGTGCTACCATATGCTCATGGATACAATCCATAACCTCCTCGTCCGATCCAGAATCCATACCAGGCTCAACGTAAGACTCGTGTGGAGTGGTACCAAAAGAAGTATTGAAGAATGAAGGGGAATGGTAAATGAGGAACCTTATCACTGTCCGATGATATCTGCAATTATGCAGTGGTATACCGATGTATAAACCAAGATGAAGTTATCTTAAGTTTAACATCAATCTATCTTAACATTCTTAACCATCGAGACTCTATCCGATAATCTCAACTAGAAACTCTATGGTTGTTTGAACTTAACTTCCTATCTTGAGTGATCCTATCTTATATCTCTAAGGGTTTAAAACTTATAATTATCCTATGTCTATAAGTACGTAATTCCTAGAACCTATATCCTATTATCTTATTAATATAATTCTGGCTTGTTTCAGTGACCAAAACCTGTCGCTCTGATACCAACCTGTGACGCCCTCCCAATCCGGGGTCTAGATCGGGGAGTCACTAATACTCTATATGCATACATCCTATATAAATATAAACAATCACAAATATAGATATACATGACCCCACCTATTACCCTGGACCTTTAACAGGTAATGGTATGAAACAAGCACAACTCTAAATTCATTAATTACATAACCAAAATAAATATTATTACAACTCTGAATCATCTGACAAAAGTCTATCAACATGAACACTTAAGACTTAACAAAGTCTTTTCCTTCTAACTCAGCCTCAATCCTACCTGTTCAATCTCAGCCAGCCTAGCATAATTAAGAAAGGAGGTATTCTTCCTCGCAGTCTGCTTAATACGTTCCATGATTCTCAAAAGCTGTAGAGGTTAGAAAATAAAAGAATGAGCCACAAAAGCTCAGCAAGTAACCATACTGGTTAAAAACAGTTCTACAGGCTTATATACATAATTAAGAAAGTCTTTTCTCAAAACCATGCTTTAAAATCATTGCTGGACCTCATTGTCCCATAATTGTAATTAAAAATTCTCGTCAGGGTATTCATTACTCGTAAAACTTTCTTTTATAAACCACTGGCAGGGTTAAATAATTTCAATAACTGGTGCAAAGTACATAAGAAGCTGGAAAATAATAATTAGTTGCAAGTATAGGAGTAATCTGCAGGGTTAGATGGATAACCGGAAGTAATATATAGCAATTGAAACAAAGTCAAGTCAAGATATGTCTGACAGTTTAAGCTGTAAAGGGCATGATATAACAGGGCATTTCAATTTTCATTATTAATCATTTCAAAGATCAGTTGTATAAAACTGTCCTCTCATTAGGACCTTGCTTTTCAAATCATTTATAAAACTGTCCTCTCATTAGGACCTTGCTTTTCAAATCATTTATAAAAATGTCCTCTCATTAGGACCTTTCTTTTCAAATCATTTATAAAACTGTCCTCTCATTAGGACCTTTACTATTCAAATCATTTATAAAACTGTCCTCTCATTAGGACCTTTACTATTCAAATCATTTATAAAACTGTCCTCTCATTAGGACCTTTACTATTCAAATCATTTATAAAACTGTCCTCTCATTAGGACCTTTACTGTTTAAAAACAATTATTTTGGTTGAAGTTTTCTCACAACGCCAGACAATACGGGTGATCAGCCACGTAAAGTCCCCATAACGGACTAAAGTCCCTCTGGACATAAAGAGTACTCATAAAGGCACTTATTGCCATTGGCCTTGGGCTATCTCATTATAGCCATTGACTATCTCATTATAGTCTTCACATAAAAAGTGCTGGACCGGCGTCACTCGGCCTCTTACGCCTCCAACCTATAGGAATCCGCAGAAACCAATTTGATCGGAATTCCTATAATAACCAAAACCTTTCTTTTTAAAGTTACCAAATCATTTGATGAAAAAGACTTCTTGAAAGTCGGATTCCATATTTAAATCCATTTTTAAGATCATTAGACATAGGTAAGGTTTATTCCAAGATATGTCTCAAAACAAGCTTCTGTTGTAGTAAGATAAGCTGAAATCATGAACAGGGAATCCAAAACCAGGCTATAGTTGTATAGTCTGGTTGCAGGGTCAATTCACAAGTATAACAGTTGTTTTTGAAAACAGTTGTAAGGCATTTAATTGTAATGGTAGTTAGGCCATAGCAACAGGGTAAGTTCAGAATTTAAGTTCAAGTAAGCATTACTAAGGAAATGGTGTCGATAATAGTCATAGTTCAAGGTTACTGATTTAAGACCTTTAAAATTAGTTTAAAAGCTGACAATAGCAGTTCAGGGATTGAAAAGTTTAAAGTATAATCAAAACTGGTATAAGGTTGCAGTTTAAATAAAGCAATTAAAGTAAGGTAAGCCATAGCTTAAAACAGTTGAGATAAGATAACACAGTTGCAGGGTCATAAAGCAGTTTATAAAACAGTTCACTATGCAGTTCATAAAACAGTGTTTAAGTTGAAAGAGATTAGGCAGTAGTTACTTGCCTTAAACAGAATGCTACAGCTGTTGAACAGGTAGATCGCCTACACCAGACACTAACTCTCTACTTTAGCTTTCCCTTTATCCTTCACCTCAACGTCCTTCGTAACTACACATAAATAATACTATTTCAGTATCTCATAAACTCTCGACGTTTTCATTAACGTCTAACTATTCTACCCTTTCGATAGTGTAACCCTTTAACACATATGCACAATCCACTGTAGACATACTCTGTTATATACTCACTTCTATACTGGCAAGCAAATAGCACATAGACACATATATTGATTCACAGTATTCTTGACTGATAGTCTTTCCTATACAGAAGTGGTGTGCCAATAGTATTTTACAAAGTCGTTTTAGTTTTAGAAAATTTTGGCAGCACTTCCCCTGTAATTGGAGCTATCCGTCGGAATACAACCGACACAACCAAACATAAATGCCAATCATATCCCATTATACAACCACATTTGCACCAAATCCATATCAAACAAGCAATAGCTATAAACAATATGCAATACTATTGTCATTCAAAATGACTGAAGCAATCCAAGTATCAACGGCCTAGCTATATAATTAATTCAATTCTTAACTTAACTCTATATCATAACAATTCCTGTCCACTTAATTCATAGAAATTAAAACTTATATTAGCCATTAATATATGAAATTCGAATGCAAAATATACCATTCACTCAAATTCAACTAGTTAGAAGCCACCATAATTTAGCATGTTTGTAAATCTTTTTAATTAAACAACATGGCATCCCAAAACTTATACTAATTAGAAAATTTCCGAACATAGAGCATGGCTAGTCGAATTGTCACAAAATTTACCTAGACAATTTAATCAACTAGTAAAATCTAACAATTCATTAACAACTTAAGCTAGACATACATTTTAATTGAGCATATTTACTTATTATTAACTCGGCAATTAACAAGATTGGTCGTAGCATAACATCACCACACAGAAACATAGTTGTTAAACATCAATTCTTAGCAATCAAAGCTTCTTGCAGTTAAAAAAAAATCACTAAACTAATTAGGTTACATTTTAATCAACTAATCCCGAAGCCAAATGAAGCTTTCGAGTCGAACATGCACCAATTCGAACCAATACTAACATGCAGTCCTTATTCACCATGAATCAAATGTAAAGCAACTACTAGCACTGCTATTAATAAAAAACGAGACTTCGTGGAATCATACTAAGCCATAACCAATCGGAAAAATGCTATTCTTGCTCGGAAAAATGGAAACCGTAACATGCAATAAGAATTACTAGTCTAACATAAATAAAAATAGTAGTTCCGGCTCATTTCATCATCGCCGTTGACCTGCCAGCTCGTAATAGTCATCGCCGGCGGCCAAGCTCCGGTGGAAAATCCGATCATCGGATTCTCGACACCAAAGCTTCGTTTTTCACTCATTAACAACTCCACAAGCATCGTACTAGTGCTGATTATCAAAGTTAAAGTAATTTAACCCTTGCATGCAGGTATAGACCAAACTCCGATCACATATACACACGGCATACGCACATACATACACCAAACAAAGCTAGCATCGAAGATTACAAGTAGTATAAGAAATCATTAACATAGCCTGACTAGGACATGAGTAATTCATGGATAAATCGAATGGCATCAAGAGAATCGCCATGGAGACAAGAAACGAGACCTAAACACAGCTGATGCAGAGCAAGTGAAATGGTTAGTGGGCGGTGGCTTTTACAAAACAAAGACAAGGGCATAAACGTCATTTCCCAATTGCTGATTTTCTGAATAAAACCATTAAACAATTCGAATTTTTATATAATTGAAGTAAAAAAATAAGTTTTATATTTTTAAAATTAAGAGCATGAATTTAGAAGCTTCCCCATATTTTTGAAATATTTTTCTGGTAAATAAATAATTAACTAAAAATCTTTGAAGTTTTAGTACAGAAATAGAAAATAAGAGTAGGAAAATCTTTAAAACTACATTTGGACTCGAATAAAATAAACTTCTATTTTTCACAAGTCTTAAAATATTTAAGAAACATTTTGGAACAGGTTTCATGATTTTTGGGCATTCCAATAATTAAATATGGAATTTAGAAGAGTAATATCTCTAGAATAAAACAGGAATGAAAGATTTATATAAAATCACTGGGACTAGAATTAAATACATCACCATTTTTAGAAAGTCTCTAAAATCACATAGAAGCTACATATAAAATTTCATAATTATTGGACACACCAATAATTTTATAAAAATCAAACAGTTACTCAATTAAGCACAGAAAATCAGTTAATCACTGAATTAAAACACTTAAGCATAATGCAGTCAAACAGTCAGTCAACTAGACATATAAAATGACCACATATCATATCTTAACACATTAAAACACATAAATCATATACCTCATATTATTCAAATATATTTAATTATCTCGATCGTTACAAGTTTGGTGGATTCGTTCCTAAGAAATGTCTCGATAATAGGTTTTATTGATATGACTATAAGTTATATAGCTAGTAATAACACTAGCTTTAAATCATACTACAATTATAAAAATTAATTGTCTAACAACCAATAGTAACTTTCAAATACTCCTAACAGAGTCATTGAATTTACTATCCTTGAATGTTACTTTTTCTAGTACTTAAAAAAAATTGTTTATCTATACTAGAGGAAGCTAAAAAACAGTAGGCTTGACATCATCATTCTCATATAAGTATGAATCATTTTCAACATGCAGTGAAAACTAAATGAGTTTGAAAGAAACTAAAACGAAGGTCATGTGTTATGTTCTTCCTCTCAACCACACCATTTTCTTATGGTGTTCTTGGAGTAGAGTACTCTTGAGTAATTCCATTGTCCTAACAAAAGTCATTCATGACATTTTTTTGAGTTTAATACCATTATCACTTCCTAACGTCTGCACTTTATACTTTGTATTCTTATCAAGAACCTTGAATAGATCAAAATTGTATTATGTTGCTCCATCTTTAAATCCCAAAAAACTTACTCATGTGTATCTAGAGTAATAATCCACCATTACCTATACATACGTCTTCCTTGCAAGTGATTGAACATTCACAGGACCAAATAAGTCAATGTGAATGACGTTGAAAAGCTTAATTGATTGTAACACCGTGATTGCTTTTATAAACAACTCTCTTCAATTTCCCTTTTTGACAGGCCTCACACAATCCTTCTTAACAAAATTCAAATTGAGGAAGTCCTTTCACTATTTCCTTATTTATCAGTTAATTCAAGAATTTGAAATTGAGGTGCGAAAGTACTAAAAAACAACTCTTATTTGTTGAAGCCTTATTGTAAAAGCCTATTGTTTTTATGCTAGACTATATCCTAAAATAAATTGCCTTTCTAAAATAAATCTGGACACATTCTAATTATAGATAAAGTGTCATCTTGGAATGAATATATCTAATTTAATTCCTTAAATCCTTCATATTTATCCTTGTGCCCTCTGAAGAAGCATTCACACACTTGATAAAATTTAAAGCTCTTAAAGTAGTCCATGTGATTTTCTTTTCAATGTTGTTTTATTAAAATAGACTATCAGTTAACTAAAGGAATTATTATGCTTTTAACTTTAATGTTGTGACAGTTTCTTCTCTCTGTCAAGGAATCTTGTTGTCAAGTAATCTTGCTCTCAAACAATTCTACCAAACATGCAATCGAGAATGTTAGAAAGATGTCTATATCACAGTTGTAACAAACATGTTGGCACAGTCTTCACCAATTGTACTATCAACAAACATGCTGCATTCAATATCTTCTGAATGCCAAATTTGTTGTCAGAAGAAAACTGTTGTGGCATGTTTCTTGAATATTGATGTCACTTAGACTTTCTGTCATGAATAGAATTAAGACACAATCTTTTAAATATATTGTCTAGGATTTTGGAAGACTTGTGCATAAATATAGTAATAAACTTCTAGAACCTCCATTTATTCAAAGTCCTAGAAAATAAATTTTAAGATATTTATTGTTATTTTTAATTATAAAAATACGATCCAGAATATTGTTGTCACATAACCTTGTTGTCATGAATAGAATTAAGAATGCTACTTAAATATTTTTGTCACCTAGACTTGTCATGAATGCATGGAATTAAGATAGTATCTTTTAAATATGTAGTCAAGGACTTAGGCAGACTTGTGCATATTAATAAACTTATACAACATCCATTTATTCTAAGTGGTGCACAATAACTTTTAGGATAGTTACTGTTATCTACTTTTAATTTAAACTTACTATCTAAGTGTGTTATTTACCCTCTAGCTTAATGAGTTTGTAATGGGGAGGGGGGGTTGAATACAAAAATATGGATTTTTGCAAAGTTAAAAACCTTAAGTTAGTATTAAAGATTCTTGAGAAGATATAACAGTTTGACTATATGAACTATGTGTGTTTTAAAGAACTTGAAAATAAAATCTAGAACAATAATATTAAAAATTAGTAGTGGGTTGTTTAATCCACTAGTGAATATTTTTGCTCTAAAAATATAGATATAATTAGTAGTGGGTTGTTTAATCCACTAGAGATATAATTTATTCTTACAAATGGCTTGAAAGTTCTTGAAAAAATTATATCCTTAAAAAATAAAACTTTTAGTGCTTTCTCTACAATGCTACTTCACTTGTTTATATAACATAAGCGAGTTTACATAAATACTAGTCAATAGATAATACAATATGTTCCTACACTAGAATTTTGCTCCTTTTGTCTTTCCCTTTTGCATTATGTAATTTGGGGAAAGTTTTTGTCCTTGCATTCTCCCAAGGAAGACAGTTCCTTGTAGAGTATTCACAGTGAAGATAAATTTGACTATCTTCTAATGTGATCTCTTGTATGGAGGATTCCTGACACTGGTCTGCATGATTATTCACTATCAATTAATAATTTGTTGTTTAAGCATATCAACTAATATTTCATTATATCCATCGAATGATCCTTGTGCATCCATCGATTGATAATATGATCCATCGACTGATATTTGGTTATCAATCGATGGGTTTTCTCATCCATTGAGCCTTCAATATTCATTGAGTCTTTTATCCATCAATCATCCAGCACTTGTATAATTTACCTGTCTTCAAATATGTATAATTTATAGTTTGACATATACATTCGTTGATGACCAATATCTATTGACTCCTAACATCAATCGACTCTAGGTTGTTTTAACCATCAACCATATAACCTATCAATGAATAAATGACTTAGACAACATTGTTTCTCCATATTATCAGCTGATTAAAAATGAATTTCAACTGATAACTGGTTTCCTAATCAATGAATATTCATAGAACACATAGCCATTGACTAGTTACAAAAATTGAACATTAAATTTATGATTCGAAGTGTTATGTTATCATCAAAATTACATCATTCCTAACAAAGTGATACTACAAAAAACATACTTTGCGTCCTAGACAGTGTGTTTCATTTAGTCTTGTTTAGACAAAATAAGTTGGACTAAATTATTATAAGTTAACATTGTCAGAAAATGAGAAGTTGGAGGCCTGATTTTAATAGGCTCTTAATGTAATTTTTGAAAACTAACGATTGAAAGTTCTTCACTGTTATGAGTATTTGAATTTTCGTTTATGGATTTAAGATATTTTCTTGGTGAAATTCATAGAAATATGAGAAGAAAATGACTTGTCTATATACCAATTTTCCTAATTTTAGTTCACATATTTGATATGATTTTTTTCCTTAATCTCTATTCAACTTAGGGCCCCTGAACCAAAACTCAGGACCTCAAGATGAGGAAAAAAATCTATGTTCGCCTCAAGACTCCCGGGCCAAAACTCGGTACTTGAATATGAGATGTTCTGGTTGCTCAGGACCTCGTTAGCCGATACTCGAGACCTGAACTTAAAATCCAGATTGAAAATTAGACCCATGTTTCCTTATATAAATAAGCATATAGTGGCCGTTTGTGGTTACTTGAACTTAAAATAAGTAACTTATTTTATTTTTATTTTTTACATATTTTCATTTTTTTTAAAGATAAATATTTATTTTAGAATTTTAAAATCAAATATTATCTTCAAAATAAAAAATAAGTTATTTATTTTCAGAAAAAGTACATACATCCCTATTTTTTCCCGGAAATAAGGGTTTATTTCCGGAAAAAATGGGTTGCCAAACAGGCGTATAATATATTACATAATATATATTTGAGTAAAGATTATTATTCTTAGAAAAATAATAATTAAGTCTCAACACATGTTAACATGACAAACCTTACATATTCGATTTGAGAAAGATTATGTTGATACTTAATTATTATTCTTTTTTAATAATAATAATTTTTAGAAATCAGATTATAATGTCTGTCATTGTGATTGGTCATAATTTCTAACAAACCTATATTAATTATGACAGAAATAATTTCTAACATGCGATTTCTAACAGATTGGTCATAATTTATATTCAGAAATAATATAACTGTCATTATGGTTGGTCATAATTTCTAACAAACATTACAATCTTTTTTTAAAAAAATTACGCAATCACATGTTTCTAACATTTTTTTTATGTATTATGTCTCACACAAGGGTTACATGTGCTTTGCAACAAAAATACATTAATAAAACTCAAATGTGCATAAGAAGTTGGTATCGCCTGTGGTGCATGTTTCAGTTACGTGTACCGTGCCCAAACGTCTAACTATTACAGATGGTTTGGTGGAGGAATTCTGGATATTATGTATGAATTTGGTTTATTCTAAACTCATATTTGATGGTGTTTAGTTGAAATTTTTTAATTTTAAAACGAATATCTCAAATTCATAAACTCATAAGATATAAGTTTCTGATACCTTAGTTATGATGAACGAAATTAAAATTTTATTACTTTTATCTTTATTTATAAAATTACATTTTAATTTTTAAAATAAAATTTTATAATAATGTTATTTAATATTTAATAAATAATAGTGATTAATTTTTCGTATTAATCGAACATATTTTTTTATTTATTAAAAAATATATTAAATAAATAAACTAATTCCACCGTTCAACCAAACAAGAGATATCAGAAATGATATTTCATCCCCATAAAATATTGATCCGATTCCTGATTCCAACCTCATGCCACTCTATTAACCAAATGACCCCTTAATCTATTATAAGCTTTAAGGAATGGGTCTTAGTCCTCCTAACAAGCCATTGATGCAACTATTGTCTCGTGTTTATTTTTCGCGGATAGAATTAATACTAGATTTTTACGGGAATACGGGTTACGTCATTTTATCCACGATTTTAAAGTATTTGATAGGGTTTTTTTGCTATTCGCGAAAAAAGATCAGAGTGGTGGTACCATTTTCACACATAACACATATATAGACAGAGAGAGGGAGAGATCTAGAGCACATCATAGAGATCGAAGAAAGCAAGTAAGAAGAAGCGGTTGAAATGGAGAATAAACAAATAATATTTAAGGGATACATAGACAGAGCTCCAGAGATAACAGATATGGAATTGAAAATCAGCAATATTAGTATTGATAATTTAGTGACAATGATGGAAGATGGTGCAGTTATAGTGAAGAACTTATATTTGTCTTGCGATCCATACATGCGTGGCCGTATGCGTGACTTTCATGCCTCTTACATTCCTCCGTTTCGACCCTCATCGGTACCTACATTTTTATAATTTATTCACTCTTTTTTCGGTTATTTTTGTTAAGTTATCCGTTCTCCTAAAACGTCAAACTATATATTTATTGTGGTCCAATCGTTTGCTAAAAGTACTCAACCCATTTACACTCAAGGTTTTGGTAGAATTGCCAAGTTGTTGCAACATATTATTATGTTCACAAATGTAGTATGCGCATGATAATATATTGATAAAGAGAAAAATATTCCTAAAGTCGATTTTTGGTAACTTACCTAAAATTAGAAGGATCCTTATATTTAAAAAATAGCCTTGACGTTGTATTGTTAAATTAGTATGAGTATATTTTTATAGGTGATTGTGTACTTGTTCAGGTAATTGAAGGATTTGGTGTGTCGAGAGTTTTGCATTCAAAAAACCATAATTTTAAGGCCGGTGATGTAGTTACTGGGTTGACTGGTTGGGAAGAGTATAGTGTAATTCACAACACTGGGCAGTTGAGGAAAATTCAGCAATATCATGATGATGAGAGTGTTCCAATCCCACTCTCATTTTATGTGGGTCTTCTTGGTACGTATCTCTTTTATTTTCCTCTGCTTGATTTAAATGATTGTATACGGCATGATTTTTTAGGACTTAAATAGATTATTGTGAGTAAACCAGTCTCATAATCCTTGAGTTTGCTTCTTCGTTTGTTGCCTAATCCAGGGAGAGTTTGACAGAATCATTATACGTTTCAGTAATCTTTTGGTTGCCTCCGGGACAAGATATAAATTTCGACTAAAATGTTTATGCTACGTGTATTTCTCATTTATGTAGTTCTGTCTCCCTCAATTAAGCACCTGAATTAACACTCTCTTGTATAGGCATGCCAGGTTTTACAGCTTATGCTGGTTTTTACGAGGTTTGTGTGCCAAAAAAGGGGGAGTCTGTGTATGTCTCCGCTGCCTCTGGGGCTGTTGGTCAGCTAGTTGGCCAGCTAGCTAAGCTACATGGATGCTATGTGGTCGGTAGTGCTGGAACAAACGAGAAAGTAATAGTTATCATTTTCCCTTCGTGTCCATGAGTAATTAATTGAAATGATCAAATTTAGTTTCCTTCATCGACTGTTATTACTACTAATGAGCCACGAATAATTTGAATGTGCACAAGTTAGGTTGACCTTTTAAAGCACAAGCTTGGGTATGACGATGCTTTCAACTACAAAACAGAGCCAGATCTTGATGCAGCTTTAAAAAGGTTGTTGCTTAATTTGATAAAATTGTTGTATATGATTGATTCTAGGATAAATACTGATTTCGTTCAATAAATTAAATTTCGTGTTTAGCATGATGGTCAAATCACCTTCCTGCTCTTTTGCATCCCTGTATTGATTGATTTTTTTTCCTTCTGATGAGCAGGTACTTTCCAGGAGGCATAGACATGTATTTTGAGAATGTTGGTGGACCGATGCTTGATGCTGTACTCCTCAACATGGCAATTTATGGTCGGATCGCTGTTTGTGGAATGGTGTCTCAACATGGCAAGTCCGGGTGGCACGGTATTCACAACTTGTATACCCTCATTTCGAAACGAGTACGAATGCAGGGGTTTCTCCAGAGCGATTACTTAGGTCTATTCCCGCGTTTTCTGGAAGATGTCACCACTTACTACCAGAAAGGAAAGATTGTTTATATCGAAAACATGAATGAAGGTTTAGAGAGTGCTCCAGCTGCTTTTGTTGGGCTGTTTTCTGGGGAAAACGTAGGCAAGCAGGTTATTCGTTTAGCTAGTGAATAAATATTAGAGTTTGTTACTTTGTTGTAACTCTTGCAATCATCTGATGAACACTTATGAGCGGAATAGAATATTGAATTAGTTTTTCTGTTCAAGTACTTACTGCCCGCCCGCCTAGTATAATTTAAACTACATCAAGTTAGTATTACATAGCCATGGGAAAAATTCAGTTACCGCTAATAAAGACAGAGATGGATAGCATCGGATTCGTTCTAACAGAAGCTGATTAAGGCGAAGAGAATAATTGGTACCAAATGTTCTTAGATTAATTTAGAAGATAAACATCAACATCTTTTTAATCATAACAGCTGCATCAGATGACAGATTTACTGGAAACAAAGATACGTTCTAACGAGGTTAGGACAAGAGTTGCGGGACAACTAGACACTAATAACTAGAATGGAAGGGAATATCCCCGAAGATACTTAGAATTAACACCAGACTCCCGCACCAGTGCCACCCGCCCCGTCCTTGCCACCTTGAAGAAATAAAGTCACAATCAGAAAGAATATGATAAGAAAATTTGATGCTGACAATTATCTGATAGTGAACAAATTATGCTGGTAATATTATGAAAACATAAAATGAACCAACTGGAAGCATGGGTGTGTGTATTTAAATTTTTGTTATTGACCCTGCCAAAAAAGAAAAAGAAAAAAAGAAGTCGAAGAGTTATTGGAATATACCTCACAGATGCCGAAGGTTTCCAGTAATTTCTGCAACGCAAGCATCTTTTCAAAGTCCCCAGTGAGCTGTGAAAGAGTACCATAAATAAAATGTTAATAACAAAAGGAGAGAACGGATTCAAAGATATCGTAGAAACGCGTTTACAACGAAGAGAATTGTTGGAAAGTCAGATCTACACACCGAGCAGGGGCGGGCTTAGATATAGAACAGTTTATAATGTGATATATACTTCATATATATAAACATCAGTAGGGGGCACTGGAAAAGGTTTAAACTTGTAATCTATATATGACCATCAAACCAGTAAGTCACTAATTGAAGGTTAAGCTTAGTCCATATTACTGTGAAGTGTATTGCATTAGTGATTACTCCATATTACTGTGAAGTCATAGAAATTCACATGTGAATCAAAAACATTGAAAACTTCAAGGCTTCAGAATTCCCAAGATATTTATAGATATTACTAGTCCTGGATACACAATCACACTAAGAAGCAATAAAAGCATATTGAACAGAACACACACATAATGTATATACTCTGAAAAGAAAATCCCCCCCCCCCCCCCACTCGGCCTTTCCATATCAAGGAACATGATGACTTTAGATTTATTAAATGAATTATTTAAATATGAAGGGGATATATCTCAAGAAAAACCTAAGAAAACTTTACAACAGATATGTGCACATCTCAGAGATAGACTACCTCTAAAGTTATAGTATGGTCAGAGACATCTACAGGTTTGGCCCTGAAGATCCTCGCAATATCTAGAACATCCCTCCTAGCATCAGGATCAGCAGCAACTTTAATCAACATAAGCTCGCGCTCTGCAAATGGTGAGTGGGTAATATCCTTTACCTGAAGAAATTAACCCAAAAGAAGTTAAGTACATTTAACTCTGCAAATGGTGAGTGGGTAATATTCTTAGTAGTATGGAGCTGTAGACATCATCCAAATAAATTGGATCAAGAATGGAGAGGGCCTAAAGTATCCCAATAATAGCGTTCATGATGCATTCTCAGACAGTTTCAAGGATGTATCAGTGGCACTACTAGTGTGTTTAAAGGTATCCACTGTATAGACTAATGAATATAATAACGCCGTAATCATGTGAAGTTCAAGGTAAATTTGGTGTACTGAGCAATCACTATATATGAGACTACCATCAATTCAAACCAAGATTCTTTGTAATTAAGCGCAAGAAAAGTTTAAAATACAAAGTTATTTTCTTGGTATCTTGTCTGCAGACCGTAAATTAATAACAATCACCTCGTGAATATCCACCAATTTGCGAAACTGATTAACCAACTTATTGATTGTGTCATCAGTACCAGGGACAACAGTTGTGATGCGAGAAAACCCTTTCATTTCCGCAGGACCCACAGCTAGACTCTGAGAGAAAAGTTAGAAGTTGTATATATCAGCATGTTTTACGTATCAAACATTGGAGGAAGCTCAAACTGACCTGGATGTTATAGCCTCTTCTTGATATAACCCCGCTGACTATGTTGAGTACTCCAGGAGAATCATTCACGAGCATACATAAAGTGTGCGACTGATTCCCGCTTGACTGCATTTTTTTAGAAGTATTAAGCTGTAGTGTTAAGCAAGTCTGATAATATATCCAGCCATGATACTAGCAGTTGCTCATTATTGTGTAAAAGTAATCTTTTTTGTCATATGATTACTAGCAGCAGTGAGAAACTATTTTACAGCCCTAGAAATTCCAAGACGTGACTAGTTGCAAAATCAGAATATTATCTAGAGTACCTAATACTCTAATAACGAGGACGGGGCATTCAGACAGCATGATGTTTCATGTGCAGACTTAATTAAACAGGGTTGCAGCAGAAACACAAACTTAACTAGATTCAGCATCCACAAAGAGTGTGGCTCCGAAACCGTACACTTGAGGGATAATCACCAAAGGAAAATTTGGGATGGAATGTGGAATGCAGAATGGTGATGCAAATCAATTACTTTTATCAACATATATATGAGAATCATGTTTTGACTAGCGAAACAAAATACACAGAACTGAAAGTAGTCAGAGAGTGAATTCTTACATCTTCATTATAGACAACCCCCCAATGAGGATCTAGAACTTTTTGAAATGCGAACTCATAGTCAGGCTCTACAGGATATACATCGCCCTTCAATTCAATAATAACAAGCGATGTTAAATCTATAGTAAGGATACAACAACCATGAAGAAATCCAAAAAGGAAACATGATTATAGAATTAAGAATTATTAGTGTCATGTTCAGAAATCAATTTTTCGAAATTCCTAATGATTAATCAAATACAGTTAGAAGCAAGTAATGTGCAAAAAATACACATGTATGTGTAAAAACTCGTAATGAGATTTTGATTCCCCAGGTCAAATTCCAAGTCACATCCAAATATCAGGTCAAATTCCAATTTTCGGTCAAAATATCGAGTCTTCAGAAGTTCAGAATTTCGATGCAGTATGTTTTAATATTATTATTAGGAGGGAATAGAAATTACTAGTAGAGCTATGTTCTGATAATACAGCAACCAACCTAATAAGGATAAAGAAAGTGAAGATGACCATAACAGTTGTATCATATTAGTATACTCCTGCTTTATGTGACACCATAACGATAAACATTGATATGAAGTCCATCCTTGCGTATACATGTCTGTCAGTTTTTAATGTGTTTTCTCTCAAGTTAATAGTCTTGCACATTAAGCAAATATTTTCCAATGAAATTCAAATAATTTTAATAATTATTGATCCAGCAAAAGACAAGTGAAATGTAGTTCTATAAATTTTAAACTATAAGAGACCGAGTTTAACACCTCAATTGAGAATAATCACATTAGAAATTGAAAAATAATGATCTGTTCATGCAGAGAAAATAATGTACAACGATTTCTTAAAGAGAGTACTAAAGGGGAGCCTGCTAAACCGATGATATACCGTAGAGGATGTGAGGGTGTCATGAAGCTGTTGATCAACATTTTCAAGGGAAGAGACAGCATGCACTTTTTTCTCAAGATCGGGGTAAGAAGCCGCAGAATAATTCCAGAAAGGAGCTGTCTCACCAATCTTTTCCCGTCTCAAAGCAATCTAAAAGTTTTACAAACTCAAGAGGCATAAGAATAGCACATGCAATACCCCAGAAATATAAGAAGACTATGTATACTCCCATTATGAACATAGGTTACATACACTTTTCCTGTATATTTGTTTGAAGTTATTATTCAACTTAACACTAAAGAGCACAAGGAAAAAGATATGATGCATATGCACTTAGAACTTGCCTTCTTCAACCATCCTCCCCCACCCCTCCTCCCCCAATTACAGAAGTAAAAGACAGGACAATTGCCATCTTGCGAGGACATTAATCCTGCTGATATATGTATTATAATTTTCCCCCATTTATTGTCATGTTCTAATAGAAAGTTAAGGTGTTGTATTGTTTTGAGCTAAGAGAATCATCTCGTACGTTATTGCAAGATTTGTAATTATTTAAGTTCCAGATCTTCAATATTATTTCATGCATACCGTTATTAGTGTCTACATTGCTTTTATTTTCTACACTACAAATGGAGGTATAGGTAAATTGAGTACAAGGCTTTGGCCATTGTTCTCACTCTTAACGCATCTTACGGCTTGTAATGTAAAATTCATATCACCTTTCCAGTTCTGGCAAGTTCTTTGATACCAAACTTGCTCAGATTTCTCAGAACAGCTGCTATCTTACCAGGGTCTCCAGTGACCTATAATAACCAAAAACAGAGAACTTAGCTTTTTAATGCTTTGACGGGAACGATATGCGATAAGGACAACTTATTTGAGGTGTTACACATATCAGAAGACTATACAGAATAAGAACTAGAAGAGCTGAGGGAGAGAAACTACTTGTTGGCCTTTGTTCCAAGAAAAAAATAAATAAATCAAGATATGGTAAAAGTGAACTGGAGATACCTGTATATATACTAAAAAGATCGAGAAAATAGACTAGTGCGTCAATCTCATGATTTAATAATATAGTCTAAGAAGCCAATAATAGCTAAATGATAGGATATATGAGTCTATTACCGAGAAATATAGGACCTTAAATGGTTAACCTATTGCTAAATGAGTGACTCATTAATTTCCCAGTGCTAATCAGGAAGTACATATTACTTAATCAACAATTCACATGACATATATAATGAATCTTATAATTATTGAACTATCTATTCTACCAGAAATTCAAACTATTGGGGCTGCAATCTGAAAGCATATATTCCTTACTAGACATGGGAGTACACCAGTACTGCTTCTTTAGCATATATGGGAGTTGCAACCATCATATAAGCTATTAAGTAACTTCAAATAAGAGGAATTACTAATAGAGAAAACATGACCAGTCATCTGCCTCTATATGATCTAAGAAACTGTAATGCCCCCTAAAGCTTTGCAAACCAAAGTAAAGAAGGGAGTGGACATAATATTATAATGATACCTCTATAGTCAACGACTGATCTGATGCATCAACAATTTTCCCTCTAAAAATATCTATGAGCCACATGATCTGAAGGCAAATAACAGAACACTTGAAATTAGCAGCTGAATGTAGAAAGAAGAGAAAAGTTACTGGACATAGAAATACATATCAGATACTGACACACGACTTCTGCTTCATTTTTTACTAGTTGTCTTTATAGCATATAGCATAAAATGGTATTAATCAGATTCCATATTTTTGCATATGATAGTAATATAAGATAAATTATGCAGAAATATTAAATGAAAATGGAGTTGCAAGAATTGAATATGTAATGTGTAATTAACAAACCTGTCCCTACAAAAAAAAGGTCTTCTATCTTTGTTTAGGAGTGACACAATAGCCCCACAGAACTTCTCATATTATTAGAGTTTCAACTTTAGAGCTTTAGATTCATTTCTGTGTAAGAGAGCTGTATTTGCACGTCTGTTGCAAGAAGGTTTCTTATACCAGATATTCACCTTGATCTGTTGTATACTTGTATCCTAGAAGGGCCAGATATATTTTAAAGAAAACATGGTTTCTTTCAAGTTCCTCAGATCTTGATACGATACATTTACAGTAAATTTTTAGCAACTGCTCTATTTCTGATCATATTAGACAGGTACATGTTATGACACTCATATCAAAAGGAGTACGAAAACTATGATTTACCTCAGCTCGTGTGCTAGGATTTGCGCCAAGTTTTACAAGAATCAGCTCACGTTCTACTTGTGGCTCCTTTGAGAGATCTTCCACCTGAGACATGAAGTTACTAGGTATTTTAGGTAGCAAGTTATCAACTGTTTTGGGACAGGTAATTAAACAACAAGGAAACTAAAACATATAAACATGAGGTTTTTAACATGCAGAGCAAACCTTCAAGACATGCACAAGCTTGTTGAGCTGTTCAACAACTTGTTGTAAGACTTTCTCAGTCCCAGAGACAACAATTGTAAAAAGAGCCTTGTCCTTGTTTAAACCAACAGCAAGAGACTCAATATTGTAACCTCTCCTAGCAAATACCCCTGCAATTCTATTTATTATACCACTTTCATCCCCAACAAACACTGAGATTGTGTGGCGTTTCACCCTGTATATATGATGTAAGAAATTACTATCAGAAGTATACATTCATGCCCATGCTGCATTTCCTGTTCATAAATATTTTGACATGATACATGTCCAGGGAAAATTTGAAAAACTTGATGCCATATTATGCAAAAAGAATGGATTTATGTAAAAAAAGAATAAGTTTAGAGTCAATTGCATTTTGGTGACAAGCTTTACACCGAGTTTTAAAACAGTGGTTGTAGTTTAAATTTGCAAGTCAGTGGCCAAAGTTTGTATCAACTTTCATAAGAGTGACTCTATTTTGAAATTTATAAGACCAGTTACACTGAATTTCAAAATAGTGGTGGTAGTTAATAATAACAAACATAAAAAATACAATCCAACAATATATTGTGGAAATGATAATAAGTTAATAATTTTCATGACACGTAAACACATAAATATTTATCGAGAGTGAAAAAATTGACAAGCTCCCGTTTGAGTTTAGTGAGTCAAATTCAAGTATTTTATCAAGTCTAAAAACAGGTTCGAATTTGAGCTCAAAAATGAGTTCTAGTGGAATTTAAGCCCATTTATCAAGTAGAGTTTGTTCGGACTTCTTCATTAAAATTAAAAACCTACCATTAACTTGAATTTTGAATTCATAATTTGTTTACATACAATAAATATCTATATGCTTATGTAGTTATGTGACATCAAAAATATCTTTTTAATTATTAATTTACTATTTTTTTCAACATAATATCGTTGGATTTTAATTTTTTATATTTAACAAATTATTAAATTATAGCCACTTGTTTGAAATTCAGAGTAAAATATTAACTCGGGTATACACACTGGCCACTAAAATGCAATTGATTCTAAATTTTATTCCATTTACAAGTTATTAAAGAACAATTCATCCTCACATACAAAAATTCATACAAGATATCATATATATTTGTGTGGAAGTGGTAAATGAACAAGCATTTTTATATTTGAATATGTACATTAAAAGTAAAAGTGGTGACTTAACATGTTTTTATAAGACATTACATAATTACTACTTACTGCGTCCAGTTTGATTCTTAACATTGTTCAAAATATGAGTATCATTTTTTGAACAATGTTAAGAATCAAATGCGACCGAGGGAGTAATTATTCCTCAATAGAAGAGGAGAAAATCATGTGTAATGAAAATAAGAATTTTAAAAAATAAAATGGTTGAAGGCAAAAATTGATAGCTGGTAACAACATTTAGGTACCTGGAAGGAGCAAGTGATATAGCAGAATGAGTAAGAGTTGAAGATAATGCACCAACTTCACTTGTTGTTTTGTTTAATTTCTTTTTGTTTAATATACAAGCTGCTGCTGCTGAATCAAAACCAAATCCCACTTTTTTACTCCTACTGATTGTTTGTGTCTTATCCCACCGGCCACATTTAATTGCTGCCGTCATACTCCACTGTGCAGCCGCCGCCGTCGCCATTCTTCACAATGTATGTATTGAATGTATGTAATGTAACCCAATTGGTATAGTAGTATTCGGTACTAGTTGCTGCTGGGTTGGGTGCTGATTTTGGGACGGTCATGGAAAAGTTGCTTGTGGTCCCAGACAATAAAACCTCTGTGGGCCCCACAATACTTTTTTGTCCAATATATTGGAAATATATCTGGTTGGTATGTTTAATTCAGATTTTATAAGATTTATTAAAATATAGTTTCATAACTTATTTTTAAATTATTATTTTTTGAATAAAAATTTAAAATAATGTATAGCTTCATAACCTATTTTTAAATTTTCGTTAACAATTGGGTGGGAACGGGGGTAGTACAATATAAATTTTCGCAATTACTTCCTGTTATAACATTTATAGACATGTAACATATTCTAATACAATATATTATAAATAACTCTATAAATAAAAAAACTGTTCATGAAGTAACATGTGTAATATCCCTCAATATACTATGTTCAAATATTAGATTAAAATTATCTTATTTTTAATTTTCTGATATATATATATATATATATATATATATATATATATATATATATATATATATATATATATATATATATATATATATATATATATATATGTATATATGTATATATAATTTGTTTATAAATTTAAAAAATTTCAAGTTACAAGTGTATACACTAACATCACATAATATTAATTACATATTGATATATAGTAATGTATTAAAAAATCTCCGACACAAGTAATTAATTCTAAGACATTTTAACGGCTAATTATTATAATTTTTTCTTTAAGAGTGTATTGTAAAACAAATACATGTACGGCTAATATAATTTTATTATTACTGTTGTTATTATTATTATTATCATTATTATTTGTTATCATATTTTTAAGATACAAAACTTATAAAAATAGAGTGACATTAAGCATAAACATACGAGATGGAAAAATTATTTAAAATATTTTTAAAAGTTAACTATCAATACTAGTAGCATTAAGTGACAAGTACCATCAAATTACATTTGAATATATGTCATTTCACATAACATAAGTGTGTAATTTTAAAAGTTTATTTGTCAGTTTTAATAGAAAGAAAAAAAATATTTAGGTTAAAGTTAAAAATAATAATAATTGAATAATTTTTATCAATATTAAGCTAAAATTCGATAGGCTCGATAAGAACCAAACACTCAATAAGCTCGTTAAAAAAACCTGTTCAGCTCGAAAACTCGTCAAAAGACTTGGTAACTCAAAAACTCGCTAACAGCTCGAACTCGAGTCGTATATTACACAAGCCGAGCTCGAACATACATTTCAAGCTCGATTATTTTTGAGCTCGACTCGACTCAACAGAAAAAAAGCTCGGGCTCGATTGTGAAAAGTTCAAACTCGACTCGGTTCGCCTCGAATTACAGCCTTCATCCATCAATGATAGTTGGAGGATTTATCATAAATTTGAAAATTAATATTATAAAAGTTATTGAATTTATCATATAAATATTTATATTAATCAAAATATAATATGTTTATAGTAATTAAATATATAATTCACTAATATAAACATATTTTTTATTAACTTATTTCAAAAACATTTTTTAATTTTTACATACATTTTTAATGATTTTTTTTTATTAATAAAATTTGTAGTTTAAATTTTTTTATAATTTATTATTTATCATATATCCAATATCACAACTTGAGACAATTTAATTAGAAATATATATTATTAATACCTATAAAATACTTCATTTCTTCTATCTTTTTCTATTAAATTATTATATATTAATATCTTATTAATTATTACATATTCATACGTTATATATTTAATGGAAGAGATAATTAATAATTTTATTTCAGAAAAACCACTTTCACCCTTTTCAAAAAGGAGGTCGTGCGACTCATACGCGTCCCATGGACACTATTATAATTGAAAAATATCAAAGAAATTCAAATTTTTTATTATTCCAAATGGTCATCATTATACCATTCAAATTAATCTCATAACATAAAGTTTAAATTATTATTATTAAAATTAATTTCAAATCATATAAAAAAGGTATTAAAATAAAAATAAAAGAACACACACACATGTATATATATATATGTGTGTGTGTGTGTGTATATATATATCATGTCCAATGAAAGCCCCATAGCAGCAACAACGAGTAATTCTTCATTCTCATTAGATAAGAACTGGGAGTGCAAGCGATGTTGGTGTGGTAGGCGAGTTAGGATTAACACTTCCTGGGGCCTTGAAAAATCTGAGAAGGAGATTTTCACATGTCCCACACCTAAGGTAGTTCTTTTATTTATCTTTACGTTAATTTAATCCTTCTAATTAATTTGCAAACTGTTTGATAATTTTTTTTGTACATTGGAGGATACTTTTGGTTGCCATTTTGTCGAATGGATTGATGAGGGTTTTAGTGGCAGAGCTTTAGATGTAATAACTCATCTAAGGTATCTTTACAAGTTGTTGCATTAGAAATAAGAGTAATGAATGAAGTGTCATAGTGAAGTCAATGCAGTGACTTGATATGGTAGCTGGTTCTGATGAATGAAATGCAACTAAGTGTATAAGAAATTTATTGAATGAATTAGTGTTCATTTTGTGTCACGATGCATAAAAACTTTAATTTTAAAAATAGAAACTGATATTGCATGAGAAATTCATCGCAAATTTGTCTTGCACAAAAGTCATAGAAAAATATAGTTTTACAGCTTACAACTGTCATAGCAAACTAGAGCAAAAGGCTATATCAGGATGTTCCACACAACAACAAGCAAATATATATTAAAGTTGTTCCACACAATAGTCTCATTAAAATCATAGGAAAAGTAAAAGTCTCATAAAAGTTCTAAAAATTGTTAATCCCCAAGGTGAACCGGATCATCTTCTGTGTTCTTAAATTTGAATTTAAATTTTGTAGAAGATCTTGTGGCCCTTCTAGCTACTCCATGTCTAGCAGTTATTGAATCCTTATTTACTCCATGAGTAGATGTTGATGTCTTCATCCTTGCTCCAATGGTGCTGCTTTGCTAAGTTGATAGTGTTGGTCCTACTTCATTTGGAGGTCGATGAAGTGGTGGAGTTGAAGCAGGTGGAGGTAAGAAAGGTACAAGGCCAGGTGTAGGTATAAATATAGCCTCGTACCCTAGTGGCCCCCTAAGTTTGTCCTGGAAAGCTACATAATCCTTGCCCTATGTATTAACATTAAGAACTAGCCTTCTTCTCATTGGCACCTTGAATGCACCTTGACTGTGGCCTTCATTTCTTTATTCAAACTTTTCTACTTCTTTTTCTTGACTCGTCTTTTGCTCTTTATTTGGAAATTCTTCATTTTGCTGAGCAGTTTCATGACCTTAATTTTCAGGCACAACTACCATAAATGAAGATTCTGCTGTTGCTGATGCAAGTGAGACAAACTCTGAGACAACTCCAATGGCAATCCCTGATGCTATCATGGTGCAACTACTCTCTGCACAGCCAATGTAGACTCCTTCTACATCAAAAAATACTCAAGGTATAAACTCTGACTTTTCTTCAGAATTTGCATTCTCTGATAGTACAAGTTCAAATTTTACCTTTCCTGTTTTAACTGCTGGAATGATCATGAATAGTCTTGAAAAGGGTACCCATATTCATGTGACTACAGATCTCCTTTCTCAGCCACCTCTTATTTCTGTAGGACACTGTGATTTGATCTTTTCATGTGAGAATGAGGTAAAAAGTGTGAAAACTAGAATTATTCTTGAGAGGCAGATACTGAATCTGGCAAAAGGAAAAGTAGAATTGAGAAAGAAGTTAGTTACTTCTAGTGAGCAAAATCTAACAATTAAAAGTTATGATATGTGTGAAGTGAGAAATAATGAGATTACTTTAAAAAATTAGAGTGATTTAGGGTGTTATGTTACTTTTGCAGATACTCAGAGTTTATCTGTCACTGCAAACTCTGGGGCTTTGATAAACTCTGACCAAGCTATAAACTCTGATGGGGAGGACACAGACTCTGATGAGCCAATTTTTGCTGATGAAGAAGTCACAGATCTGTCCATCCCCTACACACAAAGGTACAACTCCAAAAGGTGGCCTGTCAATTCACATGATGCTCATGAAAGATTAAGAATGGCTTATCCTGATTACATGGTTGTGGAAACCCTCAAGGGTGAGATTGAAGTTGCCCTAGATGCTGAAGGTATATAGAAGGATTTCAGTTCCAAAGCAGGGCCATCTAATGATGATCTTCTCTTCTCTCACAGACAAAAGGTCTGGGACATGTCTTGGAAATTTTCAAAAGAAGAAATCTCTTGGCCACATGTTCATGACTTAATCCATAAAGCTGATAAGGAAATCAATTCTGAAGAGATGAAGACAATCTTGAAGGCTACCACTGTGTTGACCAATGGACTTCAAAATGAAGTTTGTGATCTTAAGGAATCTGTAAACAAAACTTCTGCTTCTGTTCAAAGTGTTGTTACAGCATCTCAACATGCTCTGAAATTGAAATTGAAGAATGTTTCAACAAAACAGGATGCATTGGAAGCAAAAGTTAATAATCTCTCTTCTTCTGTCAATTCTATGCAGGGAATGTTTCACACAATTGTTGAAATTCTTATTGTTAAAAATGGGAATGATGTCAGAAAGGGGGAGAAGGGTTCAGACAAATGCAAGGAGGATGCTGCACAATAATCTGACAAACCTGATGATGAAGATCAAGGGAGTCATAAGGATGGGAAACAAGCTCTGAAGCAGCAAAATCTGATTCATCAACTCTGTCAACCTCTCAAACTCTGATGACAACAAACTCTGACAAAAAGATAAATTCTGATAAAAAGCAAACTCTGATGGAAGCTAACATAGAATTAGCAAAGAGGCTTGAAGAAGAAGAGAAGCCAGAAAAGATAGAAGAGTAAAATTTAAAGGATGTAGAATTGGCAAGAAGGTTGTTTGAAGAAGAAAATCCAGGATTAGATCCAGTTGTTGTAGAAGCAGAATTGAAGAAATCTGGTACTGATAATGCTCAAGTCCAGAAAAAGAGAAAATATGTGAAGAAAGGTCTAATTCAAAGGAAGGCATCCACTCAACAGAAGAAATCTGAATCTAAGCATGTCCAAACTAAACCAATTGAGACTCTAAAGCCAACTACTCAATCGAAACCTACTTCTGAAATTCAAACAAGGACAACTTTAAGAATTCAGCAAAAAGCTGTAGCTAAACCAAAGACTCCTCTCACTATGTCAGGAACTACTTTTCTTCTAGGTGGATCTAGCTTTGATGATGAAGAAGAAGAGAAACAACAATCTCTGATCAGAAAGAAAAGATCTGATCTTCTATGGACCAAAACACAAACTCTGACTCTCAATGCCAGACTTGGTAAAAACAAGGGTGATATTGGTGATTCACATGCCAAAGTCTACATGGGTGAGACCAATATTTTCAGAGATCCTTTTCCATTAAAAGACAAGCCTGGGGAAGAGTTATCTCAAAAGCATACTTCATTAAATGCACTTGTCATTCTTTGTCAAACACATCTGGACAAACTAATATCTGTCAACATAGTGAAGGATATCTTTGATGGTGCTCAAGCAAAAAAGAGATGATTTATTTCATGGAAAATGAAAGAACATTGAAAATTTCTGAAGAAGATCTTATTCACAAGGCCTCAAAAGAACTTGAACATGTTCTGTATCTTCTCAACGATGTAAATGAAATCACTTCCAGATGGGTAAAGACCCTTGAAGGAGTGATAAATGAGAAGAAGAAGAATGAAAAGTTATTGATGATAAACTCTGAGGAATACAGTCCAGGATATGTTCTTGAAGATGACACAGAGAAAGCAATGACAAAGAGAGATGCAAGGGTCAAGATGGTGTTAGGCATTCCTACCCTAATTTTAAATCCAGATGGTAAGAAGGCCTGTTGCATTCCATTAGATGAAAGAATGGAGAGATCATCAATCTATGCTCTGAGGGATGCTATATTTCAAATTGATGATTCTTCTGAGCAAATGAAAGAATTAAAGGAGAAGTTAGTTGATTTGTTAAAGAATGCTGAGGAAAAGCTGCTTGATCAATTTCTGAAGGAAGACTTCTCATTCAGAAGAATTTGATTAAAGAATAAAGATTCAAACTCTGATGCATTTATCCTCATATTTCTGACATCATAAGTAAAATTTATGTTTTACTTCATAAAGCATAAATTGTGGGAGATTGTTAGGAAACAAACACTGATGCTGTCAGAGAATAAAGATAAGAGTTTACACTACTTACGTCATCAGAGTTTAGGAAGCTGTCGGTCAGAGTTTACTCTATCAGAGAATACTCAATCAGAGTTTACTCTAATAGAGAATGCTCAAATCAGATAATAAAAATATGACAGAGTTTAACAATCAGAGTTTGAAAAGGAAACAGACAAATCAGAATATGATTAGGATAGTGAAGAAGGATTCCTAATACAAGTATATTACTTTATTAAAGTTATTCTTTTTATAATCTGATTTGTAATTGAATTGTAACTGTGTCTATATAAACACAGACATAGGTTAACATTATGTAACTGTTAGTGAGATTACGAAGTTATATGAATAGTAATCGTGATAACTCAACACTAGAACATGACAAGTAAATAATACTACGCCTACACAGAAATCAAGAAGAAATGAAGACAAAGCAGATACAGTGAATCAAGACATTAGAAGAAGTATTGAAGTCTACTACAGGTCATTGAGAAGAAGTTCATTAATATGTTCAAGCCTTAGTAAAGAATAATTGTTGAAGACTTTCAGGGTTTCAGAAGTGTTGAAGATTCAGTATAGAAGTGCCACTAGAAGATTTCAGTGTAAAGGCATTGATTGAAGATAGACAGTGTTCGAAGCATAGGAATCTGGAAGGATTGAAGACAAGGTAAAGACAAAGGTTAAAGAAGACATTTGTAGTCTTGAAGTTATACTCACTGAAAGAAGTTCATGTGAGATACAGTCTTTTCTATAGGTTTTGATTAATTTTGTCTTAATGCTAAGTGTAAATTAAATTAGGGTTAGGAAGTTACTAATTAACATAGTAATCCTCCCTTAGGTTATTCGAAGTGACAGTCAACGAGTAGAAAGTCAAACTTGGTCAAACTGTTTTTATAAACGAAACAAAATGATTTTCTCTCGACATATAATTAAATAAGATTTATCAAGATAATGATAAAATCAAATCTAGTTTACATATGTTATATTATGAGGCAAAGACTAAAGACGAATAAATACTGTATTTTTGACACTACTTTTACGAGACATAAAATGCTTTATTAAATTAAAAGAGTGTCTGTTTTAAAGGTTTTCAAGGGAATATATTTTGAATATATTTTCTAAATTTATTTGTTCAACTTACCTTCAACAAAGTCCTGCCTAAATGTAAAATGTAGATTTTATCCCGAAAGTCTCTAACTGTCTTATTTATTCGGATAAAATGCATTTTAATTCAAGCGTAAATATTCCTTGGACTTCATAGTCATTATTAATTTAGGAATATTATGTTTGAATATATTTCAAGTCAAAAATTTAGTCCAAACGTCGACAAGTTTCGACAAATGGCTATCGAATATTGTTTCGGGCTGTAGGGACAACAAAACGATCTTTTTCTCGAAATAATAGCTACACATGTCCAATTGACTTGAAACTTATAAAATGTCACTAGAATATTTAAAAAGAATTTTAGGATTTTTTCATGAGTTTTGGGTGACTTTTATTTTTGGCATGTACTTTCGATACGTAACTGATTGTTCGGTTAATTAAAAGTCAATGAAGGTCAACTCCAAATTGAGTAGAATTTTGACCATGACCTACTTGGAATATTTCCAGATGGTTCCCAAATTTTCATAATTTTTGGAGCATGTTTTGAAAAATATCATATTCGTCATTGTATCGTTCGGTTTCACTTTTATTAGCTTTATTTATTAACTGAATGTGGTTTGCACGTTTTTCCATGCATGCAAGTGGGCTTGTATTGATGAGGGAACACAAAATTCAAATTATGTACATTTCCCTTATTTTAAGGAAGCTTTGTCCCCTCATCCCCCACCCAAAACCCTAATTTTCTTCTTTAAATACACCCCCACCCACACACTTCTCCTTAAGCCATTTGAGCCAACTAAATGCTGCAACTTTATCTCCCAAGAAGCTCTCAAGTCCAGAAAATTTTCATCTCTTAGAGTTCTTGAGTTATAAGCTTAGTTCTTCCATAGATCTAACCCCTACCAAGCTTATAAACACATTTACATGCTCATATAACACACACATCACACAAGTATCTTTTGGCTACCAAAATACCCTATCTTAGCAGCCCCTAGACTTGTTTTGTTGCCCCCAAAGTTGTAACCAAAGTTGAAATTCCGGCCATTTTTCGGCGACTTTTTCCGGCGACCCTTTTTGTATGTTTTAGGCTTCAAACTAGCTTTTTCTCTTGATTTCTTCCTAGATCTCAAGTGTTATAAGTTAGTTAGTTATATTATATATGTAATATCAGTTGGTACATGTTTAGTACTGTATACACCTTGCTTGCTTGATTTTTAAGTGTATATACGAACTCTTGTACAAGATCCTAACTCGTATCCCTTGATTTCGTAAGAAATATTATTGTCTCTCACTATAGAGCACAAGGGTCATAAGTTAGTTATTTCTTGTCTATATTATATATATAATATTCGGCTATACTATATATATATATATAGATCTTGATTATTTCGATTTTTAGTATATATATATATAGTTGGTCTTGTTTGCGATTTATATATACACGAGCTTTAATCTTCACTTCCTTTCTCGTATATATAAAGAGTGAACCAAACTAAGTGAGTTAGCAGTTGTCCTTTCTCCTTAGTTAGTTGTTAATATCCTTAATTTATTTAGGGAGTAAATACAACGCCTATTTACTTTAATTCCGAGTCTAAGCTATTTTGTATAAGTCGATATATACGACATAAGTAAAAGGCTTCCTTGTTGAGTTTTAGCATCTAAACCAAACTCTTATTACGAGTTTGAGTCGATTAGTATAAATCTCATATAGAGATATAAGCTAAAAACTCCTCGAATATTTGCAAGGTAACTCACTTTTATTTTGAGTTGAGTTTTTGTGTATAAGTCGAGGTACGACATAAACATAAATACTCCTTGATTTATAAAGTGTAAGAAACTAACTCACACGTCTAGTCTTATTTTCGTGAGTTTGGTTTGTGTTATTTTAAAGGCCATATGTTAGTTATATTATTATTTGTCAAGGCCTTTAATAAAAAAGTAGTTAGAAAACATACTTGATCACATTCAAGTCAAAAATATCTGGTCTATATCTTGACCTTATATTCCCTATAAATATTATATATATATATATATATATTTACATTTCGTACTTGCATTGCATCATATGCTTTACATATCGCACTTTACTTTAGCATATTTACTTTAAAGCACTGCATTGCATTCATACGCTTTACATAACACAATTTACTTTAGCACGTTTACTTTAAAGTACTTGCATTCATACACTTTACATACGCAATTTACTTTAGCATACACATTTACTTTATTGCATACACGTTAGCACACAACGTGTGGTTCGTCCTTTTGACAAAGTGACTCACCCTCTCGAGTGGTTCGTCCTTGTCTCTAGGTGACTTACCCCGACTCACATTTATATATATTGTTGCTTTGGCTATTTATATATATATTTGTTTGTCACTTTGGTCTAGTACTGTAACATACTACTCCACCACCTTTCTTTCTTAAAACAGGGATATTTAAGTCGTAGTACTTGTTGTCTAGACTTTGTTGTGAGGTGAAGGTGAAGTGAGGTGATCCTTTTTCTATGACCCAAGTCCTAGACACGTCGACGGGGATTTAGGTGTCTTTGCACCGTGAGGAAAAGGAAAGACCCAAGACCTAAGACCCAGATCCAAGTTCTACATTGTTGTAGAGGAACATAGTCTACGCATGGATTTTTACGTATCTTTGAGGAGGTAAAGGGGAAGTTACGCTCCAAGATAAGGTCGTAAGGGATACTACGTGTCTGTGAAGAGGTAACGGAGAGTTACGCTCTAAGACCAACTCGTAGGGGTACTACTTTCCTGTGAAGAGGTAACGGAGAGTTACGCTCTAAGACCAGCTTGTAGGGGTTCTACTTTGATTGTGAGGAGGTAACGGGGAGTTACGTTCCAAGATAAATCAAGTAGGTTTGCTATTGTATTTTGAGGGATTAACGGGTAGTTAAGGTCCAAGATAGATACATAGTGTTGTAAAAGGCTTCTCCGCCACTATAAGGAGTACATCTTTTTATAGTACAAAATCTCGAGTTCATGGAGGGACTCGGGGATTGGACTAGGGGTGAGAGGATCCGTTAGGGGATTGCGCCATCGCAAACCAGGATAAAAATTTCGTTGTGTACTCTATTTCTTTTCTCTGCTTTTATTTTCCGCACTTATATTACTAGTTGACTGGTAATATTTTAAAAAGAGAAAAGAAAATTTTAAAACGCCAAGCTCAATTTTTAAAACGGTATTAAGCTATTCAACCCCCCCTTCTAGCTTATACCCCCCATTTCGGGACTAACAGTTGGTATCAGAGCAGTGTTCTTAATCGTGTTCATTGGCCTTTTTTAGTGCCTACGAACGCAACAAAGAGTAGATCTTTATGGCGTATTTGAGTTTCATTGGTTGTGGTGAAGGTCTCTCGAGTTCGAGACCCCCTCTATTCGATGACACCAACTTTGCTACTTGGAAAACAAGATTTTGAATTTATGCTAAATCCCAAGGTGTCAAAGTGTGGATGGCTATTGAAGACGGTGTTGTAATTCTGACAAAAGTAGTTGACGAAATAGTCATCGAAAAGAAAGTCAGTGAATACACCCGTGAAGAGGAAGAGTTAATGAACATAGCCGCTAAGGCGGAAATGGTCTTAACTAGTGCACTTGCAGAAAAAGAATACAAACGTGTTAATAACTGCAAGTCTGCACAAGATATGTGGAACAAATTGGTTGTCACCTACGAGGGAACCATGGATATTAAAGACTCTCGAATGGATACGTTGATCCAAGAATACGAGAACTTTAAACTCCTCGAGGGTGAAACCATCATTGATATGGAAACGAGATTTACTCGTATTATCGATGAACTTGCTCAACTCGGAAAGGTATACTCTATTAATGAGAAAAATCGAAGGGTCTTAAAAGCCTTACCTCCGAGTTGGAAAGTTAAAGTTACCACTATAAAAGAAATGCATAATCTAAATGCATATACCATCGATAGTTTATTTGGCAACCTTCGTGCTTACGAAGAAGATAATCCTCCAGATAAACCTCTTCCTAAAGTTGAAGAGAAGAGAACGAGCATGGCCTTAAAGGCAATACTTATCAATGAAGATGAAATCGACGACGATTTGAACGAAGACTTAGAAAATCTTGATGAACATGAAATTTCTTTATTATCAAGACAACTCCGTCGCGTTTTACAAAGAAAAGCTCAAAGATACGGAAAAGGGCTTTCTTAAATCGGGTAACCAACAACGAGTTTTTAACTCTATGGGTAGGCCGAATTATAATAGCAATTTTCCTACTACGAGCTATGCTAAAGGCAAAGGTGTGCAACAACCACAAGCAAACAACGCTTACAATAACTCGAAATTTACGAGTAATTATGCACCTAAGCCTAAAGAGGCAGTTTCCGAAGAGACCGAGATTGTTTGCTTTGAATGTAAACAACCAGGTCATTTTAAAAGGGAATGTCCAAATTTGTCTAAGGGACAAATCCTTGTAGCCGAGAGTGGATGGGATCTAAGCGAGGATGAGGAAGCTCCTGAATAAAAAGAGGAAACTGTAAACCTTGCTTTGATGGCAATCGGAGATGAAGCTACTCCAACGGAAGGCTCCACTTCTCTACAAGAGGTAACATCTAAACCAATCTTGAGTTCATCATGTGATAATGGTGATGTTAGCTTGTCTAGAGTAGATCACTATAGTATGGATATTTCTGAGCTTAGAAACTTGGTCAAAAATTTGAAAATTGGTTATGATGAATTGAATCGAAGTTATGTTAAGACAAAATCCGAAAAAGATAAATATGAGGATTTGTGTCTCAAACTTCAAAAAGAGGTCACTAGTTTGACCGACGTACATGTCAAAGACATGAAATATGTTACTAACATTCTCTCTCAAAATGAAAGCTTGAAAATTGAAACGAATGGAAAGGATGACCAAATTTGCACTCTTGAAGTCGAAAATGTGTTTCTGATTATGCAAGCTGAAGAGATTGAGAATGATAAGCTTCATTTAAACGAATGCAATCATGAGCTCTATGTTGAGCTTTTAAATCTGAAAATTTAAAATGAATCATTGATTCAAGAAAATTCTTGACGATGCGAACGTATAAATGACCTCGAACAATTTCTTATGGGAGATAGAGATGAAGAGCTTCATGAAGCCTTAAAAGAGCTTGACTTTGATTATCAACTTCAATTAATGAATAAAGATGATGATTATGCCAAACTTTAAGGCAAGATCAATGTTGAATTCGAAAGTCGTCAAAGACTTGTCTCGGAATTAGAAACGATGAAGTTGGAAAATCAAAAGCTTAATGATGAAAATCAAAAGCTCTTGGCTCAAGTTATGGATAAAGAGAGATTCTTAACTAACAAGATTAATAACTTGGTTAAGGAAAAGGAAGATCTCGAATCCACCTTAAAACAATTCACTAAGAGCAATGCTATTTTGGAAAGAATGGTATTTGGCTCTAGGGAATCATTTAATCGTGAAAGTATGGGTTATGAACATAAAGCTCCTACTAAAAAGGAAGATCATAAACCTAATCCTCCGATTAGTACTCCACCTAAATCACCTACACCTAAGTGTACATATTGCAATGTAAGTGGACATACTGGTCTATTTTGCAAAGCTAAAGAAGGTGAACTTAAGGGGAAGTACAATTGGATTCCAAAAGGATCAACTTCTAGAACTAGAAATGGAAAGAAATTATCTCAAAAGAAGAATGATTCTAAAGTAAATGTTCAAAACCAACCAAGGTTTTGGTATCATCAAGAACCAATCCCCTATGGACCAAGAAAAGGTTCTATGACTCATAATCTTAACTATTATGGTCAAACTTGTAACATAAATGCTCCTATGCCTAGGAATGCGAGTTATCATGCTAATATGAGTCATCATGTTTACCCTAGTACTTCAAATACTCATGTTAGAAGTAATAATTTGAAATACAATGCCAATGCTAATTCTAGAAATTCGATTATTACCATCTTTCCCCCCAGAAAGAATCATGAATATGCTAGATGTAATAAATATACTCCTAGGAGAAACCCTTATCATATATTTACTAGGAATGAAGCATCTAGAAACATACATGATTATATGCAAGATTATCCCATGCCTAAATTTGTTCATGCTAGTTCATATATGCCTCATGATGTACTAACCCAAGGACCCTTAAGACAAAAGGGTACCAAAAGGTTTAACTAATCTGTTGTGTAGGTATGCCTTACTGCTGCAAAAGATGTGTGGTATCTTGATAGTGGATGTTCACGTCATATGACCTATAATAAGTCATTGTTGAACAACATTAGAAAGGTAGCCGCCGGAAGTGTAACCTTTGGAGATAGCAGTAAAGGCAACATCATTGGCATTGGGGATATTGGAAACGAAAGCTTTAAAATAACAAATGTACAATTAGTCACGGGACTAAAGTACAACTTGCTTTCAATAAGTCAACTATGTGATAATGGTTGCAAAGTAGTCTTCCGATCAACACATTGTTCTATTTACAATATAGACGGAATACTAGCCTTAAATTGTCCATGTAACAAAAATGTATATACGTGTGACACTACGAAATATGAGAATGTATGTTTGGTATCCTTTAATGATGATCCATGGCTATGACACCGAAGGTTGGGTCATATAAACATGAAACTCATTAAGACTATATGTTCGAAAGAACATGTACGAGGATTACCGAAACTCAATTTCGTTAAAGATCACATATGTGAAGCTTGTGAAATTGGCAAACAAATAAGAGCAACTCATAAAGCCAAATTCACGGTGTCTATGCTTAGACCACTTGAGTTATTACATATGGATCTCATTGGGCCTGTTCCCGTGCAAAGCCTAGGAGGAAGTCAATACACCCTAGTGGTAGTTGATGACTACTCTCGCTATACGTGGACTGAGTTCCTAAGGTCAAAGAGTGACGCATTTGAATCTTTTACGGCTCTTTGCAAACGCATACAAAATCAACACAATAACTCAATTATCTATATCCGGACGGATCATGGAAAAGGGTTTGAAAATGCAAAATTTGTTGATTTTTGTGAGGCGTATGGTATTACTCATAACTTTTCTGCTCCTTATACACCTCAGTCAAATGGGGTAGTTGAAAGGAAAAACAGAACATTACAAGAAATGGCAACGACTATGCTTAATGAATATCGTCGACCAAAATATTTTTGGGCTGAAGCTATGTCTTCTGCATGCCATGTTCTTAATAGAGTATTACTACGACCTATCAAAATGAAAACTCCTTATGAGCTTTATTTTGGTAAAACTCCTAAGCTTATCTACTTCAAAGTTTTTGGAAGTAAGTGTTATATTATGAATACTAAGGATTACCTAACGAAATTCGACCCTAAATCTGGTGTGGGTGTATTTCTAGGATATTCTAGTAATAGCAAAGCTTATCGAGTTTTCAATCTTAATACTTTGGTTGTGGAAGAATCAATGAATGTAGTATTCGATGAATCTAAACCAAACTCAAAGTATAAAGATTTAATAGAGGAGGAACCAGATTCAAATGGTCAAATTCCAAGTGATGTTGAAAATGTTATTCGACAAATTGGAGATATGAATCTTGGACTTGCAATTCCAAAGAATCCTCTTGAAAAAGTTGAGAACGAACTTGAATTGCCTACAAAAGTACCGTTGCTTAAAGATCATCCTATTGACTGTGTCTTAGGGGATCTAACTAAAGGTGTTCAAACTCGTGCTCAAGTTCAAAATATTGTGAGTCACATGTCTTTTCTATCACAAATAGAACCCAAAACCGCAAAGGAGGTTTTATTATATGAGGATTGGATCCTTGTTATGCAAGAATAGTTAAACCAATTCACTCGTAATAAAGTTTGGGAACTAGTTCCACATCCCCCTGAAACTTCCATTATCGGAACAAAGTTGGTCTTTCGTAACAAATTAGACGAAAGTAGAACAGTGGTAAGAAACAAAGCACGTTTAGTTGCTCAAGGCTATACTCAAATGGAAGGAATAGATTTTGATGAAACCTATGCTCCGGTGGCTCGAATTGAATCGATTCGGATGTTTTTAGCCTACGCTTGTCATAAGGGTTTCAAAGTCTATCAAATGGATGTTAAATCTGCTTTCCTAAATGGTGTCTTAGAAGAAGAAGTATACGTAAGACAACCACCAGGATTTGAAGATCACTTACATCCTGAGTATGTATACAAATTATACAAGGCTTTATACGGACTGAAGCAAGTTCCTAGAGCTTGATATGAGAGGTTAAGCAAATTCCTAATTGAAAATGGTTTCAAAATAGGAGTTGTTGATACCACTCTCTTTACGAAGTATGAAGGTGATGACATCCTGCTTGTTCAAATTTACGTAGACGATATTATCTTTGGTTCTACTAAGGAATCTCTATGTAAGGATTTCTCAGATGTTATGAGTAAAGAATTTGAAATGAACATGATGGGGGAATTAAATTTCTTTTTAGGGTTGCAAATTAAGCAATCTGATGAAGGAATTCATATTTCGCAATCGAAATATTGTAAAGAAATGCTTAAGAAATTTGATATGGAAAATTGTAAAACAATTAGTACCCCTATGTCACCTGCCTTAAAGATGACAAAAGATCCTAGTGGTATTTCCGTAGATACAAAGAAATATCGAGGAATGATCGGAAGTCTTCTCTATATCACTGCTAGTAGGCCTAACATACAATTCAGTGTATGTAAGTGTGCCCGCTTTCAAGTGAACCCTAAGGAATCTCATATAGCTGCTGTAAAGCGGATATTTAGATACCTCAAGGGAACCACTGAAATGGGTCTATGGTATCCGAAAGGACAACCATTTGACTTAGTGTGCTTTTCTGATTCGGATCATGCCGGTCACTTAATTGATAGAAAAAGCACAAGTGGTACATGTCAGTTTCTTGGTGGATGCCTAGTTTCTTGGTTTCTAAGAAACAAAATTCTGTGTCCATATCCACTACAGAAGCTGAATATATAGCAGCTGCAAAATGTTGTGCTCAAATCCTTTGGATGAAGCAAACACTAGCTGTCTATATTGTGAAATTTGATGGAGTATCAATTCAATGTGATAATATTAGTACAATCAATTTGAGTAAAAATTCTGTGTTGCACTCATTATCAAAACATATTAATATACGACATCATTTTCTACGAGACCATGTCTCGAAGGGCAATATTAAGATGGTATACATAGATACCGAACATAATATTGTCGATATTTTTACAAAACTTTTGAGCTCGGAAAGATTCAACAAACTCCATTTGGAGTTAGGAATGCTTGAGTGTTCAAAGTAAGACACAAAGTGTCTTTAATTTTGTTGAATTAATTTTCAATGAAATTTGCTCCGCTTGTAGTTTAGGTTATTATTTGACCGGATTTCGAGGTGAAATTCAGATTTGTCAATAATGACGTTAATTATAAGTTGTTCAAGCTTTATTGTGAAATTAAGCTCAATAAAATAATTTTAATTAACACATCTATTGATTGGCCTTGGAATATTCTATATTTCAAAACTCAGGAAAATAGTGAGTGTTAATTAAACTGTCCCAAGAATTATTTTCTAAAATAAATTTGTGGGAATTTAGAAATAAATCTCAAATTTAAAAAATATTTTTCTTGGTTGAATATTATTTTATAAAAATTAATTGTACTCACTCTTGCAATTAAAATTATAAAATAATCTATAAAAATGAGAGAATATTTTATAAATTGATTACAATTTAATTGTAATTAAAATATAAAATATAAAATTAAGATTGTAATATATATATTATTGTCAATATATCAATACAATTTTAATTTTAATTTTCGAGCTGCTTAATTCTCAACCCTTGGATCATTTAGGGATTCAATAATGGCCATCCATTCTAGAAATATAAATAGAAAATAAATTTCTATTCTTCATTTCATTTCCCTAATTCTAGCCGCACAGTTCATCGACTGTTCCTTGAAACCCTAGTTGCTCCATCTCTAATTAATCGACTTCATGGATTTCTCGAGTGAAATGATGATGAAATCATATTCCTCGCATCTCAAGCTTTCGATTGCTACCAATTTTGTTACAATCTCAGTCCAAAATCGATCAATTCGATCTCAAACCCACCTCATTCGAAACCCTAGTTTTTAAGTTTTAAATTCCGATGAATTGATCAACCTTGTAACTGCTCTATCAAGTATACCATCCATTTCTTCATCTGAGCATTAGCTTTATGTGATTTTCATCATGAAAATCGATCGAGATGCATCAGTTCGATTCGTATCAATAGTCTATGTGATCGACTCTGTTTCGATTGTACTTGAAGTGATGATGTGGTGAAATAAACAGGACATCTATGATATATTCACAAAAATTAGTATCAATTTCTTGCGACTATATCATATCTGAACTCCCTCTCAACTTCGACTATTGTTTCATTAGATTAATATCATTTTACAAGTGATACTAACACTAATTATCTGCAGGAACATCAAGGAGAACTCATGAGTTGATATGAATATAAGAAAAGCAAAGCTTTGATCATGCAAGTGCTTGGAAAATGAGGTTGCTTGTTATACACCCTCCGCGAGGATGTATACAGGTAAGTCTATGGTCTTTAGGGCTATAGCAAAGGTACAATCTCAATTCCTAGTATTACTTTTCATCTTGATATGTGATTAGTTCAGTAATGCTAGTAATAAAGGTTGTGTAATTGGATGAGATATATGTATGAATGGCCTCTAATCAATATTTGTATGCAGATGTGATGAAACGTTTCTAATTGATTATCTGCACCAATTCACTGGTTATGTTGAAAGTGCCTAAGTTTCTATTGATTTTAAGTGTCCATGTGATAGTTTGATGAGTTTTGGCAAGTTGCTTTTATATATTTGTGCCATATGAGGGTATCTTGATGACGTTGTGTGAGAAAATGTGACCCAGGATGAGTGTATTGATTCAATGTGAATATTTAGTTGGATGACAGTTTTAGCTACTTACATTGCTAGCAAAATGTTTTCTGTGATAAAAATGCTAAACTTGTGTAGTTTCCTGGCTAAATAAAAAGATATTGTCTAATATATATCTGTTTATCTTGTCCTGAACATGTGTATCTGGTAGCATTGATAAATGTATTGTACTTGTAGTTTTCTATTGCTCTGTGGGACATAAGTAACTATATAGTCTTATGTGTGCAAAACTTGAACTCTTTGGTCTGAAAATGCTTTTTAATTGCAGTTGTGTAAAACTGTCTTAATGTGCATCATTTGTAGGACACAAGTGAACACAATTATATCACTTGGATCATGGACTGCCTTGATTAACATGATTAATCATTGATCTATTCTCAGACCAACTGATCACCTTAGAATCATATGCATAACTTATGTTCAGTTCAAACTTATCTCATTAGAATATGCATCACTTGGTTCTATAGTTGAATTCTTAATTGTGTTTGATACTTAGACAATTTTTGCAAACTTGCTTTATTTGCTTTACATGCTTGACTGTATCCATGTTTATCTGCAGACTATGAGATATATTTTGCCTTACAAAAGTAATTATCTATCTTGATTAGTTGGATAAAACAAAGCATGCCTGCAAACTCGTACATGTCTAAATCTTTGAAATTGTCTGCAATCTTATGTGCTTATTTGAAGCTTGAAAAATTTGCATTATTTATTAATGCATGCTTATCCTCTTTCTACTTATATTAAAAGAGAAAGTATGTCATCATGGTTTGTGTGTTTAAGAATACATGATTTCGAACTTTGGTCTGTGAAAATTGCTCTTAATGTAATTATTATTTTTTTGACCAATTGCTTGATCATATATGATAAATTGCAGGATTTATATGTACTTAAGTACTCTGTTTTGCTAATATATTTGCCATGTTATGTATCTTTAATATTCTAAGAATGCATTTATATTAAAGCATGCTAGTGCCTTAAGGAATTAAGTTGCCAGTACCTTTATCTCTAATTTGAAATGTATACATGCTTGTTAATATGCCTACACTGATTATTTGAGTACAATAAAGCATGCCTGCAAATTGTTAAGATGCCTATGCTTAATGATATTATCTGCCAATCTGCATGATTATCTGAATATTGTATTACTTGTTAAGACAAGCATGATATAATTCTTCTGTCTAAATTGATGCATATTTATTGAGAATATTTCTTGATACTTATTTGTTTCAATAAAATTGAAAAATTGCTTAATTTTGATAACATGAGAATTTCTTAACATGCTATTTGTCAAAATTATGAGGTTATTGTTCATGAAGATAATATATCATGTTTGTATCAACCAAGATATGAAGTGTAGAAATAATTAGCATGCATAGCTGAGTACTGCAAAATCTGTAAAACCTGCTAATATGATTACTCGGTTATCTGCAAATTCTGATCTACTTACTATATATATGTTAGATTAATAGTATTATAATTGCCATGTCTGATAATGTTTATTTGTGCAATTGAGAACTATGATTAATATATATATATATATATTTGTACAAGGTAGGTGGCAGAGCCTGTAATCAACCTTGCCTGATCTGATCTGCTTTTTGATTATATTTATATAGTCTAGTCTGAAATAGACATAGATTAATTTATAGATATAGTGTGCTGGCAAGATTAATTGGTATTTGCATTTTTTAAATTATAAGGGGCTGTGCAGTTTATTAAATGGGAATGGTGTATGCTTGTACCTGCTATATGGTAGACCTGTTAATAAAGGACTGTTATGTGCACTGTTCATTTGTACTTAACTGAGATTTTCGTGCACTACTTGTCCTGTTTCCGTGCCAACTGCAACTGTGTACATTAGTTTACATTATTAAGGTGCAGAACTGCAATTTATAAATTTTGGTGCTACATATTTGCTCTTTCCTGGCTATATAGGTCATATATGTGTGCATTAAGTCCCTGTGTGCCTTAAATACATTCTCTGAGTTCTTGTAATTCATTCCTTGTGTCTGCATTCTTGGTTTGAGTTTTATACTCATAAAGTTGTGTGTCTTCTTGTTCTTAACTGCACTTAATTGCTCTTCATTCTCAAACATGCAGAGTCATTTAGTTAACACTACTTTAAGTCTAGGTTAACCAAACACCACTCCTTCCAGTTCCACCATAAGAAACAGAAATAGGAAGAAACACAAGAAAATGGCTGGTGATATTTCTATGTCTTCAACTCCACCCCAATTGTTGAGTGTCAAACACAAACTACAACCTGGTTATCTCATTCATCTTGACAAAAGGTCTGAGTTGTATTCCATGTTCAGTAGAGCTAACTGGGAACCTATTCTTTTTCACCCAAATAGAAAAGTTTTACCAAACCTTGTCACTGAATTCTATTCTAATATGCAAGTCAGATATGGTGTTCATGGTACTGTCTTTGTCACCACTGTGTTCAATGGCAAGCCCTTGCTACTTGATCACATTGAGTTGGGTAAATCACTAAAACTTTCTCACAAATTGCTTAACTTGCCATTGATATTTCTCAAGAATTTGTCTTTAATCAAAGTGAGCTCAAATTATATCTTTCTGTGCTTTGTGGTTATGAAGTGCCTCAAAACTTGTTCTGTGTTGATAGTGGCATATCATATGAGCATTTTACTCCAGTTTTTCAAACTCTAGCACTGATCATAAGGGGCAACATACTTCCTAACACCTCTGGTGACAAGCTTATGAAATTTTGTGAGGTTAAACTTATGTATAAGCTTGCAAGCCACAAGGTGAATTTTAATCTGCCCTATATGATACTTGTGCACATGATCTCATCTTACAAAAAGGGGTACATGTCATATGGTTTGCTACTAACCAAGATCTTTGAGCACTTTAAAATCAATGTCAATCAAATTCCCAATTTTCAAGTTTCATCCACTATTTCTGACAAGACAAAGAGAGAGAGGATTCCTCTAGTTGGTTACATTGGTGCACCCTTCATTGATCTTGACCCTACTTCACCAAATGTGCTTGACTCATCTATTCCTCGTGCACCCTCTACACCTATTCCAGCACCACATCCTGATACACCTACATTTGACTTTGATAAAGAACTTCAACTCCTTCTCACTAAACACAATGAACTAGAAGCTTTATTCCTAAAACTTCAAACATCCTTCAAAGTTCTAGTTGAAAAGCATGAGCTTACAGAAGCCAAACTTGTTGTTCTTGTTAATCTCATAAGCCACACCTTTCAAAGGGCTGGTAGACTTGAAACTGGCCTGTCCCAATATATCCACATGCAAATGGCCATGTCTGATGGAGCAGTGATGCCAAGGATAGATGTTATGGGACAAATTCCAAGGATGGTACAAGTGTTGGATGCTCCAAATGGTGGAGGAGAAGAAGACATGGACACATATATGGCTAATCTTGCAGTGATTAACAATCCCGACTATGATGTCATGGATTAAACTGGCCTTGTGTCTGATTTCTGATAAATATGGAGTAGTTCTGTGTTGGTGGTGGTGTTAGAGTCTCATAAGTGTGTATGCGTCTTTTTATGTCTTATGTGTTTGCTTTTATAACTGCTTGTGTGGATGCAACAATCATATGTGATTGCTTTTGTTAGTTTAGTACTTAGATGACCTAGTTGTTATCCTATACTTTACTTTTGTTAGCTACTAGTATGCCTACAGCTTGTTTAGTATGTAAGTTGACCTCTGTGTGTGATTGGTCAATTTAGGAATACTATTTTTGTCTATCCCTGCTAGTTAAATGAAGATGTAATGGGATGAACCTGATCTTTAATGAAATATCTTATTTTTATCAGTTCTAGTAGCTTCATTATTTAGTAGTTTAAGTTATACTTGTTCTTCTACTAACCATTTGATTTTCAGGTAACACCAAGTTGGATTAGGCACTAATGGAGTTTTGTTCCAATCACAAATTAATCCTTAGTTTGTAACATAAATTGCAGTCTATCAGATTTAATTTAATGTGATTTCTGGAACACTACTGGATATACTAACTAAATCTTGTTTCAGGAAAAAGGCAAGTTATGCTTGCAAGAGGTGGAGTACCTGAACCAAAGTCTCAAAAGAGTTACTCTGCAACTCTCCAAGTCTTGAACAGTTGTGAAGTTTGTTTTTGTCTCTGGACAAACTATTCATTTTAAGTTTGTAAAACAGCTACATAATTTAGTTTAATATCCTGTCTTGAGACTATTAAATTGGTGTTAAAATTATGTGGGCCTAACAGTTGATAAATATTTGCATTACTTCTTTTAGCACAGGTTTCCACTAATTATTGCATGCATGTGGATCACATTTCATATCAAGAAACAGATGGCAACTAAAGCTTTAGTCGAATTTTGATGGTTCAAGGAGATTTCAAATTTTTGATTAAAGCAATTGAAATTGAACAAAGTCAACTGAAATAAAAAGGGAAGTACATATATTTCAAATATACATATTTGAAATTAAAAGGGAAGTGCACTCTTTCTCTCTAAACTAATAGAATTGTTAACACATCAGAAAATTATTTTTCGAAAAACAAACTCTCTTAAAAATCTTTTTGATAGTTTGTCAAAAAGGGGAAGATGTTTAGAGGGGTAAAATTAAAATTTTTACTACACAAGGGAAAGATGAGAGTAAAACTACACAAAGGAAAGATAAGAGTAAAACAAATTTCTAAAAAGAAAGAAAATATTGTTCTAAAAGAAAATTAAATTTTCAAGGGTTCTAAAAGAGAGTTTATTTTCAAAAGTTAAGACTTTTATTTTTGGAACTCTTATTTCTCTTAAATATCTTGCAGCCTATATGGAAACTTGATATAGAATTTTTTAAATTCTTATCAAAACTTGGAATGCACTTGGAAAATATGAAAATGGAGTATACCAAGCTGGAATTGGAAAAATGATAAGTATCCACTTATCAAGGTATAAATACTCAATTTTTTTTCTGTGCATCCTATTTGCTGCATAATGTTTGTATGCTTATCTGTTATGCATTTAAAATTGAAAAAGAATTTCAACACTGTAGGGGAAGTGTTAATTAGATCTTAAAATCCAAAAATGCATAAATTAGATAGTTGCATACACGTAGGGGAAGTTTTAGTCTGTCACACATATTTAATTTTACACTCGAATGTTTCGACAAAATATCAAAAATGGGAAGATTGTGAGATACAGTCTTTTCTATAGGTTTTGATTAATTTTGTCTTAATACTAAATATAAATTAAATTAGGGTTAAGAAGTTACTAATTAACATAGTAATCCTCTCTTAGGTTATTTGAAGTGAAAGTCAAACTTGGTTAAACTGTTTTATAAACGAAACAAAATGATTTTCTCTCGACATATAATTAGATAAGATTTATCAAGATAATGATAAAATTAAATCTAGTTTACATATGTTCAAACTAGTTTTTTCTCTTGATTTCTTCCTAGATCTCAAGGGTTATAAGTTAATTAGTTATATTATATATATATAATAAGTTGGTACATGTTTAGTAGTGTATACACCTTGCTTGCTTGATTTTTAACTGTATATATGAACTCTTGTACAAGATCCTAACTCGTTTCCCTTGATTTCGTAAGAAATATTGTTGTCTCTCACTATAGAGCACAAGGGTCATAAGTTAGTTATTTCTTGTCTATATTATATATATAATATTCGGCTATACTATATATATATAGATCTTGATTATTTCAATTTTTAGTATATATATATAGTTGGTCTTGTTTGCGATTTATATATATACACGAGCTTTAATCTCCTCTTCCTTTCTCGTATATATAAAGAGTGAACCAAACTAAGTGAGTTAGCAGTTGTCCTTTCTCCTTAGTTAGTTGTTAATATCCTTAATTTATTTAGGGAGTAAATACAACGCCTATTTACTTTAATTCCGAGTCGAAGCTATTTTGTATAAGTCGATATATTCGACATAAGTAAAAGGCTTCCTTGTTGAGTTTTAGCATCTAAACCAAACTCTTATTACGAGTTTGAGTCGATTAGTATAAATCTCATATAGAGATATAAGCTAAAGACTCCTCGAATATTTGCAAGGTAACTCACTTTTATTTTGAGTTGAGTTTTTGTGTATAAGTCGAGGTACGGCATAAACATAAATACTCCTTGATTTATAAAGTTTAAGAAACTAACTCACACGTCTAGTCTTATTTTCGTGAGTTTGGTTTGTGTTGTTTTAAAGGCCATAGGTTAGTTATATTATTATTTGTCAGGGCCTTTAAAAACAAAGTAGTTAGAAAACGTACATGATCACATTCAAGTCAAAAATATTTGGTCTATATCTTGACCTTATATTCCCTATAAATATTATATATATATATATATATATATATATATATATATATATATATATTTACATTTCGTACTTGCATTTCATCACACACTTTACATATCACAATTTACTTTAGCACGTTTACTTTAAAGTACTTGCATTCATACACTTTACATACGCAATTTACTTTAGCATACGCATTTACTTTATTGCATACACGTTAGCACACAACGTGTGGTTCGTCCTTTTGACAAAGTGACTCACCCTCTCGAGTGGTTCGTCCTTGTCTCTAGGTGACTTACCCCGACTCACATTTATATATATTGTTACTTTGGCTATTTATATATATATATTTGTCTGTCACTTTGGTGTAGTACTGTAACATACTAGTCCACCAGCTTTCTTTCTTAAAAGAGGGATATTTACTTAAGTCATAGTACTTGTTGTCTAGACTTTGTTGTGAGGTGAAAGTGAAGTGAGGTGATCCTTGTTCTAAGACCCAAGTTCTAGACACGCCGACGGGGAGTTGGGTGTCTTTGCACCGTGAGGAAAAGGAAAGACCCAAGACCTAAGACCCAGATCCAAGACCTACATTGTTGTAGAGGAACATAGTCTACGTATGGATTTTTACGTATCTTTGAGGAGGTAAAGGGGAAGTTACGCTCCAAGATAAGGTCGTAAGGGATACTACGTGCTGTGAAGAGGTAACGGGGAGTTACGCTCTAAGACTAGCTCGTAGGGGTACTACTTACCTATGAAGAGGTAACGGGGAGTTACGCTCTAAGACCAGCTTGTAGGGGTTCTACTTTGATTGTGAGGAGGTAACGGGGAGTTACGTTCCAAGATAAATCAAGTAGGTTTGCTATTGTATTTTGAGGGATTAACGGGTAGTTAAGGTCCAAAATAGATACATAGTGTTGTAAAAGGCTTCTTCGCCACTATAAGGAGTACATCTTTTTATAGTGCAAAATCTCGAGTTCAGGGAGGGACTCGGGGACTGGACTAGGGGTGAGCGGATCCGTTAGGGGATTGCACCATGGCAAACCAGGATAAAAATTCCGTTGTGTACTCTATTTATTTTCTCTGCTTTTATTTTCCGCACTTATATTACTTGTTGACTGGTAATATTTTAAAAAGAGAAAAGAAAATTTTAAAACGCCAAGCTCAATTTTTAAAACGGTATTAAGCTATTCAACCCCCCCTTCTAGCTTATACCCCCCATTTCGGGACTAACAGTTCAGTTATATGTTCAAGTGTCAGTGAATAACAGAGAATGAAGTATTCAAGATTGTGGTAGTAATGGAGACGTTGTCTAAGGACCAGAAAAGATTCAAGTGAAGTTATAGTGTTTATTGATAGTCAGTGTTCGAAGCAATGAAGTTGCTGCAAACCTAACAATGTCTGTAAGGCTATAATACGAAGACCCGGATCAAAGTTAGTCGTGTGTGAACCAGACTAGTTGCACTAGGCGTCAGCAGTTCGGGAAAGGAATCTGAGTATTAACTATAGAAGAATTGTTAAGGTGAAGAATGTACTTGGAAAGAACGGTTCTTTATTAAGGTACGAAAAGTGATTTGTAGAGACTACAGCCAAACAGCTAAAAAGCTAACAGCAAACAGTTAAACAGCTCAAAGGCTGCAGGGTGCAAAGTGCCACAATCTTGGTACGAAAAGTGGAAGTTTCTGAACTACAGTCGAAGAACGGAAATAGATCAGGGTACAGGGTGTAATGTGACAAGACTTTGGTACAAGAAATGGAAGTTGGGGAACTTCAGTCAAGCAATGATAAGAGGGTCAAAGTGCAGTGACCAACTTGCACTTTGACCATGTAAATGGAAAACAAGGCGCCACTAAAACTTGGCACAGAGAATACACTGCAGGTGGCGCAACATGAGGATGAAGTTGAAATAAAATAACTGAATGGCGCCACTTGAACCTACACAGGGTAAATAATGGGGTAAGCGCAACTAACGTTCCTGGCTCCACAAAAATTCTAGCGCAACAAACTTGAAAAAATTTTGTTAAGTAATTAAAGGCGCCACTTAAATCTACACAGGGAATACACTCTACAGGCGCAACAAAAATATACAGGCGCAACAAAATATTTCTTGGACCCACTTAGCCCTTAGCCAATCAAATTCAAGCGGCCTACTTTATTGATTTAAAGTCTACACACTCTTTTAAAAAGGGGTCATCTTTTTCAACATAAATAATAAGTAGGGAGCTTCTGCCATGGCCGGGGCAAGAAGGAATAATTTATACACACTCATATCTTACTCCTGGTTAGATATTAGACCCGGTTCTTTAACGAAAAATGCTCAGGGCTCTTAGATATCATTCCATACGGACTCAGTTTTTCCTTCTACTAATTTAGATATATTTATATAGGAACTGAGCCTAATATTTTTGTGTTAGTAGCAAAGAACTAATTTGTTCTTTGGAAGCCTGTTATATTTTTAACTGGTGTAGCACCCCTCTGGATTTATATATGAAAGATATATTCCTGGAAACTTGTCTCCATAATTTACTTGCTAATTTTTTTGAACCTAATTGATTTATCCGGGCACAAAGAAAATTAGTAGGTAGCTCACCTAAACACTATAAATGGTCAAACTCACTCTGAAGCAATAATTTATTTATTCATAAATTCCGAAAAGAATTTAAATTATTATGAGTATCGTATTCAACCCCCCTTCTACGATACTTCGGGACCCAATAATTAGTATCAAAGCTGACTGATTGATATACAAATCATGATCCGTAACTCAGTAAAACTCACCGTGCCAAAGCTGGTTGGACTCAGAATGATTAGAGGCCTTGTTAAATAAGTTTAATTATAAACTTTTAATAAAATTATTTTATAAACTTTTATAAAATTTATTTTATAAAATCTTATTAGTTTATATTATAAATTTTAATTAGTTTCTTTTAAAAACTTAATATTAAATTTATTTTATAAATTTTTATTAAAATTTTTTTTATAAACTTTTATTAGTTTATGTTATAAATTTTATTTAGTTTATTTTATAAATTTTAAATAGAATTTATTTTATAAACTTTTATAAAATTTATTTTATAAACTTTTATAAGTTTATGTTATAAATTTTAATTAGTTTATTTTATAAATTTAATAAAATAAAGTTTGTAATTTATATTTATTAAACATTTTAGAGTGGTCCATTTTGGTACATATTGGATTCCACTAGTCAGCAGTTGGTGTCCACACGCAGCATTGTCAGTATTTTGGTACTTATTTGTTGCGCCTACAAGGCAGCGACTGTCGCTGGATCAGCGCAGCTAAAGTCATATTGGAAATTCAAGTGACCAGCTAGTGTCCTTCGATATTCATGTAGTGTAGTGCACGCGTTGAAAAATAAGATAATGAATTGAATACACGCGCAAGCCAATATTGCCACTTGACAAATTGTTGGATGAATTTCCTTGCGCCAATACAGGGACTCTACTGTGTTAGCGCCACGAATTTATTTTGTTTGTTTGTTGCGCCTGTACATGGGCTCTAGTGTATAGGCGCCACAAAAGTACTTAGGCGCCACTTATTCCCAAAATGCTATTTAGTATCCCAAGTTTTGTACCATTTAATTTTTAATTTTTATTTTAGATTTATTTATTTTCCCAGAAAATTTAAAATTCTTGAAAACTAAATTTTTTCTTAAATATTAATTTATGATATTTTAATTTTTAAGAAAATTCAAAATTCTTGAAAATTAATTTGTTGTATATTTTTATTTTTGATTAATTTATTTTCTAGGAAAATTAAAAATTCTGTAAATCTAAATTTTTCTTAAATATTAATTCGAGGGTGCTCAAGGGTTTGTGGATGAAAAATTTTAGGGGTTTGAAGTAGTGAAGGAGAATAGACTGGACTACCTGGAATCTTAGTACAAGCCTTAAAGATTATTCTACAGAAAGATTATAAGAAGTTCATGCTAACACTGCAGATCATCTAGAACACAGGATTACAGCCAACATGGATTTAAGGATACAACCACATTGTCCGTAGAAGAACTGTATGTGCTGAAGGCCTATGAACTAGAACAAGAACTGAAGAAGATAATATTTGGTAAAGGAGGTTGTTGGCATATCCACTGTATTTGTGACCCAGGAACCAAATTTGATTGAAGTCAAGGTTGAAAACCTCTGAACAGAAACGAATTGATCCTAGAAGATGAATTGAAGATGTAGCAGCTCGAGGTAGTGGTCAAGGTGTTGTATGTGAATTTGATAATTTGGAATATCTTGAGAACTGGACTGCAAGTCAAGCCTGCAGGGCAAAAAGAAGTTCAGTGACATCAGATTCAGACGGAATCCCAATTCTAAATCTAAGGTCCTTACCTATAGATTCCATAAAGGAGATTTTCAAGACCATTTCAAGAGGCGGTTGCAAGAAAGGGATCGTTTATATTTGAAAGACAAGATCAGTGGTTTGCTGCACAGTTTGAAGAAGCCTGTACAATCAAAAGATAACAAACACTATGTTGGGTTGTAGTAGGAAACTCAAGCATTAGTGAGAATGCAGCAAGTGAAAGCATTTGTTGATGAAGTTAAATGTAAGGCTGATTCTATCAGTGACAGTGATGAACCAAATGGATATTTGGCATCAATGACCAACACTGGAGATGAATCACTAAGCACTTCACAGGTACACATTCTAACTAGTATACGTTTATCTAATTCAGAACTATATGATAATTAGGTATTGAAATGTATTATATTCATATCAGCATGTTAGCATCTTAGGACTTAAATGCTTAATTGATTGCTAAGAATAAAATTGCATGCTAGGATTCATGAGTTTAAATAAGTACATTTCTTACTTGATTTTATATGCAGTAAAATGAATATCTAAAATTAGATAGGGTGTTCTAGACGATTAGGTGTATCCCTAAACATTTGCTGGAACTTGATTTAAATCTTCTGTGATTTAATACCTCTACTAATGTTGTGAAAATTGTTAAATAGACAAACAGGTCAAAGATCAGATATTTTGTATTTGTTCTTATTATGATAAATGACTTGTTAAGTGTATGTGGAATTTGATATTGCTCATAATATTTTATTCAAATATTCTGCATATTCTTATAATTGTTTATGTGCTTATTTTCACATGATTTGTTCGCACTCACATAGTTGCACTTAAATGTCATATCATATCATGTATTGCTTGTTAGGGATTGAATAATAAAAGATGGTAGAATTATCTAAGTAGTCAGTAACATTTGTTGATTCGAGGATTAATCTAAAACTGACTTAGGTAATTAGAGATAGTTAAAAATGTTAGACAACAACAGAAATGGACTGGACAGAATTAGTAATTAATTTGTTAATTCTTCTATCCATGTGCTTTTAGAAAATTATTGAATATCTGTAATCTGTTTTACATCTGTTACACTTATGTAGAATGATTAAAGTAGATAGTATTGAATTTTATAATATGCATATTGAAGCTGTTATTACCACCGTTGATAGTAATATCTCTAACCCATCTGGACTCAATTGAAGTTGAGTACCAAGAAGCTTAATCATTCGTGATTGCAGATTATGTAACAAAAGGTAAAAGTTATGTGACTTCGTGACATTTATTATTCGAGGCATATGATTAAGATTAAAGCTCTGACATCACAGTTGGTTGAGAAAGCCTACCCAACGGTAACCTTTGGAGATGACAACAAAGGATGTACAAGGGATTTGGCTATCATAAATTTTGGAATTGTCATCAGTCGAAGTATCTTTCTTGTCAAAGGACTTCAGCACTATTTACAGAGCATAGGGAATTCTTTATCAAGGGTTTTTTGGAAAAAGCATTGAAAAGGAAAAGTGTTTGATCTAAAACAAGAAGGTTGGAAACTCGCTCAACTGAGAGTGAGGAAATTTGTTCGTAGCTGACATGAAATTTGTATGCAAAGGTTAAGTAAACTTTTCAGTAAAGCTTCATCTGTAAAGAGTTAGTTATGGCATAAGAAGCTCTCACACTTGGTGAACAAGACAATAGATTCTCCGATAAAGATGAAATTGGTGAGAGGACTGCTTCTAATGGAATTCTATCAAGAAGGACGTTTTGAAGTATGTCACATAGGGAAGTCAATGGATGACAACCCTAGTTACAAGTTGGTGATGTTCGTGTATTCAACAGACAAAATGTCACAGATGGTAAATCGCATCTGGTAGATCAAGTCGGAAGCAAAGTAAGTTGTGAGAACTTTGAAGTCAGATAGTGGAACTCAATTTCGCGAATGAAGTTCTAAATGAAGTTTGCACTGAGAAAGGTACTTTGAAGCTAAAGCAATTAACACAGCATGCTGCTTTAATCAACAAGATCGTGAAAAGACATCATATGAGTTAATGACCAACTAGAAGCAAACATTGAAGCTCTTTCTTGTGTTTGGAGGAAATTGATATTTATTGAAGATTAATATGAGTATCTTGGCAAGTTTGAAGCTAAATTTCATGGAACAATTTTCCTTGGCTAGTCATTGAAGTCAAAAGCTTTCAAGGCATATATGATGTAAAACCAGAAGGTGATTGAAAGTCTGAATGTATCGTCCAACTACACCAAACTCCCAAGCATTCAAATGAATGACTATTCTGAATCTTTGAATTTTGACATACCGTCAGAGTCAAATTCAGATACTGATGTTGAAACTGAGGTCTCAGAAGGAAACAATGATAATGATGATGATTCAGATCCTATTAGTAGAAATGGTAGTGAAACTACACAACTCGTGAACTTTAACAGAATCCACTGAAAAAGGTGAAGGATCTTCAACACATCCTAGCAGCTTCTTAGGGGGAGCAAATAAAAGAAGGATTTACTAGTCGTACTCAACACAATGAAGATCAAATGAATACATCAAGAACATATCTGTCAAGACAAAAAGTTTGAAGTCAAAGTCAATTCTGGAGTCTAGTTCTTAGTAAACCGGATTATTGAGTAAAGACTAGAAGTGCTAATCAAATGAAGATATATTATTTTTTAGGACCCAACAACCCAAAGAATACTGAAGATGCACTGATTGATCCAGATTGGGTGATTGCAATGCAAGATGATCTCAATCAGTTCAAAGGCAGAATCTACTGAAGCTGGAACCCAGACCACAAGACGAAGTTGAAATTGGTACAGTAAGGGTTCACAGAAACTGGATAAATATTGACATTGTTATGAGGGACAAAGCCAAACTGGTTACTACAGGTAAATATCAAGTAGAAGGTATCGACGATGATGGAAACAAAATCTTAGGGACTTTCAAGATCAAATAGTAAGCACCAATGACAAGATTTGATCCTATTAGGGCTGAACAAGTTGATGACCTAACAATAGGATATTCCTAGCACATATTGAGCATTCAAGCATGAATTTCTATCAGATGAATGTGAACAAGTGTACTCCTGAATGGTGAGTTAGAAGTTGAAGTTGATGTACAACATTTCCTGGACTTTGAAGTTGCAGATCATTGGAATTTGTATATCATTCTCTTAACAAGCTCTCTATGACGGAGGTAAGAATTCAAGCATCGTCAATGACATGGTATGACACTCTAACTAGTTTATTACTTGAAAATGATTTTGGCAGAGTCATTATACACATATATATCTCTAGAATACCGGGAATACATAATGTCATATTAGTGCTAGAATACCATGATTATATTATATGTGGTTCTACTAACAAAACTTGTGCAAGAGATATTTTGTTAAGTAAATCCAGAGTAGGTACAACATGAGCATGTTGGAAGAGTTGTAATTCTTTTTGGATTACATTTAATTCAAAAGAATGATGGCAATTAAAGTAAGTCATGGATCTTTTGAAGATGCGCAATTTAGAAGATTCTAGACCTGCCAAGACTTCTTGCCAATAGACTACTAAGCTTGATCAGGGCAAATCAGGTATATGAATTGAAGTGACAAGCTATAGAGGTATGATCAACTCATTACTTATTCAAGTGCATAAAGACCATATATTTTATTCTTGATATGCCTATGTGCAAGTTTCCAAGTGGATACTAGAGAATCTTATCTTATAGCTAAGTTGTGAATTGTTAGATATCTTAGGGGATCACCAATTCTCAGAATCAGGTACCCTAAAGATACTAGGTTTAACCTAATTGGCTACATAGATATAGATAATGTAGGTTGTAAGAAAGACAAGGAAGTCATTCCTAGAAGCTGTCAATTTCGTGGAAGAAGTTGGATTCTTGTTGAAATGAGAGAAAGCATTCAACACACATAGTTGCAGCAAAGGCTAAACTTAAAGCAACTAGTGAATGTGATGCTCTGATCTTCTAGACAATGAAACCACATCAACTCCAACAACTCTGCTGGATATTCTCTACACCACGTATGGAACAAGCTCATAGACACCAGGTATAATTTCTTTTGAGATTGTCCATAGTAGAATAACTTGCAGATATTTGCTGAACAACTTGATAAATTTATTTTGTCTAAGTTGGTTAGTGAACTTGTGATATTATTTATGTGGATATTTATTGAAAATCCCATCTGCAAGAAATTTTAAATGAGTTCACAAGTATTAAATTTTTCATATTTAAAGGACTTGTAAATTTATTTAAAATCCAGTACCTCGTACTTTTTGCTACTAGTTTAATTATCATGCTTACAATGTTATATGCATATGTGGTAGTTAAATGATTTAGCATAAAGTTAGCAACATAATTATTTGTATGTTAAATATTTGATGTGTATTAGTCAATGATATCTTGCTTAATTGCTATGATATTTTGCTATGATATTTTAAAATATTTTAATACAAATAATTGTGATACTTTTGGTATTAGTGACGTTATTTAGAATTTCTGTTCTAAGTAATTAATGCATATTTCGAAAATCACTAATATTGAAAGCTGAAGTATTTTCTAAGTCATGTGTATAATATTCTCAATATTTTATATACTTAGAAAATATTTCTAAAATATGATTTTATTTGCGAGAAGTTGTAATTAAGATCACAAGTATTAAATGTCTATATTTAGAGGACTTGTGAATTTCTTTTCAACTATTTTCTCGAGCTTACGTATATCAATAATAATTGTTATGAGAATAATTATAATATGCTAGAGTGATAATTATTAGATATAGCGTAGGAAGTTAGATCCTAATATTCAATCCTATGAATATTTTAGTATTTAGCGAAATTATTTTATCTTACTAAAATTATGGATTGAAGCAATTCAATATTTATTAGTTTCATAATTTTGATTTGATAAAATGTTAGAAGCATAATTTCTTACATTTTGAAATTATTGATAAATATCAAGTAATGATATTTTGTTAATATTTTTGTGGAATTAATTGTGATATTTTTAATATTAGTGATAATACAAGTTGTTTATCTGAAATCACTAATAATAAAAATATATCTTAATGCTTATTGTTCTATTGAATGATTGTCATGTCTATTTGATATATATGCATGTTATTGGTAATTGCTTAGCATAACATAAGTATTTAATTTATTTTGATGTACTTAAATTGTGATGATATAAAGCAATTCTGTGAAACACATGTTCCATAGTTTAAGTATATTAAAATAGATTTACAGCATAATTATTCGTAGTATAAATATTTTCTTTCATTACTTTGTGATAATTGATTAATATTTTATTACAAAATAATTGTGATATATTGATACTAATGAATTTGCTTAGTCCTTATTCTAAGTAAAAATTAGTTTTTGAAAAAGCCGTTAGTATTATTATATTTAGTTTTCTTTCTTTGATTGGATTTTAAACTTGAATGTATTAAAAAGAATTTCTTGTCTGATTCTTTTTCAAAATGTTTTATTCAAAGAGACATTCATTCTTCTATCAGTTTTAAAAAAGAAAACATTAAAATTCTTTTTCAAAACTTCTCTTTTAAAAATCATTTGATTTACAACCCTACTTTAATTTCTAAATCCTAGGGTGTGAATCAAACTTTTCTTGAGGATAATCTTTCTTTAAATCTCAAAATATTTTATCCTCTCTCCAAAGCTGGATTTAAATGCTATATTTTCAAAACCGTTTTCTCTCTTAATTTTTCTTTTTAAAGTGGCAGAAACTTTGTGACTGCTATTTTATTTGGAGAAATTATTTTAACTTCGAGGTACCAATCACTTGTAAAATGATTTGTTTTTAAACACTAGTTTCAATGTATGTTTCGCACTGATTCATAGTACCTAAACGGTGGTTGTTGCTTTGAAGGCCTAGTGCTGTATTGTTAAGCATTCATTCACCCCAATTATCATGTCTTTATTTTAAGTCGGGGATACTATCAGGTGGACGAAAATGATGTAAATCATAATTGCATTATGAGTCGGAAAATCATAGTCCTCTATCTGATAAGGATGTTTTGCAAAACTATTTTCAAAACTTACAGTATTTAGGTTTTAAAGGAAAAGAGTCATTTTATTTTGATGGAATGGGGTAAGAGAGTTGAATTTCTTCTTTGGTATAAATTCTCGCATTTTATTATAGGAAGTTTGCCTTATAAGAAATTCATAAGGGATAGAATTTTTCTCTGATACACTTTCCCGCATTTTATTATGAGATAAGTATCTTAAAGAAAATTTCTATCGGTATCATGTTCTTAAATGATAAATCTTTAGAATCGACAAAACTCTTTTACTAAAAGTGTTTTAATGCAATCCATTACCATTCTTTATTATATTTTTCCTTCTCATTGGGATGAAAAATATATTTTAGAATGTTAAGGTGATTATCTTTTAATCTTGATTGATTCTTTTCGATTAGCCCCTAGAGGCTATAGAAGCTGGCCAGGAGGTTGAAAACCCATCAATCTCTTACCCAGGCCATAATACCAAACACTGATTCATCCACTTCCATATATTAACCCCTGGATATATAAGGAACTTATGTAAGTTAGAGGTTGATAAGGGAGAAACTGCACTTGATGCAGCAAATAAGGATGAAGTCGGAAGTGCACCCACATCTCTACCTCCAGAGAAGAAAAGTGGTATATAAACTGAGGTAACTGTAAGCTCATCTGCATCTTCTCAAAAGGATGCAGAGCTGAAAAGGCAATTAAATTGTCTCTGGAATCATTCTCTCAACAGGGTGAGTCCATTGAAATTTGCTCGTCAACTAGAGCACCTTGTAATGAGTCAAGCACACCACTAGCACTCACGCTGATGGTAAGCCTAAACAGATAAATTCTAGGAACACATTGCAAGACGTGCACAGTGAGAGGTATAGGCATTCAGAAGAGATACAGACTCTAGCCATACATTACATTGTCCAAGGTATCTACCTCAAACAGAAGTTAAACTTCTGCATCCCGAAAGGGAGATCTCTTGTTCAGATTTATCTGGGCTTGAGAGGCAACTGCTTGACAAGAATTCTTCGGATGAGTCAAGTAGGGTATTTTACGTAAAATTCCCGTCACAGGGTTACGAGGGAAACATAGGCTCTAATTTTCCATTCATTACATTATCTACTACATCACCCCTCCTGGAAGGAACATTTCCAGATCCTAAAAAGGAATGTCCATCTCCCGTTTACGGAGAAGGTGTGAGGCAACTCCTTGATAGAACAAGGCAGGATTCCCTAATAGATATTCAAATCTTGGGATAACCCATCTCAAAGAGGTGAGGCTCCACTAGACAGTGATTTAACAAACGCTATTGAGTCTGGTGCTGAGACAGTGCTTATGCATGATAGATCAAGAACACTTCTACGAGGCAATTCTTCACTTGATAGTGATTCAGTTCATTCTGATGAATCAGGTGTTGGGAATATAACTGAATTGACGGATTTCACTTGCAGGTACATAATGCTATATTTGGAATGCAGAGTGAAAGTGAGAGAGAGAAACACTTGAGTGAAAGTGAGGGAGAGATACACTTGAGTGAGAGATAGGGAGAGAAAGAGTGAAACACTTCAAAGTGCTAGACACTTCAGTGTAAACACTAACAGAACGTAGTAGAAGTGAGGAAACCATAGACCAAATACTTACCCTTGCTACATGCTACTTCTGAAAGAAAAGCTACTATATTTTCTCAATCAATGACAGACGAGAACCTTCCTTGGAAGACAAACCATTCAAAAGATGGGCCATTGGAGGATTCCTCAACTAAGGGGGAGAATTTAGTAAGAAAAAGAGAAAAAGGAGAAGTTAATAAAGTCTTATCTTCGTATCCTTAGGAGAAGTTAATATCCTTATGGGGAGAATTTAGACAAGAAAAAGAAGAAGAATTACATTCTCAAGGGGAGAACATTACTTGAGTTATGTTCTATTAAAGACATTCCCAGGAATTTTAATTCTTATGAAGCTCTGCTCATGATAATTTATTTAAGTTCAAACTATGAAGGATTTTGAAGCAGAGAAAGCTCAAACACAGACAGAAATGATGATGATACTACATGAATATCAGTTTAGTGCTAGAGGAACAAACATCTTACATTTCAGTTATACAAGAAATCTGGAAATGCATAATCTGAACCAGAAAAATCAGTAGCATTATTTACAAGTCCCGGACGATTACTTTTTCTAGTTGTTAGTTGAGTTATCCTCTTCATGAGATTTGTTTACTAAGTTTAACAAACAAATAGGGGGAGATTGTTAGTGAGATTACGAAGCTGTATGAATAGTAATCGTGATAACTCAACACTAGAACATGACAAGTAAATAATACTAAGCCTACACAGAAATCAGGAAGAAATGAAGACAAGGCAGATACAGTGAATCAAGAGATTAGAAGAAGTATTGAAGTCTACTACAGGTCATTGAGAGAAGTTCATTAATATGTTCAAGCCACAATGAAGAATAATTATTGAAGACTTTCAGGGTTTCAGAAGTGTTGAAGATTCAATATAGAAGTGCCACTAGAAGATTTCAGTGTAAAGGCATTGATTGAAGACAAAGTAAAGACAAAGGTTAAATAAGACAGCTGCAGTCTTGAAGCTATACTCACTGAAAGAAGTTTAGTTATATGTTCAAGCGTCAGTAAAGAATAGAGAATGAAGTATTCAAGATTGTGGTAGTAATGGAGACGTTGTCTAAGTACCAGAAAAGATTCCAGTGAAGTTACAGTGTTTATTGACAGTCAGTGTTCGAAGCAATGAAGTTGCTGCAAACCTAACAATGTCCGTAAGGCTATAGTACGAATACCGAGATCAAAGTTAGTCGTCTATGAGCCAGACCAGTTGCACTAGGCGTCAGCAGTTTGTGAAAGGAATTTGAGTATTAACTATAGAAGAATTGTTAAGGTGAAGAACATACTTGGAAAGAACGGTTATTTATTAAGGTACGAAAAGTGATTTGTAGAGGCTATAGCCAAACAGCTAAGCAGCTAAACAGCTCAAAGGGTGCAGAGTGCAAAGTGTCATAACCTTGGTACGAAAAGTGAAAGTTTCCAAACTACAGTCGAAGAACGAAAATAGCACAGGGTACAGGGTGTAATGTGACAAGACTTTGGTACAAGAAATGGAAGTTAGGGGACTTCAGTCAAGCAATGATAAGAGGATCAAAGTGCAGTGACCAACTTGCACTTTGACCATGTAAATGGAAAACAAGGCGCCACTAAAACTTTGCTCAGAGAATACACTGTAGGTGGCGCAATATGAGGATGAAGTTGAAATAAGATAACTGAATGGCGCCACTTGAACCTACACAGGGTAAACAACGTGGTAAGCGCAACTAAAGTTCCTGGCTCCACAAAAATTATAGCGCAACAAACTTGAAGAAATTTTGTTAAGTAATTAAAGGCGCCACTTAAATCTACACAGGGGATACACTCTACAGGCACAACAAAAATATACAGGCGCAACAAAATATTTCTTGGACTCACTTAGCCCTTAGCCAATCAAATTCAAGCAGCCTACTTTATTGATTTAAAGTCTACACACTCTTTTAAAAAGGGGTCGTCTTCTCCAACACAAATAATAAGTAGGGAGCTTCTGCCATGGCCGGGGCAAGAATGAATAATTTATACACACTCATATCTTGCTTCTGGTCAAATATTAGGACCCGATTCTTTAACGAAAAATGCTCAGGGCTCCTAGATAACATTATCATTCCCTACGGACTCAGTTTTTTCTTGTACTAATTTAGATATATTTGTATAGGAATTGAGCCTAATATTTTTGTGTTAGTAGCAAATAACTAATTTATTCTTTGGAAGCCAGTTATATTTTTAACTGGGTGTAGCACCCCTCTGGATTTATATATGAAAGATATATTCCCGGAAACTTGTCTCCATAATTTACTTGTTAATTTTCTTAAACCTAATTGATTTATCCGGGCACACAGAAAATTAGTAGGTAGCTCACTTAAACACTACAAATGGCCAAACCCACTCTGAATCAATAATTTATTTATCCTCAAATTCCGAAAAGAATTTAAATTATTGTAAGTATCGTATTCAACCCCCCTTCTACGATACTTCGGGACCCAACAGTATCTTTCAAGTCTTATTTTTCATAACCTAGCAGCTCTTGAGAACAAAGAATTTTTTGAGAGAGTTTTGTATTCCATTCATTACCATCAATACAAAATTGTGATTCTTTTTACATACTTGTGTTCATATTCGAATATTAGGTACTATTACATTCAACCCCCTTCTATAATAGATTATCTTTCTGGGCAAACAATAAAATTATTTTAAACATGAATTTTGTTTAAAAATAGTTTACTTTATTGAATAAAAAGTAGGTTAATATATAGACTCCAGACTATGATTCATTAAAGTATAACTATTATATTAATATTTAAATCATGTCTTTTCTAATTCGATGTAATTCATATTTTTATCGAAGATCTCGTACTTCAAGTCATATTCGGTTAAGATGATTGTGTATTCGATTTTAATCGGCTTCAATTCATTATCAAATCTAGTATTTGAAATTATTTTCGATTAAATTTTCAATTCAAATATTTTCGATTCAGATCAAATCGGTTTTCTAATAATTTTTGGATTATGTAATTCAGATATAAAATTGGATTTGATTTCATATATTTCGATTCGATTTTTCGAATCCGGAACCATTTTGTCTGGTCTAGTAATGACATTGTATACCCGATGGGATATTAACTATCCAAGGAATCCGATATTATTCTGGTTGATTATGTCCCTTGAAAGCTCATAAAGATTAATATTGCAAAGCCCTACAGGTAGGTTTGTTCTACCATAATTAGAAGGTTAAGAGGATGAACAAGGAATTAAAAGATGTTTATTAAATTAATTATAACTAATTTAATTTAATCAAAGGGCATGTAATATCTTAAGTATGGATAATTTAATAAACAAATAATAAAAGACTCCTATTAATTAGTTACCGAGATTAGAAAAGAAGTTCAATATTAATTATTCAATGGATTGAATTAATATTAGTAATAACAGGTTAGTCCCAAATTTTTAGTAGGAGTTCTAACCTAATTTGTTCAGAATCCACTAATTTATCCCATAAATACTCTTATTTTAGAAGAAGCAAGAACAAGAGCCTCCTTCTCATATAGAATAGACCGAATATTATATACATATATATTTTCGACTAAGCGAAGAAAAGAGGAAAAAATTAGAATTTTTGTTTGGGATCGGAAAACTAAACCTTGGATGATCGAAACCCCCTCTTTGTTCAAGAGAGTAAAGAAATATATGAAAAAAAATGTAAATTTGAATCATTTGTGCCGTAACAATTAAGGTAAATATTTTTTATAGATACGTAATCATCAAACCGGTTGAACTTGAATCACCATAGACGAACATTTTATTCTAGTAAATTTGGAGATGTTGAAACTTGAGCAGCAATAGCACTTTGCGCAGTTTGGACATATGTGATACTATTTTGATAAGAGTCATTTGATTCAACTCATTCTAGAATTAGGTATGAGTTTCGTCCATACTAAACTCATGTTTGGTTGAGAAAAAAAATAATTTGAAACTCGTACCTCAAACCCTGAGTTTTTGACACCCAAGGGGGAGGTGTATGGGAAAGAGGTATGAGAAATCATTTTATTTTAATATTTTCATCTCTATTTAAGCAATTAAATGTAAATATTTAATATGAAATAAATCAATGATACAAAAATATATTAAAATAATAAATTAATTAATATTTTAAATTAATTATAATTAATAACTCAAAATTTATTAAATCAAATATATTAATTTCAACACTCAACCAAACACATGATATCAGAAATGATACCTTAAACTCATACCTTCTTAATCCGATTCGTGATTTCAATCTCATGTCACTCCACGAACCAAATAACTCCTAAAAGACTTAGAGTTTGAGTTGACATCAATATTGGGATGGTGTTTAGAAACCACATTTGCCCAATCTTTCCTAACTATCCTTTGGAGTTGCAATTTGAGTTTCAAAGTGAAACTAATCTTTCTTATGTTTTCAGCAATCTTTTATCAAATTTGCAACAATGTGACGGACAATGTGTTGCAAATTTATCCTTCATGTCACTCAAGATTGTATCAATTCCTTTAGCCGAAAATGTATTTGCTTTTAAGTTTGGCCATGAGCTTGAATCTAAGAACGAACCGGAAAAAAATCTCTCTCAGAAGAAGTAACTTGGGATTGGTGATAGCCATTTGTATAACAATTTTAAAAAAAATGGTCCAGTATGTCATAATTTAAAAAATTTGCCCTTTCTATCCCATAAAAACACATTTTTAAATTACGTTTTTTAAAAACGCATTATAAAATTACGTTTTTAATAATTATTTTTAAAAAATAATAAATGAAAAAAATTGAAACGCATGATAAACATGTGTTTGGTATGTTAACGTATTTTTAAAATGTGTTATGCAACTTCACTGTAAAGTTTGATTTTTGATTTTACAAAAAGTAATGATGCATGCACGTGCTTCGTGCTTCAACCAAAGTCTCTGTGCACGATTATCTACAGACACACTAACACCCCTTTATCTATCACAATACACTGAAGTACTTAACTATCACTAACTTTGTTAAAAATATATAAACGCAAATTAATCATCTGTTTGTCTGTGATTCAAACGGCCAATCTTTTGAATAGTGATTTTTTGGGCCATTTACCTCTAAATTATGATAGTTTGGCCCTTTTCTCATTACACATGCCATAATCATACGAGAGGGACTTTACATGTGAAGTGATGAAGTTTTTATGTTACAAGAAATGGAACGTGAGATATGAAATGGGTTATGAGAATATATAGATAGGTAAGATTAAAAGCTTAAAGCTATAAATGGAAGCTTCGTAATTGAGTTACTGAGAAGAAATTAATTAGACATTAAGCCACCAGAAGACATGCAGAGATTGAACCATTGCCCGAGAGCAAGAACACTGTAAGCTAGTATCTATAAAGCCATTGAAGTGGCACGTAACAAAAACATACAATTAGCCATAGGGAAAAAAAGAGCCTAAAGAAACATAAAACGTGCACAGAACAATCCTTTGAATTTTCAGCAATCTCTACCAAAAGCCTCCGAAAAATTCCATGCAACCAATGGCCGAAATAAGACTGAAATTAGCCTAAACTTCAGTTTCGATAGCAGTTACAATTTGGAACACTACTTGCTGATAATTATATTATAAACAATTACATGGAATCAATTATTCATATACAACTTCTATATGAAATGCAGTTCAGATCAAGACCACCAACATGCATAGGATCCTTGTATCGGCAAAATATGGGTACAGAGTAAAAGAATACTCTCCGTGCACAAGACCTCTGTATCAGCACACTATGAATACGGACAAGCAAGGACCCGATATTTAAATGAACAAATGTTAGTGTCATTGTTACAAAAATTTATTTGAAATGTATACTATCCCTGTCTTAACATATTACAAGTTAAACTAGATCTACTCTATACAGACAAAATTATGTCACATGTTCTATCTGGTAGCCTTTTAGAATCCAGTATACAACCAATTATGCAAACTGCTACAGTTATCTACTATTTATTCCATAAAATACACGAGACTTGCAAACCTGAAGCGCCACTTTGCCAGAAGACGCAAGATATTTTTGCAATTAGTTTTGATCCATGAGTGACAATATTCCCCAAGTATTCAATCAGATAGCAGAATATATAATCTCAGTGACCGGATGTCGTCCCCATCTGGTGAACTCCCGCCCGCATATCTATATCTATATCTATCTATATATATATATGTGTCTCTGTATAGTAAAAGTGGAAGGGCTTTGGAGCATCAAAGATACTATTCTTCATTGCGGCTAACATGACTATGTGAGGAAACACCATCAAAACAATTCAGGGAATGACCACATTATGAACCTTGCAAAACTATCAGTCTCCAAGAATTCTATATGAGCAGCTCTTCCAATAAAAGTATTCAAGTTCCTTCCTTGCAACGAAATATCGAAGTTGACATCACATCTCATGAATACCCGCTGCTCTGAGGATGGGGCTCGAATCTGATCCAAACAATTATTGAGCATCTCTAGAAATACTTTTCCCTTTTTTGAATAGTCCCCAGAAGATGCCTGACACATTTCCATTCTAGCAGAGTGATATGGAACATAACCATCCTATGAACATGTAACGACATAAATTACAAAGAGAACTTCAAGATATGAAGATGCCTACTTTTTAGAAACACGTCTCCTCTGGAATTAAAATAATAATGCAATCACAAAAGATTTCAAATGGCTTTATTATTCTAAGTAATATAATAATATTAATATAGGATATACTTTACTATCATTCATACATGATACATAGTTAACGACCCACGAAAAGCCCTTCATATGCACTTTTTCATCTTAATAAATTCCAATTAAAAAAAAAGTCTGCTTAGCCTGCATGTTACACAATGAATCCAAGTGCATCTAGATGTCTAGATCCAAGTTTCTCTCGAAAATATGTTCTTTTTCATACACATGGAAAACGATAGGAGTTAAAATTTGGAAAATTCTTTAATAGAACTCCTTCAGCAAAAATGCATTGTAAAAAGTATCTACAAGAACATGATTGATGACATCCAAATGAGATTAAACTATGTTCTACTCTAGAACATCATACTTGAAATACCAATTGTCTTCTACATTTTGATTAATACTAGTGCCTTGGCTAGTCTGGCCTAGATGATTACGTTGTCAAACACAAGTACTACACACATTCGAAAGAGTTGGGATAACACAGCATTTAGATATGTGTAATTATTGCCACAACAGCTTGAACAGTTAAATCATGATAGATATATGTCGGAGTGATACAAAGTTACATCAATTACGCTGCACAAATAAATAGACCTGTATAGAGTGAAAAGTTTGAGGAAATACCTGTGGTGATGACAGCAGGATAATGTTCTTGAAATTATCCAAGGTCTTTTGCTGAGAGAAACAAAAACGATGTATTAAAATTTATGGAATGAATTTTACCTCAAGTATATCAATTTGCGGTGGGTGAATTAAATACAACAGTAACCTTTGATAGTTTGTAAAAGAAAGTATTCCGGAGATCCACATCGTCACTGAAAGTAAGCTGATGAATGACCTGAGTTCCTTTCAGTTTCTTCAAAAGCCACAGCCCAGAGTTGAATAAAGAGTTTGAACTATATAGATAACCTAAATGCGGACCAGATATAGAAACATATGTGTACAAGTATCTTAAATATGGCTCCATGATGTCCTCTGCAAAAATTGAAGCACAATATAAACACTAGATCACAGTTTGGAATAATGCTGAAGCTACAAAACAATACCTGCTAATGCAGTTCTTAAAATGACATTTCCAATAGAGTGCCCAACAAAGCTGAGCTTTATATTGTTTAAGACTCCAGATCGAGAGGCTTTATCCATTTTCTTTTTCACAAAAGAAACTACTTCTTGAGCTAGTCTTAGTCCCATTTCTCTAAAGTCTCCAGACGTTTTCTCTTCATTCACTTCTGACATAAGAAACTCTATTTTTGGATCCATTAAAAGCCACTGATTTCGGACAAGCCTCAAGTCCAGATGATGTCCCTACTTATGAGTCATTATATTATTCTTCAGCCATTAGATAACATAATCATGGTGCATATGAAACATACATAGTATTATAGAGTAGAAAAAAATTGTGATGACTAACTAAACACAAACACAATACTGATGCAAAACAACCCCCGGGATCTGTTCTGTGACTTCTGTCTTACATTTACTTCACATTTTAGAACATTGTAGGCTGTAGGTGATCAATATCAGACATTATAGAACAGACAGTTTTGTCAGTTTATATAAATCATGCAAATGAATAAAAAAAATGCCATGCCTTGTATTTTTTTGTTGCCGAGGAAGTCTCTAAAACTGTTGAAGATCTTTAAAGCCCTCTTGAAAACTTTCAGATGAAACTTGAGTAAATTATTTTCAATAGTAATTTACATTCAACCATGCAAGTAGTTGTAATTATTAACATGCAATAATTTCGTCCACTTGAAATACATTTTCCATTAGAAACTTAACAGGTGCAGTGTATGTACAAATATAAGAATTCCACAATTTATTAAAAATTACCTCACACAAGCACATGTGGTGGCTAAAACTACAATAATCAGTTTCAACAAATCACATGTTTTGCCCTGAGGCCAAGTTGTTGAAACAGCAATAATAAGCTGCAAATATAATTTCAAGAATATGCGGGATAGTGTACTCCGAGCAATATTAAGAATATATTATAGGCACTGAATGTAATATAAACAAATATTATTTATTGCCAACTGGACATGCAATATTTGCAGGAGTCCTTCGGATGCCCTGCATCAATAGGGTTTCCCATAGTCTTGAGGAATGTATGCTAATGTGGGACTAAAAACAGTGATGCGTAGATTGAAGAATTGTCATCCACACAAATATGGCCACGATATCTCTCTTGAACAATTGCTAAAAAAATATTCGATTTGGTATTTAAAGTTTAGGGGTTCACTTCATGAGATGGTATAAATCAGCAATGACACAGAAGTCAGGCATCCTCGAGAAGCCAACCATACATTCCAAAGAATGATGAGCTCAGTTTCTTAGATAATACTTCCTATAGAATCTTAATTGAACAACTCTTTTCTTCTTCAAAGAATTATAGTGCTTGACTACTGGGCATCTGAATAATTACAGCAATTGACAACTTACGACTATATGTGTGACCAAATTATATATATATATATATATATATATATATATATCAAGTATCATTTCACAATGCCACAATCTTTCCATTCCTAGCCACAAAGTAGCAAATCCTAATTTCTAGAAAGGAAGGAGACATGCATAACAACTTAAACCACAACAAGCTTATGCTTAGCAGGATCAGCAAAAAAGACAAAATAACAAATAAAACATACCTCAAAAAAGTGTTTGGTTGGATTTTTATTTTATTTTCAAAACCGTACCTTAAACCCACAAGATATGGGTTTTTGAAATCCAAAGGGGGAGGTGGATATGAGTGGGTGGTATGAGGTATCAAATTAAATATTACTATTCCATTTCAGGCAAATAACACCAACACCAACACCACCACCACCACCAACAACCACCACCACCACCAACACCAACCCTAAAACAATTCCTGATTCCAAACCCATATCACCCTTCAAACTACACAAATTTTGATCATCTGTTATTTATTATATATATAAAATCTTTTTAAGTGGACACTTAATTTAAATTGACAATAGTCTATCCAAACAACCAATACCAGTGCTTTCAAATTATTTAGAAAGGGTCCAAGAAGGTTTGAGTATGCTTCAAGCTGTGTTAGATTCAAATAGATGTGCTTTAACTTTGAGATGAAACTAGGCATCACTGCAGCAATTAAAATCAGTGAAAAAGAAATCAACAGAACAAATATGCAACAAACATCTATATAAAAAATATGGGTTGGAGAGCGAATCAAACCTGAAAACCATGGACAAAAATAACAATCTTCAAACTTCGACTACTCCTGTGGGCTGTACCAGATAACTTTTTTATTGACTTGGAACTAGTTTCAGATTGCATGCCAAGCGTATGCTTCTGATCAAGGTAGCTGAAGTACGAATCTCCGCTCGCAGTTCGCCTTGGTGCATTCACAACTCGTTCTACAATTATGATTGGAACTCGTGATGGATCTCCAAATATATGCATGTCTTGGATGGACCGATTATTGATCTGTAATAGTGATTAATTTATTTGATGTATTATTAAATAGAAGAATTTCAATCATGAGTCCTGCAATGGCATAAGCTTACCCTCATCTGAGCAATACTACGCCGATGAAGCTCTGCGCGTGTAGCTGCAGCCTGGGCTGGCTGCACGATTAGAGGAAATAATTTAAAATTATCATTTATGACAAAAAACATGCTGCACACTTAAACAGGCAGACTATTATAGATAAAAATGAGGAAATACTGAGAAAAATATACCCATAGTCAAATATTTAAAGAGTAAGCAATTACATCTTCATTTAGCTTTCGGAGAACCAGGGCTTTCCTACGAAGAGCTAATTGTGAAGCACCATCAACGTCACTGCTTATATACTGGTTAGGCATCTCAACTTTAAAGTATACCATCCATATTGACCATTCAGCTTTTCTATCACTAGTCCATGTGTCGTGGAGAATTTCCAGAATTTTTGTTTTGTTGGCCCTGGAATGCACTAAGATAATTAGTAAAGATATTGGTAAAGTAAATCAAAACTATAAAGAATATAATAATATATACTCCTAATAGCTTGATGGATGAGGGCCTCACAAAATATGATTAAATATGAAATAATAGTGCCCGTAAGAAAGCGGAAGTAGACCCATTAAAGAGATTATTTAAGAAAATAGGCTGAAAGACTTCATATATATAATAGTCTCAAATAGTCTGTTCGAGAAACAGGAATGTATGTTAATATTCATGTTCATGATAGTGGTTACAACTGTAAGTCCTCCTGAGGAAGATATGCAGTAGTTTAAATAATTGTGCAACTGTAGTTTTCTGTTTCTTTGAAGCTAAGGAAACTGAAGTCTTTTCCAGCATCTTTTCCTATATAGAATTATTTTTATGCATTCTCGATATTCCATTTGAATTACTCTCTAAACCAGTCATAAAGAGTGATTTTGTACATACTGATGGAGTAAAAGGATAGGGAGACGGGCATACGGGATAAGAAATAATTCTAAACTATATGTGTAAACAGGAGAATTTCCAGAGTAGGTCGTGTGGTTGCAAGGATTGCTGTTGCAATAAACATTCCACATTTTTTAAGAAGTGAGCTGACCCAACCCTAAATAGGTCCGTATTTAATTGCAGTAGTGCTTACTGCAGACATACTAAGAATATGGAAACTTAACTCCTCTTGCATCATCCCACATATTACAAGATTTTAGACTGTTCGCACTTGCAGAAACTCAAACGACATTCAAGCAAAACTAAGTATTTAAATTATTTTTAACATTGTAAATTATTGGTGGCAAAAAATCATATAAGAAATATAGAGAATGAAGCTTAGCTCATTTGCTTATCTCCATTTTGCCTTGTAATTTTGAGTGTATTCTTTCTTTAACCCAAGCTACTTGTGTAATAATCGTCTATTAATATGTTTGGCTAGCTTGATGCTTTGCTATATTACAACAGACTCAACACAATCACTGGCAAAATTAAGCTACTAATTTTGCAGCAAAACTTTTCAAAATTATTTTCGGAAAGTTAAGGACAGAAACATGCATACATTGGCAAAGACAAACCTGTGGAACTGTAGAAACACGTTCCATAGATACAACAACTGGTCCCCAAGAGAATGGAAAGCAGCAAATAGTTCATCTGTGGATAATGACTGAATAAAGTCACTTCGCAAATGAAAATTACCATTACCTTTCTGTTAGTGGACAAAAATAACAGTGTAAGCGAAATCTCTGACAAAAGTTAACATCTTCAATACTAAATAAGATAATATAATTGCTTCAGGCCTCAGACATGGTCAGACCTCAACAAGTTTTAGTGATATGCTTGACGCTAGTTTGTGGACTTCTGCATCTGGAGTTCCCAAACCCACTTTTGGAGGCAAGTTTTTCTCATTAAATTTGGAAGTCAAGTTGGTAAAATTAATTGTTTTACTGATTCCCTTGCTGAGTTTATGCAGATCTTCAAGAAACAGATCACGAGCACCAAATAAAGCTTTAACAAGCACAACCTGCATATATCAAACTAATGTCAGTAAATATATATTTATTTTATACACACACGTACACCCAAGTATGAACTAAATCATACACAGGACCACCTGATGTAGGAAAAAATCAAAAACAAGGAATCTATTGAATAAAAAAAATGATATGGTAAGGTTACTTAACTATACTAAATCATAACCCTATGGGTCTTAATCATATAAGAGTAGAAGTGGATCGCAACAATCAATCATATTTATTAAATAAGGGGACCATAGTAACATAATAAACCCTTGACATACTCAGAGATATAAGAAATGATTAATTTACTAAAAGATCCCAACTAAATTAACATAAACTCCCTTAAAACACCTAAAATATACCAATTTAATATTATGGAAGCTTTTTCCGCATCAAATATTCTTTTGGTTTCCTTTGATCTTCTTTTTCTTTCATCCCCATATCTATTTTTAGAGGGAGCTCAACTTCAAGTACTGTATTGCTTGAATACAAGAATGATAATTAAGTGCCCCCACCCCAAGGCGCAATGCAACATCAAGTCGAACAATGGCATGGACGACTTGTAGAGTTAGGAAGACATAGTCAACAACTGTGAGTGAGGACCACGTATCCAATCAAAGCAGTAATCAATCTCCACATGCCAGTAAGTTATATGTTCAATATTATAACAGACACAAGACTTGAGAAGTACAAAGAGTAAAATAGAAAATACACGTTTAAAGGGTAAAACATTAAGGTAGAGGTGCTAGCAAAAGAATTAGATTAGAATAATCTAGTTTCTACAAGGAATAATCTAAAGCTCGTAAAATGGTAAAAATTAAAATATTAGGATTCGAATTTCCAATTATATTAAGATTATGTCATCAGATACATGTATATCACTTAAAGATTCAACCAGCTTCTTAAAAATGTAAAAGACCTTTTTGACTAGGCTAATATACTTGTACCTATGTTATAAAAATCACCATGCATATCTAGGCTGGCTAGGCTACCTTTAGCAAAAAAAATATTACATAATCAGAGATAATCAGTTGTACATCAATATTATTTTTTATATAGAGATATTAAAAAAAGATATACCTACTACTAATTGAAGTCATAAGTCACATACCGCCAAGCATAAGTGCATAGCATAAACATATCAAGGTTCAACCAAACTTACCATTACTTAATTACAGGTTCAAACTCAAAAGTATACAAATCAACACTAAAGTTCACAAGGTGTACTAGAAGTTCAAAAGCTCAACTACAATTTCCCCCATACTCATGGTCAAATTCTTCATATATGAAATCTTCATTAGTTTCTTCATCTTCTGATTGATTCTATCTTTATCAAAGTTCGGAATAAAAGAGAAAAGGCCCTATATGTCACAATTTGAGGTGGAAATGCCCTAAATGGCACAACTCGTAATAATGGCCCTAAATAGCACTCCAAAACGCTACATAGTGTGGCGTGCTGGAAAAAAGGTGAAAACGCTGCTTCGTGTAGCGTTTTGCACTTTTTTTTAATTTTTTTCGGGGAAAAACGCTACTTCGTGTAGCGTTTTGCATTTTTTTAAAATTTTTTTGGGGAAAAACGCTACTTTATCTTGGGTTTTGGGCTAAAAAACGCAACTTAAAGTAGCGTTTTTGGGGAGATTTTTTTTTCTTCAAAACTCTACACGATATAGCGTTTTGGAGTGCTATTTAGGGCCATTTTTCCGGGGTGTGCCATTTAGGGCATTTTCTCCCCAAATTGTGACATATAGGGCCAACACCCGGAATAAAATTATTCATAATGCTTGTGAAGGTTTTCAAAAATACATGAGTACCTTTTTAGTTTCAGCATATTGTTCAGCTCTTTTATTCTCATAAAAAAATATATAAATAGTTTGACTGATTCTTGTAGGAAATTTCCTAATTTACTTGGGCTTCGATTTTGGATTTTACTTTTTTAGTTCCAGCCTAATCAGTAGTACAAAAAAGACTAATTGGGTATCATTAAAAACTATTTATTATTTTTTTAAGATACTATATATTATTTTGATCACTATATACATATGGTTTTAGTTGATAATATTTATATTTTTATCTTTTAAATTTTACTTAATATACATTATCATTTTGGAGAATTTATAATTATTTTTATTAAATTTCATTACAAGCATCTTAAAATCTATTTTTAGACAATTCAGGAGAAAATCGAGTCTAGATTTGGACAAAACGAATTTATAGAAGGCCGTGTAGCGATTAATGGGAGCATTAATCAGCTAGTCAGTGATTTATAGGAACACTGCATGTAAATTTTGTGTAGTGTGTAATTACATATGTACCCTTGAGTAATGTTAGTTATAAATAAACAACATGTGTTCCTTCGTGCAGCCACCACAAACATAGCTTCTCTCTATATTTTCTTTAGCTTCACCTAATCCCTCATGGTGTCACTCCAAGATGGAACAATCATGCTCTTGTTGTGATGATCTAGAGTCTCGGTACCATGCTAATTACAACTGTTAACTTCGTCAAAAAGTGATTCAGTTAAAATATATGCACTCTAAATGTTACTTGAACAAGAAACATACAAGCCACACTTATGTTCTAATTGTATATTGGAAAAGAGAAATTGATGGAATCTCCTGCAGCTCAGGCTGTGGGAAGTTGGACTCCTATTGAAAGAAACAGGAGTAATTTTAAATCTCTCATGAAGTACTTACTGGCCCTCAATTTCAATCTTCAGGATATCCTGACAACTTTCAGTTTTTTTAAAATTATAACAAGTCTAAAACCATGCTACATACTTTGCATGATCTCCAGCGGTTTTTAGTTAGCCCCGTAAGTCTTTTAGAGGTAACATTGCATGCAAGAATAAACCTCAGGTTCTTAAAATTTTAATTTGTGACCAGTAACTAGATCCATCATAGGATTATAAGTACTTGGGGCTAGCTAGGGTTTCAGATTTAGAACTTGACAAAATCTTGTGCTTTAACACCAATTATCAACCGTCTATATGTTTAATATTTAAAGATAATTAGTTACAAATTTGGTGTACTTCACTTATTTTGATTTTTGGAATTTGAGTTTATAAAAATAAATGCTATCCCCTTTAAAGGTTACTTCTGAAACCTAATTATTATTCGTCAATTTTTATACATTATAAGTTATAAGTAACTTATAAGTCAAAAATTATTTTTAGTATGAGTAATGAAAATACTCTCAAGTGGAATATAAATTTTTTAGGAGAACTCAAACGGGCCTTAGAGCAGAAACCCATTATCAAGTTTAATCATAACTGGCTACCATTTGTAAGAATGATCTCAAGTATAATAACAAGTCACCTAAACACTAGCGACCTAGAAACACAAACAACTACAGTGAGACACATATTCAGGTCTAGTATCATGAGTGTAGATACTTACTTGCTTTGATTTATCGTAAGTGCCGCCTGCAGCACCTTTATCGGCCCAAAAATCACTGCAAATGAACGATTTGTTGGAGATTAGTACCAAAAATGGAATATTTTCTTTTAAAATCTAGGTGTCAACATCTCTTGGAGGTTAGAGCGTTAAAAGTACATCCCCCCCCCCCCCAAACCCCCTAAAAAAAGAACTAGCATCAGAAAGATGCAAAGGAGCTATTAGTTTACCATGAAGCATATATGAAAATAAAATTTAAATTCAGCTGTGACAAACCTTGGCTTTGTTGAGGAGGTATGAACACCGCCTTTCAGTAAGGTAATGTGCAAACTCATGTCAACAAGCACAGAATGGAAGGCATCAAAATGAACAGGGCAATATGAATGCAATCCCAGAAGGGCTTTAGGTGGGATACGAAATTCATGAACTGCAGCAGGTACATCCAGAGAAGCCGGCAAAGTAGAACTGCAAAGGGTGCATTACAATGAATGCAATTATATGAATGACGTAACAGGATTTTAGTAACTAGAGGTCTTAGGAAATGAGGGAAAAAACAGCAGAAATATCTTTACACCTGTCAAACAGAAAATGCAAATATTATGCAAAAGGGCCTATATAAATTAAACTAACCGGTTTCCCAGACAAGCTGCATACATCAGCTCAAATTTCAGTATGACGGCAGTTGTGGATACACCCTGATTATGAATTTGCCATCAGTTGTGATACCAAACCGAAATACAATCATATAAGATGAAATAGATGCAGGAACGTTATTCTTTCGAAAGTTAGTCAAGCAAAGACTTACGAAATATTAATTTCTGAAAGAAGAAATATGGACCCACAAGCACCTTACTTCAAGTTCAGTTAGGCATTACACTGGAATTTCTAACAACAGTTTTTTTATGTGAATTAAACCACCTGTCTCATTTAAGGCTATCAGACCCCCTTCCATAATCTAATATGCATCAGTGCTGAACTCCAAAACTGAAGCTATCTTCTGTGGAGATTCAAAATTTTCTTTCAACTAATTAAATCCATAAGAACTCAGACTCGTCCAATATGATTACGTAATTCGGAAACCTCAGCCGTTTGGTAATAGCCTTTTAGATTTATAAAGAGATGTGAATTTCTAGTAGTTTGGTTCCCATAATCAGTATACAGAAAAATCCCATATTTACTTTAGGTTTAGAGATCTGATTTCTGAAGAAAAGACAAAAAGAGTTTATGGCAAATTGAAGCCACTTCATAAGAATTTTGAATTACAGAGCTCTTAAAAAATATCATTCATATTTCACATAAAATTTTCATTTAGAGATTACATGAATATTGTTACAGGAGAATATGAAGTACATCTTGAGATGGAAGAACTTAATCATTAAGTTTTCCACATCTATAAGCCTGTTTTTTTTTTGGGACTTGCATGGACTGAACTGCAAATATATATTGCTGCAGAAAATCAGTATTCATTCCTTATTATAATGAAAAACAATTATGGCATGTGATTAAAGGAAAATTAAATCGCACATTCAGACCAAGAGTAAATATTAGAGAGATAACTACATATTGGAGTCACAAAAATATTTAATTGACCAATAAATAAATGTGCTTAAGCCATAGACATCTGCTTATTAAAAAACTTAAGATAGATGGGGTAAGTCAGTTAGTGATACCTTAGATTTATCATGGGGTAAGTTGAAAGAGACCATGAGTGAAAGAAGAACGTCCTGTCTGGCATATCTAATTTGGAAAGGCTGAGATGAGAAACTGTGATCTGTGTCATCTATCTTCCATACTCCATACACATCATCAGATCCCAAGTCTGGAGCTGCAAGGTAGAAAAATTAATTTAGTATACATGAAAGTTTTTCTTGTAATAGAAAATCACTAATCCATCCACTAATAAAGAAAAAGCTATGGGATAAAAGCAAAGTGCCTAACAGCAAGCTCACCCACCCTTCCAGAAATATATATCCTTGAGTAATATTAATAGAAAAACAACATCAAATAGTTACATAATATTATGAAGCTCAAGCATAACACACAACCAAGGTTTTTACTGCACAGCCTCCCACCCTTCATCCCTCCCCCAAATATCCCCAACCCGTAATAGTTTCAAATGTATGTCTATTTGTAGTAGAATGGAATCCAAATTGCCATTAGATTAACAACTACGCAAATTTCCAATGTAGGTTCGCTTGTATAAGAGGGGCTTCATTTTCTTCCACTTTTTTAAACTGCGCCACTTGTCTTGATCCATCTTTATGATACCCTTGTCACCTCGCTTGATACACTGTTTGGCGTGTTATTGAACCTGAAATTAGTAACATAAGTGTGATCTCTCCACAAAGTCGGTGATCTTTAAGGGCACTTCTCAAACGACTTAATTGCTTCTTTTTTGCTTTATTATTGTTACCGCATGGAAAATATTGTACAGAAATAATTACTACACTTTTGCTTCTGTCCTGTGTTGTACTTGCACCATTATCATAGTAACAATGGGACTTATCATTGGATCTTTATGATACCCTTGTCACCTCGGATTGAGCAATCTAGTCGTTGTTGCATATCAAGTTCTATGAATTCCGGGTCTACGTTGACTAACTTGAATATGATACATTGGCTTCATTTTCTAGTTCTTTATTGGAAGTGCACTGTCATTTCAACACCCAGACAAACTTTGGAACACTCCATAAGTCCTCAAAAGTCAGCACCTAGCCAAAATTTGGTGATCTTTGAGAATCTTCAACACAAACTGAATTTAATTGTATTGGTGAATTTATGCCAGTTGGCCAAAATTTGAAAGTCCCTGAAACTTGGCCAAATTTTAACTATATTCGACACTTGGTCAGAATCTCAACAATCTTAAAAAGTCTTCAATACTTGAAAATAATGGCAAGTCCTAGACACTTCGCCTAACTTACTACTTGGTTGTTGATTGTCAATATCTAGCAATCCCGCTTTGTTAGGACAAAATTTATACACAACTACCATGAATGCCACCAAGATGTATGACCAGAAATGTAAATAGTGACTTAGGAGTGAATAGTTACAATTGGAAACATATATCAATATTACTTAATGCTCAGTACAATAATTTTATATGATGACAAGTTTGATAATGGTGGGACTATTGTCATCATATAAAATTATTGTACTGAGCATTAAGTAATATTGATATATGTTTCCAATTGTAACTATTCACTCCTAAGTCAGTGGGTAAGCATTCAGTAGACGCTGCACGACTAATAAAGATGTGGACAGTGGCAAAGAATGTGGGTAAACTTCTCAAGGCAGCATGGTTAAACTTTTCGAAAAGACCATGCACGTTTAGTGCATAGCATGTGGATAATATATGGGCAACCAGACGATGTTATAGCAGCTAGTGGGTCGACTTTCTGAAAGGAACATATGTGCAGACATGGCACTTCAGAAATTTCACATGGGACCGTAACAGACATGTGCATGCACGGAACTTGTTTTAAAAACTTTATAGCAAGTTCTGCCGATGGAGACCAAGAACTTGAGCTTAAGCTCTACGGCCACCTTGAACCTTGTAACTAATCAATTTTACTGAACTTTACTTGTACTATTTTACTGCTACCTATAAATCTAATATTTTTATAATTATTACTACTTCTACAACTATTATTATTATATTATAACAACTTTCTACTACTACCTTTATTATATTATTACCACCATCATATGGCTTGAAGGAAAACAAATTGACTAATCTAGATGAACTTGTTCTTTACGGACTAGAGTATTGAAGTAATAATACAAGGGAAGATGGAATTTAAGTCATACACAGCCTTATATAACAAAATCAACATTCTAAAGCATTCTCAACTTGCCCATTGATTTATCTCATTTTAAGTTCGGGTTCAAGATTGGTTAAAAAAAGTTCAGGAGAATCATCAAGAACATGTATTTAAGCGAGTCAAACTGCATGTAAACATATAGTGAGTAGTTTTGAGGGCAAGAATACCTTCCTACGAATCAGACCTTGAATGAAATCTTACGGGGGAGGAATAACCATCCTCAAAGTCCAAAAGATATAAGTACCTTGAACTTTTATCCTCTATAATAAATATGGACTGAAAAGAGAAGCAATTTATTTAAAAGCTTTTTTGATTTTTAAATTAAATGTGAATGGAAGCCCGCATATAGGTGAAGTTGCCGATAAATATAACCAAGGTTCCAAATCTAATTTTATACAGATTAGTTTCACCCCTATACAAACGCAGCTATCGGACTTTTAAAATGCATGCAATAAAGTACAGGTTACAATTAAAAGGAAAATACCTTCATATTGAACAACTCTCGATGGAAATCCTACAGAAGAGGAGTCACCATCTTCCCATCTCATAGTAATTTTTAGCTGATACCATCTAGAACACAAACATTTAAACAGAAATAAGGAACTCTCGATAAAATGATTATTAAAGTAAGATAGCAATTTATTGAAATAACTTTCAGGAAATCACAGCGGTCATAGCTTAATTATAATTTGAGGGTAATTTTGTTGCTACGGGACTTCTAAGTATTAAAAAGGATAATGCCTGCCAAAAACGTTAAATTTATTGCAAAAATGATCAGCTGTGTCCTGCCTCAACAGTCAATGTCATGCCGGTTCAATCTACTTGAAACTCTAGCAATCACCAATTAAGTTCATGTAAAAGTATACGATCACTAGTTGGATATAGAAAAAGTAGGTTTAAAGGAAGTAATGTATCTAACTTCACTCTGTGGGATGCTCATCTAACTCCTTACCTCATGTGTTTAAGTTCATGTTCATGGAAAGTTGTTCAATTAATCAGTAAAAATATCAGCATTCACCAAGTTGAGTAAGTTTTAATCTTTACAGTGAATACCTTATAAATTACTTGAGCTACCAAGTACTAAAATGAAACAGCATTTAACATTAGCCAATACGGAGAGAGAGAGAGAGGGAGGGAGAGAGAGAGAATACCCTTGTTGAAAGAGATCAAGATTATGAAATCTATGAATGTAAATGGCGATCTCGTGCACGGCTTCAAACATTAGCCTATAAAAACTCTTTGTATTAATGGGTTTTGTTGAAAATTTGTTGATGGGGTTTTGAGGTTGAGGCCAAGAACAAGATTTGTATTGAAAGATTATAGTTTTTGTTACATATATACGACATATGTTGTATCGACACAAACTGGAAATTCAACATCGGACTAAATTGGAAACAGACATATATATTTTATGTATGTCATGTGTGTGTGTGTGTATCAGTCACACACTATATAATTGTTTTACACACTTATTGTTGTGATCTCATTACAAATACATAACATTTAAGATTAGAAATGAAGCTGGGACTCGGTTTGTTTGTTTGTTTAATTAATTGTGTCTCTCGTTAACCCCGCGTGTGCCTAGGCCCCGGAGACTCCCGTTTGACTCCTTTGATAATTTATAATTAAATTTTTATGAGTTTTTTGCGCTTTGCATACCTTAAGTTTGGGCGGAAAACAATATGATCTTTAAACTTTTTATAATTACACATTACATCCCTTTACTTTTTTTAGCACTTTAATGTGCAACCCTTTCACCAAAATCCGTTTATTTACACGGTTAATGTTAAACCTGTGAGGGTATAATGGGTAAATACCATAATAAAGATAAGTAAAAAGAAAAAATAAAAATATATAGTAACAATATCGTTCCCAAATTACTCTAACATATTCTCCTAAACCTAAAATTCTATTTTCTTAAATTTCAGTATTGATTGCAATGAGAGGTCGACTCAGTGATATTTATGAGCGAGATATCAATGAATCAGAGTTCACAGCAACAAAAAGAGAAGATCGGTTTATTTTTTACCTTTTTTTCTTTTATATATAAGAAGATCGGAATTTTTGTAGTGTTTCATGCATGATAGTAGAATAAGGTTTGTATTTGTTTATGTTGTGGTCTCGAATATTCAAGTATGTATCATAGAATAAAGATTCAAACTTTTTACTATTTTTGTCTCCACTATAGTTAATTTATAAGTTGCTCCCTTATGCAATATAATATATTTATGTATTTTTATAATATTGTGCAGATGGGTCTACATACTTCCCAATTAAAGTATTATTTGCGGGTGAATTTGATGTGTTTTTTAAAGAGTATGTGTGTGAACAAATAGTTATATTTGATATGTGTATAATTGAAGGATTAAATCTAAGTGAATTGAAAGTAATGTGTGGAGAAATAGGATTAATTGAGGAGAAATTTGAATTGTGGTTACAATATCCAGGATATGACCTTTGTGTTGACAGTATACAACCTCTTGAAAGTGATGTTGATGTTGAATTATTGAGTGAAATTTCTCTTACACACAAGTTAATGACTTTGTATACAACTCATAAGGCTTATAATGGTGCACATGGTGTATTGTATGAGGACTTCTCTTTTACACAGTTTAAAGAGGATGAAAGAATAAGAAAGATAGAAGATATTAGAGAGGAGTATGAGAGGAGTTCATGGAATATTGATGAAGTTGAAGAAGACTAAAGAAGAAGAAGAAGATGATTTGATCTTTCACGGGGACATGTCCAACATAGATTCTAGTAATATAGAGGTCTCTCAACCAAAAAAGAAGGTGAAAAAAGTTTTTCCACCTAATCTTGTGGTTCTGGATGATTCTGATGGGCCTCCTATAACTTAATCATCCCGGGTAATAAAGGTAATGCAATTAGAGAAAAAAAGGGGAAGAGAAAAATCACAAGAATTGAAAACAAGTCAAGTAGAAGTGGCAAAAAGAAAGAAAGTGATCCCCTTGAAACTGATGCTCCTAATAATGAAGGTGAAGAAGTAATTGTAAATGAAGCTGAGGATGTTACTATGGATAATAGGGTAGAAAATGAAAACATAGATGGTTATGAAAGTGATGATTTACAGGGTGAATATGATAGTAGTGAGGAGATGATGGCCATATCTTCATGTGATGAGCAAGAGATAACTTACACTGAATTTAATGAGATCACTGATATGGATGATCCCCAATTTAAGTTGGGCATGTTATTCACTAGTGGTCAGGTTTTTAGGGCAGTAGTTAGAAAACATGCCATTGTGCATCAAAGAGCAATTAGGTTGAAAAAAAATCTTGCAGCGAAGATAAAATGAGTTTGCACAAAAGTGTGTCGAAGGAAATGCTATGGCATAAAACAGCAAAGAAGTAACAATATTTAGATCAAGAATTTTTACTCAAGACATATTTTCAATCCTACTTGGTTGCAGAAATAGGTAAATTCGACTTGGATAACTAGAGCTTATGAGGATGATATTCAAAAGAACCCAAATTGGCTCTTACATGCATTTCAATTAAGAGTGGTGAATGATTTAAAATGTCAAGTCAGTCATTCAATGATTTATAGAGCTTTGAGAAAGGCTAAAGGGAATATAATTGGTAAACATGAAGAAGAATTTAGGAAGTTGTATCAATATGCTAATGAAGTTAAAAAAGTTATGTCAACCTCCATAATCAAGTTCATGACAGAAGTTGCTGACCAAGGTGTCGAGGGAATGATATTTAAAAGATTTTATGTTTGTTTGGGTCCATTAAAAGAGGGATTCTTAAATGGATGTAGACCTTTGGTGGGATTAGATGGGTGCCATTTTAAGGGCCCATTTAGTGGCATATTATTAACTGCGGTAGGTACGGACCCTGAAGACGGGATGTACCCAATAGCTTGGGCCAAAGTTGAGGCTGAGAATAATGACAGTTGGAATTGGTTTTTGTCCCTATTGAAAGATGACTTGGGAATGGAAAATATAGGCAATTATACTTTCATTTCTGATCGACAAAAGGTAAACAACTTCTTATTTTTTGAAATTTCTATAAACATATATTGTAATTCATGTTAATGTTTGTTCGTTAAAGGAACTTGTAAATGCCCTTGAAGAAAATTTTCCTAAATATGAGCATAGATTTTGTGTCATGCACATGTACAATAATCTTGCTAAAGAACATAGGGGCATTGGCATAAGAAGGCAACTATGGATTGCCGTTAGGTCTACAACATATTACTATTTCAACATCCATATGGAGATACTAAAGAAGGTAAAATTGGTTAATGTAAGTAGTTGACTTGCCTTAATTTATATGTGCACTCACTTAAATTATTTCTATAGCTGAATGTTAAAGCTTATCAGTGGCTAGCAGCAAAACCTAGGTCCCAATGGACCAGGTCAGCTTTTAGAGATGTTTTAAAATCATATATGTGTTAGGAATCAATGTAGTTTTGATGATAACTTTAACCTTAGATTCATAAAATTTTATTTTATTGTAACTGATCAATTGATATGAAAATTATAAATATCAATTGATCAGGAAATCAGTTGAAATGTTTATGTAAATCAACTGATAATATGGATGGTAGCATATGTGTACTGAGTCTATTTTAATTGATATGACTTTAGTCAATTGATAATTTTCTCATCGATTGATACTAGAGTCAATTGATATAGGTCATCAACTGATGTGTAACTTAGATTGTCAAATTATAATTATTTGAAGACAGGAAAAGTATACAAGTGAAGGATGATGAATTGATATGGAGGCATCAATGGATAGAAGATCAATTGATAACAAGTCAAGTCAGAGATTGAAGATCATCAATTGATATGAAGAACCATCGATCGATATATCGATTGATAACATCTATCAATTAATAAGTCAACAACTATTATCAATCGATGGATATCAAGATCAATTGAAGAAGAATATCAGTTGATGGATACAAGTAAGAATTAATTGATGTGCTTAACAGCAAATTATCAATTAATAGGGACTGCACAACAAGACAAAATGTCAGGAATTTTCAGACTAAAGCATGCCTATGGACGATAGTCTAGATTGACAGTGATGACTCAGATTGAAGTTGTTCTTCCTGGAATGAAGATATTTCTCAAAATAGAAATAAATAGATATGAAGGATAGTTTAGTTACATTCCTCGAATAGATAGTTTTATTTTACTATTTTCGAGATTGTAAACACTTTTGTGTTATATAAATAAGAGTGGTAACATTGTTAGAAATATCAATAGAGTTTAAACATCTTTCTGAATCAATTGTTCAGCCTTAGAGCACTTTGTAAGAACAGTTGATTTTATTTCTAACTCTGTAAAAAATAGCTAGATTTTCTTAACCTAGGTTATTTAAGCAAATATATACACTAATGAAAAAATCAATCCATCAGTAATTTTTAAATATCTTGTTCAAATATTTATTTCAGTTATTGTTGTTCATATTCAAACTTCTCAAACTATTTAAGAAAATAGAAAAATCTTAAAAATTGTTATATTTGTATTCAACCCCCCTCTTCTACAAATATATTGACATTGTTCTAGGGAATAATAATTGGTATTAGAGCCAGGTTTTGAACATACAGAAAGTTTAAGATCAAGAGCAAGTCAATATGGGCCAAAAGGATTTAGGTGTAAAGATTCCAGTATTAGAAAAAGATGAATACTTTGCATGGAAAGTTAAAATACACCTACATCTACTTTCTCTTGACCCTTCCTATGTTAACTGCATAGAGAAAGGTATACACGTTCCCATGAAGCTAGTCACAGGTGTAAATCTTGATGGAACTCCTACATTTGACAAACATGTTCCAAAACTCATGTAAAACATAATGTAACATAATATGTAATAGTGATAACGATAACTCAACTAAGAAACAAAGACAGTCAAATAATACTAATATGCAGCACATGAATCCAGAAGGAAATGTAAACTGGAATCATACAAACAGCATTGCAGAGCATTCAAGATGAAAGGCTTACTGAACATCAACAAAAGAAGTTCATTAATATGTTCAGGCCTCAGCAACAAATAAGAGTTCAGAAGATTTCATACTAAAGACAGTGTAATGATTTAAGTATAAATGTCAAAGGGTTTTAGTGATCAGAAGTAATGCAACAGTCCAAGGTTAATCAGCTAAAACAGAACAGAAGTCATGGGAATTCAATTCAGTGTTAGTCGTTTGTGAACCATACAAGTGCACTAAGCGTCAGCACAACAAGAAAAGAATTGTCTTGTTTAATCAGAAGAAAATCAGTTGATCAAGCCAGAAGAGTGAAAACCAAGTGGTAAATACTTCAAGCACTTCAAGAAATTGTTTAAGGCAAGCATTACTACATTTGGTGGCTCTTATACTCTTGAAGCTATGTAGAGGCGCAAGGAAATACTTGAAGGAAGTTATTAAGTGTTTTGTGGTGCCTGCACTTGGAAATCAGTGTGCAGGCGCAACAAAAAAGTTAAAGGCGTAACAAACCGAGTTCAAGGCGCAAGGAAAGGTTAAGAGGTAGTCTTGTGGCGCCTACACAGTGGTTGTAGAGTATAGGCGCAAGGAAAAATATCTAGCAAATTTTCTAAGTGATTTGTGGCGCCTGCACTGTGAACTCAGTGTGCAGGCGTAACAAAACAACAATGGCGCAACAAAAATGTTCAAGGCGCAACCAAACATCTTGTGGCGCCTACACACCACCAACACTCTTGCAGGCGCAACAAAGGACTTGTGCATTGTTGGAAAATCAATTAATTGAATTTCCAAAAGTCTACAGAATATATATTGGTAAAATCAATACAGACAGTAAATTCATTCATCTTCAACATTCAAGACATACAGACGGGAAACTCCATTAAAGCCATACATTAAACACACCAAATTGTATTCTGTTGTAATATTGATTGAACCCATTGAAGATAATCATTTGATTAGAAGTGTAGCACCTCAGGGATTCAATAATATATCATTATTTCCCCGAATCGTTGTGTTTCAATTACTACCATTTTTATATCTCAAGAACACAAACACTTAATCCGTAATTAAACAAAAAATATGCCAACATCATATTCAACCCCCCCTTCTATGATGATTTTGGATCCAATAATTGGTATCAGAGCTTGTTGATTGAAGTTACAAATCAAGATCCAAAAATAGTTTCACGAAAAAGTGCATTTTTAGATCTAGAAAAATTTATATTGAAATTTCTTTATTTTTAAAGAAAATTCAATTTCAAATTTTTTAAAGATTTTAAATACACTAATTTTAAAAAGCTATCAATCGTCAAGAATTCGAATTAAAATTTTATTTCATAAAATTTAATATTTATTCGAATTAATTTTAATTTTTAAGAAATTAATTATTTCTTGAGATTTAAAATTCTTCGCAACCATAAGTACCCAAAAACTTAGTAGCATCAAAATTCCAGCCTTTGATAAAAATGAATACATTTTATGGAAGAAGAAGATGTCAACTTTCATCAAATCAACTAATTCTCAATACATGGGAATTTTTGAAAATGGACCCTATGTACCTCAGAAGCTAATACCAGAAACAGTTTCAGATGACGTCGAATGGATTCCTCAAGGATTTACCCCAAAGGAGCCTTCAGAGTACACTGACACTGATAAAGATAAAGTTACATGGGATAATCATCTTCAATATATCCTAATGGATTCACTGGACACTACAATGTTGAATCAAGTGATTAATTGCACTAGTGCCAAACAAATGTGGGATACGATTGATCTGCTAATGGAAGGTACAACAGAAGTGAAGGAGAACAGACTGGATATTCTTACATCCTAGTATGAAGCGTTCAAGTCACTACTAGGAGAAAGTATCACTCAAGTTTTTGAGAGATACAATAAATTGTTGAATGACTTGTCACTGCACGGAAAGGCCTACTCACGTAGGGAAATCAACAGAAAATTTATATGACACTGCCAGCGCATCTTGAGCACAAAATCTCTTCCATCGGAGAAAGAAGTGACATAAATGAAATGTCCATTAAAATTCTATATGGAAAGCTCAAGACTCATGAAATGGAGCAAGAGCAAAGACACATCATTTATGGTTCCAGAACAGTGGACAGTAAGAATACAACACTGTTAAAAACTACAACACTTGTAGCCAAAGATTTTGTTGTTATAGAGACCAGTACAGTGAAGCCTGTAGTTGAGAAATAAGAAATTCTAGAAGCTGAATTTACAGAAAATACTCAACCAGGTGATGAAGATGACTTCTACTCAATGGAAGAACTTTAACAGTTAGAAAATAAGACAATGGCCTATATGGCAGGGAAGTTCAAGAACCTCAGGTTTAGAAGGAACCCTAAGTATAAATTCAAGAATAACACCAGTTACAGTGGTTCCAGCTTCAGAAACAACAACCGATGTGGTTCGCCTTCAGGGTCTTATAGCAAAGGAGGTTATAAGACGGGAATGGTAGACCACAGTAAGTTTAAGTGCTACAACTGTGATGAACTCGGACATTTTGCTACAGAATGCTGGAAGCCCAAGCAAGAAAAAGAAAGAAAGGAGTCGTATGACGAACTCAAGAAAAAGTATGACGAACTCAAGCAAAAGTATGATGCACTGGTGAAGAAGCATCAAGGCAGAGCTTATATAGCCGAGGGAAAGAGCTGGGATGACTCAAATAATGATGAAGAAGAGACATATAGAAATGTTGCATTAATGGCAGACTCTTCAGAGGCATCACCTCAGTCATCAAAGGTATCATTTATTTCTATAGTTGACATGTCTAATTCTGATTACAAGAAAACTGTAGAAGATCTAAGTGTAGAAATGTTTAATATTCACACAAGCATGCTAGCATCTGAAGAAGAAAATGCTAAACTAGTTCTAAGGAATAAAATGCTAGAAGCTAGAAATGAAGAACTAGAGCTTGCATGTGTTAACTTAGAAGATCTGAGACAGAAAATAGAAAATCTGCAGAATAGAGACAAATGCAACCAAGAAGTAGAAACTGGTCTTAGGAATAAAATTTCTGAGTTAGAGTTAAAACTTCAGGCTTATAAGAAATCTGTTAATCTTGTTAAGGAGGCAATAGATAAACAGGTCATAGGTCAAAAAAATGGAATATGATTTGACTATGATAAAAAGGCAGGAAAAAGACATGAGAAATCAATTGCTGAGGAAAGTCCTGTGAAGCAAGACATTCCACATGTATTAAAAAATGTCCCTAAGACCCTATACAAGAAGTTTGTCATCGAACCCCTAGATGAAGAACAGATCTTAATGAAAGAAAAAATTCTTGCTGAGGATCAAAAGAAAGAGGAAGAAAGTAAACAAAAGTTGCCTAAGAAATCTGTAAAAATTGAAGAACCTAAGAAACAGATTAAACCTGAAATAGGCAACAAGAATGAAAAGAAGAAAGCTAACAGAAATGGCAAGATAGGTGTTAATAAGAAAAATGATTATGCCTACTCTCCCAAAGCTATTAGAAAAGTTTGTAACAATTGTAATTCTACTAGTCATCTTAGGTATGCATGCAAAAAGATAAAAGTAGTAAAAATAGAAACTTCTAATATGCCTGCCATGCCTGCCAAGTCTATCCCTCATCAACCATGTGGTAAAGTAGGATGTATGCCATGTGCTTTCAACATCATGTCTGCATACATAAACTTGATGAATGCATCATTTAGCACTTGCATTAATACAGATGTGAACATGAATAGAAAGCATGTTAGGGCAAAGACTGCTAGTCCTCCTAAGTCTAGGAAGGAAGCCCCTGTCTCTAAGCCTAAAGACACACCTGTCAAGGCTAAACCAAAGGGCAAGGGCACAGTCGATGAGAAAGATAAGGACCCGAAAATTTCTGCAGATAAATCTGTTTACTTATCTAAGCCTCTTGGACCCAATAAAATTTGGGTGCCAAAGAAGAAGTAATCAATCTGTGGTTGCAAGGCATAGCAAAGAACAAGCGCATCATGTGGATTCTCGACAGCGGCTGTTTAAGGCATATGACTGGTGATAAAGCCCTGCTATAAAATGTGATTGAGAAAGATGGCCTGATAGTGACCTTTAGAGATAACAGCAAGGGATTTATAACAAGATATGGCAATCTAGAAATTGGAAATGTTATCATAGAAAATATCTCTCTTCTGGACGGATTAAAGCACAACCTTCTAAGTATCAGTCAGTTCACTGACAAGGGCTACAAAGTAACTTTTGAAAAGGAAAGATGTGCAATCCAAAATAAGAAAGATGTGAGCTTTCTCTTCAAGGAGTGAGAAAGGGGAATCTCTTTGTGGCTGACTTATTCTCTGCAAGCAAAGGCGAAGTTCAATATTTTTACAACAAAGCTTCAACAGAGGACAATAGGAATAAGAAACTTTCACACCTGAACTTCAAGGCAATGAACTCTTTAGTTAAGAGGGAATTGGTAAGAGGTTTACCTGAGATGGAATTCTGTCAAGAAGGTTTATGTGAAGCATGTGAAAAAAGGAAGTCAAAGAAAGCATCTCATCGAAGCAACTATTCATCAAACATTACTGAACCACTACAACTTTTGCATATAGATTTATTTGGTCTAGTCAACATCATGTCTATGTCAAGGAAGAGATGTGCACTAGTAATTGTAGACGACTACTCCAAGTACACGTGGGGTGTTTTTTCTAGCCTCAAATGATGAAGCCCCTCAAACAATCATTGATCACATAAAGAAGATAGAGTTAGAAGCTGATTTTCCTGTCAGGAAAATAAGGTCTGACAATGGGACAATTCAGGAATGTAACCCTGAATGATTTCTGTATTGAGAAAGGGATTTCTAGCCAATATTCAACGCCCAGAACTCCACAACAAAATGGAGTAGTAGAAAAGAAGAACATAACTTTAGTTGAATCAGCAAGAATAATGCTGAATGAAGCTAAGTTACCTCTATACTTCTGGGCTGAAGCAGTCAACACAGCTTGCTATACTCAGAACCGTACCCTGGTTAATAAAGATCATGACAGGACTCTGTATGAGTTGATGGCAAACAAGAAACCAACACTGAAATACTTTCATGTGTTTGGAGCTAAGTGCTATGTACGGAAAGATGATGAGCATCCAGGAAAGTTTGAATCCAAGGCTCATGAAGGCATATTTCTTGGCTACTCTATGGAATCTAAGGCATACAGGGTTTATGTGATTGAACACAAAAAGGTCATTGAAATCATGAATGTAACTTTCGATGATCTCAAGCTCCCAAGTCTGCAAAGAACAGATAACACTGAAACTCTACAGTTTGAAAATATGAACTCAGATGAAGGTGAAATAGAACCTGAAGCTGCGACAGAAAATCAAGCACTAAATGAGAATAACAACAATGACGATTCTGACCCTAGTAGTGGAAATTGGAAGATTCACAAAAACTACTAGTAGTGGCAGAGAATCTCATTCTTGTCTAAGCAGCAGCTCAGGGGGAGCAACTGAAGGATCTACTAATAAGACTCATCACTTTAATGATAATCAAGCTGAATCATCTAGGACAAATCTGCCTAGGCATAGGGTGTGGAGTAGAGATCACCCCTTCGAGTTGATTCTAGGAGATCCAGATGCTGGAGTCCAAACTAGACGTGCTTCTCAGAATGAATGTTTATTCTCTAATTTATCTCCGAAATAGAGCCAAAGAAAGTAGAAGAAGCTCTAGAAGATCCAGATTGGGTTATTGCTATACAAGAATAACTCAATCAATTTGAAAGACAAAAAGTCTGGAAGCTAGTACCCAGGCCAAAGAACAAGTCTATAATTGGCACAAAGTGGGTATTCATAAATAAACTGGATGAAGATGGCATTGTTACGAGGAACAAAGCCAGACTGGTTGCTAAAGGTTATTCCCAAGAAGAAGGAATAGATTATGATGAAATATATGCACCAGTGGCAAGACTTAAAGCTATTAGGATGTTTCTGACATTCGCAGCACATTCCAACTTTAAAGTTTATCAAATGGATGTGAAGAGTGCATTCCTGAATGGAGAGCTTGAAGAAGAAGTGTATGTGGAACAACCCCTAGGGTTTGAAGATCCAGAATTTACAGATTTTGTATACTTTCTCTTCAAGGCACTTTATGGCTTAAAGCAAACACCTCGAACATGGTATGACACTCTATATATATTCTTACTTGAAAATGGTTTCACTAGAGGTGTCATAGATAAGACTCTGTTTCATAAAATGCATAAAAATGACATGATATTAGTACAAGTATATGTGGATGACATTATATTTGGTTCTACTAACGATCAATTGTGTAATAGATTTTCTAAGCTAATGCAGAGAGGTATGAAATGAGCATGATGGGTGAGCTGAATTACTTCCTTGGACTCCAAGTAAGCAAAAGGAAAGATGGAATCTTCATCTGCCAGACCAAGTACATCAGAGATCTATTGAAGAAGTATGGTCTTGATGATGCATCATCAGCCAAAACCCCTATGACAACTGCCAGTAAGCATGATAAAGATGAACCTGGTAAGAAGGTAGACATCACAAGCTACAGAGGTATGATCGGCTCATTACTCTATTTAACTGCAAGTATGCCAGATATTATGTTTGCTACATGCTTGTGTGCTAGGTTTTAGTCTGACCCTAAAGAATCACATCTTATAGTTGTTAAACGGATTTTTAGTCATCTTAAGGGAAATCTGAATCTTGGAATTTGGTACCTTTAAGATATAGGTTTTGACCTTGTTGGTTATACAGATTCTGATTATGCAGGCTGTAGGATTGATCGAAAGAGTACATCAGGGAGTTGTCAATTCCTTGGTAGAAGATTGGTGTCCTGGTATAGCAAGAAGGTGCACTCAGTTGCAATGTCAACAGCTGAAGCTGAATATGTTGCTTCTGGAAGTTGCTGTGCACAAATATTATGGATAAGGAACCAACTTCAAGACTATGGATATGCAAGAAATGAGGCTAGGCGCAAGAAAAAATATATAGCAAATTTTCTAAGTGATTTGTGGCACCTGCACTGTGAAGTCAGTGTGCAGGCACAACAAAACAATAGTGGTGCAACAAAAATGTTCAAGGCGCAACCAAACATCTTGTGGCGCCTACACACCAGCAACACTCTTGTAGGCGTAACAAAGGACTTGTGCATTGTTGGAATATCAATTAATTAAATTTCCAAAAGTCTATAGAATATATATGGGTGAAATCAATACTGACAATAATTTCATTCATTTTCAACATTCATGACATACAGACGGGAAACTCCATTAAAGCCATACATTAAACACACCCAACTGTATTCTGTTATAATATTGATTAAACCCATTGAAGCTAATCATTTGATTAGAAGTGTAGCACCTCAGGGATTCAATAATATATCTTTATTTCCCCGAATTATTGTGTTTCAATTACTACCATTTTTATATCTCAAGAACACAAACACTTAATCCGCAATTAAACGAAAAATCTACTAACATCATATTTAACCCCCCATTCTATGATGATTTTGGACCTAACAACTCATCACTAAGTTCTCAGAAGAGGATGAAAAGGAAGTCTTTAAGGACAAAAAGGCCATGAATATTGTGTTCAATGGTCTTAATAAAGATATGTTTGACAATGTGATAAATTGCACTTCATCAAAGGAGGTATGAGATACTCTTTAAAATCTATGTGAAGGGACTGAACAAGTCAGGAAAAATAAGATGCAATTCTTGATTCAGAAATATGAATCTTTTTATTTCAAGAGTGGAGAATCCATCAATGAAACATATAGTAGGTTTCAAAAGCTTTTGAATGGACTAAAACTATATGGTAGGGTTTATATATCTGAAGATACAAATAAAAAATTTCTTAGATCTCTTCCAAAAGAATGGAAACCCATGACTGTCTCCATTAGACAATCTCAGAACTTCAAAGACTATACTCCTAAAATTTTTTATGGTATTCTCAAGACATATGAGTTAGAAATACAATAAGATGAAGAGATTGAGAAGAATTAAAGAAAGGAAAAGATTGTGACTTTGATAGTCAATGGAAATGAATACAAGAAGGGAAATATTGAAATTGGTTGTGTAGATGGATCTATCATGTTTGCTGGTGATGCTATTGAAGAATCATCCAAATGAAAGGGAAAGGGCAAATGTGAAGAAAGTGAAGCATGCTCTCAGGATGATTTTGATGAAATTGATGAGCACCTTGCATTTTTGTCAAGAAAATTTTCAAAGCTAAAATTTAAGAGGAATCCAAATGCTCAAAGGTCTGGATCCCAGTGTAGAAATGATAATCAAAACAAGAATTTGGTTGATATATCAAAGTTCAAATGTTTTAATTGTGGATTGGCTGGTCATTTCTCTAATGAGTGCAGAAAGCCAAAGCAAGAGAAGAAGGCAAAGTCATATGATGGCATAGACTATAAAAAGAAGTATTTTGACCTTCTCAAACAAAGAGAAAAGGCTTTTGTTACTGAAGAGAAAGACTTGGCTGCTGAGGACAGTGATTCTGAAGAATTCATCAATCTAGCACTAATGGCCAATCATAAAGTTGGAGAGGCTAGTTCATCATCAAATCAGGTATTAGCTACTAACTTTTCTGATTTGTCAAAAGATGAATGCATTAATACCATAAATGAAATATCTAATGAACTGTATAATTTGCATGTCACTTTGAAATCTCTAAACAACGAAAATCTCAAATTAAAGAACACCATTGATGCCTTAACTGAGAGAAACACTTTTCTTGAAAATGAACTTATTTGTTTAGAAAGATACAAGCAGGAAAGTAAGGATACTATGGATGAATTAGTAAACAGTTTGAGAAGAGAAGAATTGTTAAAAGAACAATTGGCTGGAGAAATTGAAATCATTAACAAATAGAATAGGTCTGCTAAAACTGCCAAACAAATCATTGATGTTCAGGGTTTAGATACTGTAGGAGAATCCCCTAAATCAATAGGCAAGTCATTGGTTAACACCTCGATGGATAAAGATTAATCGACTGTTATTCTTTTATCAATCGATTGATGCTGAATCAACCGGTAAGCATCCATTGATAGGTAAACCATCAATGACTAACAAGAAGAACAAATTTAGCACCCCTATCAAATTTTTTAAGGAAAAGGATCCCATAGATCAATTTGAGACTGAGGTTGAAAAAATTAATATTTGTGACTCCTCTAGATCCGGGGTCGAAGATCTTGACTGTCACGCTCTTTTTTTCCAGTTGTTTATGACTTAATACTTAAATCACAAATAATACTTCTTCATCTGCAGTGACCCCACAGTTCATATATGCACACACACTAATTATAGTCTCAGAACGATATTTATAATTATAAGTTATATGATCCATCAGAGTTAGAGTTATTACAATGCAAAAAGGAAAATACTAGACTTATGAAATCAATACAGTTTCCACTTGAAACAATATTGCTCGCTTAACGTTTGTTTTTGTTAATAAGCTTACATAAGTCATACTTATAAATAAGGTGTACAAAAAGCAGCTGCAACCTTATACTACTCTTACTCCCTACCTAAGTTAGAGCTGAGAAGAATCTACGGAAGGTGCTTGTGTTGCCTACGCGCTTCCTCGCTGTGCGTGTCATATGGGGCATTCTTCTGACCTGTTATGTTGTGATATATAAGGAAAGTAAGAGTGAGCAATATAGCCCAGTAATCAAATGAAATTACAAATATATTCTTTCTAATCATTTTAGAAGTTTTTAAAGATTGGGCGCACATCATACATATTCTTAAGTTTTTAAAATAAATAAACTTTTCGTCAAAACAACTCAGACAAGTAAGAAGGAATATCAAGATGTCAATCACTGATAACACCCTCGGTAACTCAGCTCATAGGCTTTATTACGATGTTGCACAACAATTCCAATTGAAAGATGAGACTGTATCCGGAGCATTTCATCACGCTTCTACCGTACATACACGATGATCAGTCACAATATACGGTAGCTCTTGTTGTTTCTCTACATAGAAGGGCGAACCAACGACGTTCTCTACCGTTATTGGGTATCACCCTAGACCGCATATGGGCCAAAGTGTTGGGCCGTCCATCACTCGGCCACTTACGCTATATCTCCTAGTCCACTGGAACAATCATTAAATTTGGAACCGAAATTTAATCCTAGTTCCCCATGTATAAAATACTTGTTAATAGATTCATCTATCTCTGAACAGTTACTTCCAGAATACTTGGGGAAGTAATATTATCACAATTTATGTGTTAACATCCGTCAACTGATCTTATATATTAAGAAATGAAAATCATTTAAACATCACGACCTGAGAATTAATCGAAAAATATTTTGATTTTGACAAGTTGAAAACCCTAACCATAGTAGGGCACTGATCCAAAAACACAATCGTATTCAAAGATATAAATTATTTATTTACTTCCTAGACTGGATTCCCAATTTTTGATAAGTCAGAGAATATTTTATTCTTATTTAAAGAATTATAAAAATATAAAGTAAATATCTGGGAACTCCCTCTATATTTATATAAATTTTCTGAAGGTCAGATATATTTAAAATAATTATTAAAGACCTCAACTAATTTTTAAATCAATTTAGAATATTTATTAAATATTTATTAAATAAATAAACAATTAATAAACCTTCTTAAATGAATATTCAGAATAATATTCATTAATTAAATAAATATTCAAATCATATTTATTAATGCTATTTAAAATATTTATCAATAAAAATATCCAAAATATAATTATTGGAATATTTGTAAACAGTATTTAAAATAATTTATCTCCGGCAACTTCCGGATTACGACAGTATTCAGAATAATACTTCCAACTCCCAGTCTATGTTCGAAAATATGAAAGCCCGCTTTACTCTTAGAGCCTTTATATATACACCGGCTTATATCTATAATACCTTATAGCATATAAACAAAAACATATGACGAAACATTCAACAACATTTAAATCAGTTCGTAATTCCAATAAGCAGTTTTATGACAACATCAACAGTTGTATATAGAGTACATGTTTCGAAAACTTGCATAAGCATAATTTAATTTCATATTGTTAGTCCCAAATATCGTAGAAGGGGGGTTGAATACGATATTGTCCAATTTATAAAATATTCACGGAATGGTTCTTTATGGACTTTATGTAGTTCGAACAGATATTAAATCAAACACAAGGTATGCAATCACAACAACAGTTCATTCGGGGAATATATCGTTTTATTAATATAAACCCTGAGGTGCTCCACAAATCTAATCTTTCGATTAGTTACAATGATTCACTAGTATAGTCAGTTAAGTTACAAGCTTTAATGAAAACAAACAAGGTAATAACAGCTGTGTGTACAAAATTAATGGCTTCAGTGTTTACTCTTGAATGCTCTCTGTGTTTTCTCTCTTTAATCGCTCTGTGTATCTCTCTGGCTGTTTTGCTGAATGAATGAATCCAAAGACGATGCTTTGCTGCTATTTGTGTAGTCTTTTTCAACTTCGGATACGTGGCCCATTTTGTGCCAAGTAAACTAGTTGTAGCTTCGCTTCTATTTCTTCATAAGTATCGGGAACATTTTCTGAGTAATTGTTAAGTATCGATGAGTCTGTAAATTAACTATCGGACACTTAAAACAATTCATGAAATAAAATCAATTACTTCAAACTGAGTAACTATCGGAATTATTAACTATCGGAAATTCTTTTTAATTCTTTTATCTTTTATCCGATAGTTAGTAAGCATCGGAAATCCCTTCTAGTTTTAACAACTATCGGAATTATTAGCTTGCATTTGTTTCCTTTACCCGATAGTTAATAATTATCGGGAAGTGGGATGAAATATGCCTTTGTCTTTTCTAATTCTTTTCAAACTTACTTTTCTCACCCGATGGTTAATAACCATAGGTGAATAAGACAAAATAGGAATAAGACGAAATAGCTTGACCAATGACTTCTGGATACAGCTTCTGCAGTCTCACTCACTTAGCCATATTTCGAACTTGTTAAGCCCTTTAACATTATTTCTTCCACTGCAACCAAGTCAAATAAATATTTCCTTGTTAATTCGACCTTGATTTATTCTGGGCTTAATCGCATACCACTTAGGTTACTCATCTCAGTATTTGGTCAATTCTTCTGAATCAGTGATGCAGTTCTCAATCTCTTTTGTGCTGACGATTGGTGCAACTGGTCTGGTTCACAAACGACTAACACGATCTTGATCTTCACATCTTCTTTATAATACAATTGACCTGTTCTATAATGATAAGAAGTGCTTCTTAAATTTCACTGGAATCTTCTGCTTTCTCTGTAGTAAAACCTTTTTCATCTTCAGAACCTTTGAAACACTTTAACTTTATTCTTCACTGAGGCTTGAACATGTTAATGAACTTCTTTCAGTGATCTTCAATGTCTTCAAAGCTTCCTCTAATAATTTGGTTCTTTGTATTCAACTTATAAACGATTCGCAGTCGATTCCGTGCTTCATTTTAATATAAGTTACCGACTTGTAGTGTTGAGTTAGTTACCTCGGTTACATGTTACTTTACGTTACATTTTGCTTTACACATATGCAAACTGAAGAATATAACCTTTCAAAAATAAAAGTATAAGGTTGGGAAAACTTTCCTGGTGTCCTTGGGATAATAGGGGTTCGTGAGTTGGTTGGACGATCTATGAAATAAAATAAAACGTACGATTAGTTACCCGAGTAACTAAATTATCGTTCAATGCGCACACATGAACCGAACTCCGCCATATTTTAGCTGTCTCATTCTAGATCCGCTTTATCGTAAGGACACATATTAATCACTTAAGTTTAAATAATTGGCCCATGATCCATTCCAATTTCACTTTATTCAACTATTTCTTATAATTCGCTTTTTCAAGTAAACCACTAAAAGAGTTTCACTTGTACACCCTTAGCTTCTATATTTTTATAAAATTGAAACATTAAAATCTGCATTTGAAATTTTCAAAGACCTTAACAACTGTCCAAATTACTTAACCTCCAAATTTCCAAATTTTGGACAATGTCTAAGTGATTCATTTATGTCTCCAAAGTGAGTACAACAGAGCAGTTTGGTCATTTTGGCTATTTCCACTAAACCTAGCTTTTCTCCTAAACTGTAAATCGAAATAACATGATTCAAGCACCAAAACAAACTATGAAACAAGATCCAGAAATTGACGAATCGGTGTTCTATTAAGAATGATCAACTCTCTGAAGTCGATGAAGCTGACACTGGGACTACATTTGTTGAAATAGCATTTACTTCACAAATCTGCTGCATCGATTCCATGTTATTTGGACCAACAACATTTTATGCGACTGAATTGCAAATTTCACATATCATGAGTGTGATGATACATAACAAGATAAAAAAACAAATTATATTTCGATTTTAGGAAAAAGAAAAACTATCTACATTCCAGAATCAAGATTGTACATTTTCATATCGGGATTCTTGGTTAAAATTAGTCTAAAAGCAAATGGGCATTACGACGGCTATTAATGGAACATTCTCTGGATTTAACTATGTTAATCCATTCATAACGAACCCAACCATCATAATATTATCACATTAATTTTAACATCTCATAAAAGTTATCCCTTCCATAACTTACAACCAACATCATTTCACCAAAGTCATCCACAAAATATATTCATCTTTCTACTAAAGTACCAAAACATAACCATACTTTCATATACTAAATTTTCTTTCTTGCAACTTAAAAATAATCACAAGGGTAGAGGATTTTCATACTTTTCTTGAAGCTTGATAATACTTAACTAGAGCCTAGGATCCTTGGTGGGTGCTTGTCTTAACCTTAAAAGCTTTGATCTTACAAGAAAACATCAAGAACACAAACATGATTACTATTTACCACTATTCATGCTCATCTTTGAGCAAGATTTTAACTATGAAATCTTTATTGGATGGCCATAAAAATTTGTAAATACTTAGTTATGAATTATGGAAGCTATGGTTAAAATCTTATGATTTATGGATGAGAGAAGCTTCACTTTTGAATCTTCATTTCTCCCTTTTGTCTTTATTTTGCAGAATGGAGCAATGGAGAGGGAGAGAGAGTTTTGCTTTCTTGAATACTTGTATTTAGATAAAGTGTAATGATATGTGATGTTAAGTGGTAGTATTTCCAAGGTATGGCTTAAGTCCTTGCATGGTACTTCCGAGCATGGCCTAGGCTATGCATAATATACTTCCCTTTTTACTTTATGAAACTATACTACCTTGGTTTGGTTTGGTAGTAACTCTCTAGTTCTTGTTTGGTTACTTCCATTTTTTTGCCAACTCTTCTAGTTTGTATGGAGTTTGCATGCCTTTTGTGCAATTACTTGTCACCCAACATTCATCACTTACTCCTTCTTGTAAAGTATGGTTAATTCCAAAAACGTTATGTAGTAAGAATTTCTTAGGGTGAACCCTTAACATTCCAAAATTTTTAATTCTATTATAACCATAATATTTCTAAATTATAATCCTCCCGACCATAATATAATTTTTGTATTCCTCAATATCTCATAAATTATGAATCAAATAGTAAAAGTAAAAATCTTCAAATTCTTATGGCTTTTATATTTACTCATTTGTTTCATATAACAATATTATAACTTCGGATTTCGAATAGTCCATCACTTACCTATCGTGGGCTAAAACGTTTTTCCTAAATCCTTAGAATCACTATTCATCAAGGTTTCAAAATGTTACAGAAATTCGGGTTATTATAGTCTCCCCCTTAAAGGGATTCCATCCCAGAATCTAAATTGGAAACAAATGAGGGTACTTATCCATCATCGCGTTTTCTAGTTCCCAAGTTTATTCCTCGGTATTCTGGTTCCTCCACAGAATTCTTACTAACTTCACCACTTTATTCCTGAGCACTTTCTCCTTCGGTCCACAATCTCCATTGGCTGCTCCACATAGGTTAGGTCTGGTTGTAGGTCTGCATGTTCGTACTCTATTATGTGTCTGGCATCGGCATTTTACTTTCTTAGCATAGACACATGAAACACATTGTGGACCTGTTGCAGGTTTGGAGGTAGGGCCAATTCGTAGGCTACCTTTCCAACATGCTTTAAGATCTCGAATGGTCCAATAAATCTTGAGTTCAACTTTCCTTTCTTACCGAACCTCATTAATCCTTTCCTGGGGGACACTTTCAGTAATACTGAGTCTCTCACCTCGTACTTTCTGTCCTTCTTGGTTTGATCAGAATATTTCATTTGCCTGTCCTGAGCTGCTACTAATCGGTTCCTAATGAGTTCTATTATTTCCCTTGTCTGCTGAACCAACTCGGGCCCTAATATTTTTCGCTCTCCCACTTCTTCCTAACACAAGGGAGAGCGACACCTCATTCCGTGTAAGGCTTCGTAAGGGGGCATGCCTATGCTTGCATGGTGGCTGTTGTTGTAGGTAACCTCAATTAAGGGTAAGTGGTCATTCCAACTTCCTTTGAAATCTATTGCACAGACTCTTAGCATATCCTCTATAGTTTGAATAGTTCTTTCACTCAGCCCTTTTGTTTGAGGGTGATAGGTGGTGCTCATGTTTAGCTTAGTCCCCACACATTCTTGAAAGCTCCTCTAAAACCTTGAGTTAAATCTAGGGTCTCGGTCTGATACTATGGATATGGGAACTTTGTGCCGTACCACAATCTCTTCGATGTACATGTCTACTAACTTGTCAATCGTGTACCTCTCATTGATTGGAAGGAAGTGAGCTAACTTGGTTAGTCGGTCTAAAATAACCCATATCGCATCGTTGTTCATATTAGTCCCTGGCAACCCCACTATAAAATCCATGGCTATCTGTTCCCACTTCCATTCGGGAATATCTAGGGGTTGTAAAAGACCACTGGGCCACTGGTGTTCCGCCTTCACTCTCTGACACGTCAAGCATCTGCTTACCCATTTCACTACATCTTTTTTCATGCTCGGCCACTAATAGTATTCTTTCAAATCTCGATACATCTTGGTACCGCCTGGGTGGCTCGAATTGTGTCCCTCATATAAAATCTCGTCCTTCAGCTCCTGAACATTTGGGATCCAAATTCAGGAAGCATATTTCATGATTCCTTTATCATCTTTTTTACACTTTATCTCTTCTCTGGTTAGGGATTTCCATTCTTCTCATCTCTTCTTTTCCTAACACAACCTGATCTTCTCTATTAGTTTGGGTTGCATGCTGATTTTATAGTCATTCAGTGCTTTTACTGTCACTTTAACTTCAATTTTTAATTTTTCAAATTCAGGAATCAATTCTTCTGAAAAGGTTATCATATTTAGTTTTTCTTTTCTGCTAAGGGCGTCGGCCACCACATTTGCCTTACCTGGGTGATAGATAATCTCACAGTCATAGTCTTTAGTTAACTCCAACCATCTTCTCTGTCTCATGTTCAGTTTTTTCTGCATAAAAATACATTTCAGGCTTTTATGGTTTGTGTAAATCTCACATTTTTTCACATACAAATAATGCCTCTAAATTTTTAGTGTGAAGGCTATTGCGGCCAATTCTAAGTCATGGGTGGGGTACCTTACCTCATACTCTTTTAACTGCTTGGATGCAGACACGATTACCTTGCCGTGCTTTATAAGCATGCAACCTAATCCCTTGTGCGATGCATCGCTGTAAATTATGAAGTCTCATTTTTCGTCCGGTAACGCTAGTACGGGGGCTGTCACTAACCTCTTCTTTAATTCCTAAAAACTTTTCTCGCATTTTTATGTCCATTTGAACTTTTCAGTCTTCCGAGTAAGTCGGGTTAGTGGGGTGGCTATTTTAGCAAAATCCTGAACAAATCTCCTGTAATAACTAGCCAATCCCACGAAACTTCTTACCTCGGTCGGGGTGGTTGGCCTTTCCCAATTTGAAACGGCTTCTATCTTCACTGGGTCGACCAATATCCCTTCGTTACTTATCACATACCCTAAAAATTAGACTTCCTTGAGACATAATTCGTACTTCGAGAATTTGGCATACAAATTTTCTTTCCTCAAGGTCTCCAAAACTATCATCAGGTGTTCCACGTGTTTTTCCTCCGTCCTTGAGTAGATCAGAATATCATCAACAAAGACAATGACAAATCCATCCAAGTATTTCTTGAAAACTCCATTCATTAGATCCATGAAAGCTGTCAGAGCATTTATTAGTCTAAACGACATTACCAAGAACTCATAGTGCCCGTATCTGGTGTGAAATGCAGTCTTTGATACATCCTCTGGCTCAATCTTTAGCTGGTGATACCCGGTCTTAAGGTCAATTTTAGAGAAGCACACCACATCCTTTAACTGGTCAAACAAATCATCAATCCCAGGTAATGGATATTTTTTTTAATGGTCAGCTTGTCCACCATGTAGGCTAGGTAAGCCTCATACCCTTTTCGTAACAATTTCTTGGTTTGGGCCATGTTTAAAATTTTCTTGGTTTGTGTTGTCCTTTGAACACGACTTCTTTCCCTCCCATTACTTTAAACCTAATCTTTTTCTTTTCACAATCAATCTGAGCACCGTTGCTCGATAACCAATCCATTCCCAATATGATGTCAAACTCCTTGAGTTTAAAAGGGATTAAATCTACAGAAAACTTCCGCCCATCTATTTCTAGATTACAGTTCGGGTGTACTTGGCTAACTAGAATTATTTCCCAGTTGGCTATCTCTATTTGTAACAATTCTTTCAATGGTTCAATCTTAAGATTTAACTTGCACAAAAAATCTCTAGATATAAAGGACTTAGTAACTCCAGAATCAAATAAAACATTGGCACAGACTGTATTAAGAAGAAGCGTACCTATTATCACGTCCGTGTTCTTCACGACATCCTTCACTGTCATATTAATGGTCCTAGCAATTGGTGGTTTGTTGGAAGCAGTCCCACTCACTCTGGACATGGTTGGTTTTTCCACGTTGCAGTCCTTCTTCATGTGCCCTACCATTCCACACTGGAAGCACATCAAGCCGTTCTGAGGACAAACATTGGCATAGTGACCCGCTTACCCACACTTGAAGCATGATGTTGTTTTCTGGGGGCATGTGCCAAGACGTTTCTTTCCACAACTCTTTCAATTTGGCAGTGGGGGTCGGGGTTGGCTAAAGTAAGACACTCCATCATATCGGCCGCTCTGGCCTACGTTCCTACTCTCAGCTTTCTTGAATCTTGAGCTTTTCATAGGTTGAGACACCATCCCTCGATTGAACTTATATAGGAAGTTTCCACTCACTGAACCTCCTCTTTGATTATTAAACTTCCTCTTCTTTACCTCCTTATTCTTATCAGTCTGCTCATTACCTGCTTCCACAATCGATGCCTTCTATATGAGTGTGGCATAGTCTGTAAGCTCGAACACAATAATTCGGTTCTGAATCCATTGCTTCAGTCCCTGTTGAAATCTTCTTGCTCTTTTTGCGTCTATGTTCACAAATTCTGGCACAAACCTTGGCAGTTCTGTAAACTTTCCCTCATACTCTGTGATAGTCATGTTGTCTTGCTTTAACTCTAAAAATTTCAATTCCATTTGGGTTCCCATGAACTTGAGAAAACAGTTTTCCAAGAACAGTTCGCTTAACCTAGCCTAGGTGATGATGGCATCCATTTCTAGGTTCCTTTTGGCTTTCCACCAGTAATTGGCCTTTCCTTTCAATAGGTAAGTGGCGAAAATAGTCTTTTGGGCCTCCTCAATGCCCATAATCTTAAAGGATTTCTCCATCTCTTTCAGCTAGGCCCTTGCCTGAACTGGGTTTGCAGTCTCTTGGAACTCTGGGGGTTTGAGTGACTTGAAGGCTTTGAATGCATTTCCTACCGCATGGTTAGGGTGTTGGGGTAGTGGATGTGGTTGGTGGTTTAAGTTTTTCCTGAGTAACCGCACAAACTGTTCCATCAGATTTCTCCCATGGTCCTCCTCATCTTGGGCGTGCTCATATTCTTCTTCTTCATAGTTCTTGTCATCCAATTTATTATAACTCATATCTTCGTCCTCTTCCTCTTGGGAGTTACGACTTCCTCCCTCTTGGTTATTACTACCAAGGGCGATAGAGTCGGCTGGGTGTGCTCTAGTCCTCATACATCTTGGTGGCATCCTTCTGATATACACAAGACAATTTTTATAAGACTACTTTGGGGAAAAGTTTATAGTTGTAGCTACATAATCATAGCCCTTGAAATCATTTCACCACAACGAAGGACTCATATTTATATATATATATATATATATAAGCAGATAATCCACAACAGTCATTATAACAGGGTATATAAAATATATAACAACAGGGAATTAAGAAACTGAATACATAAAATATATACAAGTGGAGACACCAGGTCGCAAGGTACAGTAATTTGGAGTTTAATAAACGGAATATATAGCCGAAAACATCACTAATACAAATCATCATGCATATCAAATGACCGGAAAAAAGGAAACTACTACATAACTACCGCATCTCATAAAATGGCGATACCACTACCATCCGTATCAAAAGCTAGGCTACATGCCCCCTCATCATGGCTCCTCCACGAGATGGGTCAGATCCCATACCTATGTCATAGCATCCGTCCAAATCGAATCAGCCTCCTTCAAACTCACTAATCTTTCAACCTGGGTAGGCAAAGTCCTCATGCGGACACGCGTTCACTCCTCTATCCTCGTGATTGCAAGTCTCACCTACTAGAGAGTAGCCAATCTCATACCTCCCTGGTATACCTGAGCTCGCGCTCAGCGGCTAGCTGACCCCTCAGCTCATCTATGCGGGCATCTGCCATGGTATTCTATGTAGTGAAGCTGTCTGTCATGTACTCATGGATAGGCACGAGTACTCCTAGGGACAGGGGAGGTGGGGTATCTGGATCGGCGGGCATGGCCATATCTGGCTCTGGTCCCTCAGGGTTAAACTCCTCGAAATCATCCTCGGAGGAAAAGGGACTCAGTGGGGGCATCAGTGGGGTACGAGACCTCACAGCAGGAAGGGGGTACATCTCTATGTCCCTCTAGATGATAGCATCATCAACAGGCTCATCCTCAGCTACAGTAGAATAAGTAGGAAAATCACCGTGGCATCCTAGGGGCTATCACTTGGGTCCTCCGCTGGCTCCTCCTCCCATCATCACCTGGGATATCCATAAAGTCTTCGACCAGCTCTAGTAATGCAGCATCATGCTGTACCTCAAACTCGTCAGCCTCCCGGGCCTCGGGTACCTATAACATACCAGAATGGATGTTACTAATTAGGTTTGAAAGTTCTCTTGCGAGTTTTAATGCCAATACTACATTCGGTAGTCCGACAATGAACTCGACGAGAGTTCTTTATTATAATTATTATGGTTGGATTTATCGTTCTTAGCTCGCTATTGTTTTTTAGAGTTATAATACTTCGTTCTGATACCATATCTGTGATGCCCCTTGATCCGGGGTTGGAGATCTGAGCCGTTACGCTATCTTTTTCCAGTTGTTTACCACTTAATACTTAAATCACAAATAATACTTCTTCACCTGCAGTGACCCCACAGTTCATATATGCACACACACTGATTATAGTCTCATAACGACATTAATAATTAGCAGGTATATGATCCATCAGAGTTAGAGTTATTACAACGCAAAAAGGAAAGTACTAGACTTATGGAATCAATACAGTTTCTACTTGAAACAATATTGTTCGCTTAACGTTTGTTTTTCTTAATAAGTTTACGTAAGTCATGCTTATAAATAAGGTATACCAAAAGCAGCTGCAACCCTATACTACTCCTACTCCCCACCTGATGTAGAGCTGAGAAGAATCTACGAAAGGCGTGTGCGTTGCCCACGCGCTTCCTCGCTGTGAGTCTCATACGGGGCATTCTTCTGACCTGTTGTGTTGTGATATATAAGGAAAGCAAGAGTGAGCAATATAGTCCAATAATCAAATTAAATTACAAATATATTCTTTCTAATCATTTTAGAAATTTGTAAAGATTGGGCGCACATCAAACATCTTCTTAAGTTTTTAAAATAAACAAACTTTTCATCAAAACAACTCGAACGAGTAAGAAGGAATATCTAGATGTCAATCACTGACAACACCCTCGGTAACTCAGCTCCTAGGATTTTATTACGATGTTGCAGCACAATTCTAATTGGAATATGGGACTATATCCAGAGCATTTCAACATGCTTCTACCGTATATACACGATGATCAGTCGCAACATACGACAACTCTTGTTGTTTCTCTATATGTAGAAGGGAGAGCCAATGACGTTCTCTACCATTATTGGGTATCACCCTAGACCGCATAAGGGCCAAAGTGCTAGGTCGTACGTCACTCGGCCACTTATGCTATATCTCCTAGTCCACTGGAACAATCTATAAATCTGGAACCGAAATTTAATCCTAGTTTCCAAGTATAAAATACTTGTTAATAGATTTATCTATCTCTGAAAAATTACTTCCAGAATACTTGGGGAAGTAATATTATCAAAATGTGTATGTTGACCTCCGTCAACTGATCTCATATATTAAGGAATGAAAATCATTTGAAAATCACAACCTGAGAGTTAATCGAAAAATCTCTTGATTTTGACAAGTTGAAAACCCTGACCACAGTAGGGCAGTGATCCTAAAACACACTCGTATTCAAAAAAGTAAATCATTTATTTATTTCCTAGACTGGATTCCCAATTTTTGATAAGTCAGAGAATATTTTATTCTTATTTAAAGAATTATAAAAATATAAATTAAATATCTGGGAACCCCAGCTATATTTAAATAAATTTTCTGAAGGTCAAAAATATTTCAAATAATTACTAAAGACATCAAATAATTTTTAAATCAATTTAGAATATTTAATAAATAATTAAATAATATTTAGTAAATGGATAAATAATTAATAAACCTTCTTAAATACATATTCGGAATAATATTCATTAATTAAATAAATATTGAAATAATATTTATTAACGCTATTTAAAATATTTATCAATAAAAATATTCAAAATATAATTATTGGAATATTTTTAATCGTTATTTAAAATAATTTGTCTCCCGGTCTATGTTTTTAAAATCTGATATGGAATCTATGTATTCAAATCAAGTCTGGGAGCTCGTGGAACCACCCAAAGGTGTAAAACCCATTGGATGTAAGTGGATCTACAAAAGAAAAAGATGATCTGACAAAAAGGTAAAATCTTGGAAAACAAGACCTGTTGCGAAAGGGAATACTCAGAAAGAAGGGATCGATTATGAGGAAACCTTTTCGCCAGTGGTCATGCTAAAGTCGATCCAGATTCTTTTATCTATAGCATCTCATCTCTATTATGAGATTTGGCAGATGGATGTCAAGACAGCTTTCCTAAACGGGAGTCTTGATGATGAGATCATCTATATACAACAACCAGAAGGATTCATTAAGGAAGGCCAAGAGCATATGGTATGTAAGCTTAAAAAGTCCATTTATGGACTTAAACAAGCTTCTAGGTATTGGAATATTCGCTTTGATCAGGTAATCCAGTCATACGGATTTGATCAATGTCCAAGCGAGTCATGTGTGTACAAGAAAAGTGAGGGATGTTCAATGACTTTTATAGTTCTATATGTATATGATATTTTACTCATTGGAAACCATGAAGAGATGTTATCAGCGGTAAAGGCATGGTTGTTCAAACAGTTCGAAATGAAGGACTTAGGTGAAGCAACATACATCATTGGGATCAAAGTTATAAGGGATCACAAAAAAAGGATGTTGGCTTTATCCTAAGAGCCCTACATTGATGAGGTATTGGCTCGTTTTAACATGCAGGACTCCAAGAAGGGTAACCTACCATACAAACATAGAGTTGCTCTATCGAAGAAATAGTGTCCTAAGACACCAAAGGCGATAGAGAGCATGAAATTGGTTCCCTATGCTTCGGCATGTGGAAGCTTAATGTATGCCATGTTATGTACGAGACCTGATATTTGTTTTGTCATAGCATGGTTAGCATATATCAGTCAAACCCAGGACATGAGCATTGGAGTGCAGTAAAAGCTATACTCAAGTACCTGTGAAGGACTGAGGAGTATATGTTATTTTATAAGGCCTCAGATTTGTTACCTCTGGGATTTACTGATTCAGATTTCCAAATAGATAGGAGTCAGATGTATGGTCATATAGTAGTTATTTAATTGGTAGTGGATTGCTTGTAATAAAACACTGATATACTCAAAGAAAAGGTTGAGTATAAGTGGGAGATTGTTAGGGAGTATACTGAACTATTCGTTTGAAGTATATGACATTGTCCTTTTTATTGAGAATCTTGAATGCATATTTTAATATTGTTTGTATATTATATATTGTGGATAATCTAGTATCAAATGGGATAACAGAAGATTGGATTATCAGTGTCTATATATAATAATAATAAAGGTTCACAGTCTAAGTGAAATTAAACAAACCACTGGAATGATTGAAGTATTATTCGGTAATAATCTATCTTGATTATTGAATAATACTTGAATGATTTGTGTATATTGAACGGGATAAAAATATTAGAATTGTTCTTCTATTCTGACAATAAAGAAGAACTAAGATTCTATAATATTATTATAGCTTAGGTTCTTAATCCAGATGCAATGATTGACACTTGTATGTAATGCACATGTTTTGATTCATATGTGATGTGATTTTTTGTTAATCACAATATTATGTTTTGGAAAATGATATTGTATACAGAGTGGGATATTGACTATAAAAGGAAACCGTGTCCGAAAATATTCGGGTGATGATTTCCTCTTGAAAGCTCATAAAGATAATTATGCTTTAGTCCTGCAGACAGATTTGTTCTTGCATAATTATAAGGTTGAGTGGATGATCAAGGATAAAAGATATTGATTAAATTAATTATCAGAAATTAATTTAATTAATGGACATTCGATATCTTAACCATGTGGAATTTAATAAGCAAATAATATTGGAGCCGAATTAAATAATTAAATTACGGCATTAGGAGAGGTAGTGCAAATATTAATTCTTTAGTGGATTGAATTAATATTTAATGACATTGGGCTTGATCCAGAATGTCATTGGAAGGCCCGACCTAATTATCCAGGATCCCTACTGTAGCCTATATATTCATCTTATTCTCTTCTAGCTAAGTGTGGGAAACTAGGGTTTTTATGAGCAGCCATTCAAGGAGGCAACCAAGAACTAGGGTTCCAAGATCTCAAAGCTAGAAGGGAGGCAACCTTGGGAGGATCGAAGGCCACACTTCGCTCAAGGTGAATACGGGAATACAGTAGAAGATGTGGATTTGAATCGCTTGCGCCGTAGCGATTAAGGTTAATTTTCTATTCAAACTCATTCATTTTCATATCATAAAATGCAACATCATGATTCAATTGTCCCAACAAAAACAAGGCAAGGTTAGTGGCAAAGGGCTACACACAAGAAGAAGGCATAGATTTTGTTGAGAAATTTGTACCTGTTACAAGATTGGAAGCTATCAGAATCTTTCTAGCATATACTGTCCATGCCAATTTCAAGGTATACCAGATGGATGTAAAAAGTGTTTTTCTCAATGGAGAATTAGAAGAAGAAATATATATGGAATAATCACCTGGTTTTGTGGATCATGTTCATCCTGGATTTGTGTACTATCTTTTTAAAGCACTGTATGGTTTGAAACAAGCACCTAGAGCCTGATATGACACACTTTCTAAATTCTTGATTAAAAATCACTTCACAAGAGGTACTGTTGATAAGACTCTCTTTCATAGAAATGTTAATGGTTCTATTATTCTTGTTGAAATCTATGTAGATGACATTATTTTTGGCTTAACTGATGAGAAACATTGTCAAAAGTTTGCTAAGTTGATGCAGAGTAAATATGAAATGAGCATGATGAGAGAACTTACATATTTTCTTGGTTCCAAGTCAAACAAGTTGAAGATGGTATTTTCATAAATCAAACCAAATATATTTCTAACTTATTAAGGAAATTTGATTTAAATGAATGTTCTTCTAAAAAAACTCCATTGGCCACTGTAACTAAACTTGAATTGAATACTAAGGAAGCTAAAGTGGTCATTTCAAGTTATAGAGGCATGGTTGACTCATTGTTATATTTAACTACAAGTAGGACCAACATAATGTTCACTACATGTCTTTGTGCTAGATTTCAGGTTGATCTTAGAGAGTCTCATTTGATTGCTATAAAAATAATATTCAGATATCTAAAAGGAACACCAAATCTTTGAATTTGTTATCCTAGAGACTCAGGATTTGATCTAATTGGTTATTCAGATGCAGACTACGTAGGTTGCAAAATTAACAGGAAAAATACTACAGGCACTTGTCAATTTCTAGGAAACAAGCTTGTTTCATGGTTTAGCAAAAAGAAAAATTCAGTATCTACATCTACTACAGAAGCTGAATATATTGCTGCTGGAAGTTGTTGTGCATAAGTGTTATGGATGAGGAATCAATTATTTGACTATGGATTTAACTTCAACAAAATTCTAATATTCTATGACAACACAAGTGCAATTGCCATTACTGAAAATCCAGTTCAATATTCAAGAACCAAGCACATTAACATACGGTATCACTCCATTATGGAACATGTAATGAATGGTACTATTGAATTATATTTTGTCCCTAATGAAAGACAATTTATAGACATGTTTACTAAACCATTAGATGAATCTACTTTCAATAGATTGGTTTGTGATTTAGGTATGCTTAATTATGATTAATCTTTTAAATGTCTGATAAGTTATTTTCTTTTCTTGTACTTAGATTGTAGCCAGTGGTTATGTTAATTTGTTGATTTTTCATAATTAGTTGATGAACATTTTGTTTATCGATGGATATTTTTAATCTATCGACAAATAAATATATCAATTAATGATATATTTATTTATCGATGGATATCTTTAGCTATCGACAGATAAATATATCAATTGATGATATATTTGGTTATCGATGGATAGTACTACCTATCAATGGATAAGTTAGTTATCCATCGATGACCTGGAATTTTTAGGGTCCATGTCATCAATCAACCTGTATAATATCTAGCCGTTGATTATTTATTTTATCAATTGATTAATACATACATTCATGTATGTATAACAGTCGATTGCCAAAATTGGTTTAAAAAAATTCTTTTTAATCTAACGGTCAATTGAGTTTTATTTTAAGAAAGTAATCGATTGAGACATCAGTTTTTTTTCAAAAATATAAATAGTGAGATTAAAATTTCTTTTAATTCTTACTTACATTTTCTAACTAATTCTCTTTCTCTCTTTCTCTCTGTACTCAATTTTCTCTCATTCTCTCAATACTCTATCTCCATTACTTTTTTTCTTAATCTCTTCAAAGCTTTTGTGTTCTTAATCTTCTAATCAAATTAATGGCATCTTCATCCAAGAAAGTCGCACAAGCCGGTTTCATCTACGAATTGAATAATTTTGTGGCTTGCACTGTGGTTGAAGAGGCTATAAGGGAATTTCTTCTATTGATGCAGTTCCTGGAAAGTTACAAGGTTCAAAAGGCTTTGAAGGAGGCACCAAGAATTATATGCAATTTGGTGGAGGAATTTTGGACTTCTGCGGAAGTTGTTGATGACTACTCTAGCATCAAATTCAGCTGCAAAGGAAAAGAGTATAATATACTATTTTAATTTTAAATGAATGTTTAGATTTGACTGTTAATAATACTGATAATGCACCCACTGAATCACACATTAGAAACATGCATAGGGCTGTTAATTATGCAAATCCTGACATTAATTTAGGTCATGTAGTTAGAAAGCATCTTAGGAGAGAGTGGTCATATTTCTTTGATGTAAATATTAAATGTTTTAGTGGTAAAATTAGTAACTTTGATGTCATAACTTCTAGCATACAACAGATAGCTTATAGTGTTTTATTTGATAAATATCATAATTTGTCATCTGTCTTGTTAAATGAAATTGCTACTAAGTTAGGTAAGAAGTTTGATAGATCTAATCATATTTACTATGCTAGGTTTATCATGATTTTCATTAACTATTTTATCAATGAGATTGAAGTTTGCAGGGAAACTGAAACTCTTGAGTGTTGGACTCAAAATAAAAGAGTTTTCAAGGACCTGGTGAGAATTAACCTCCACAATGAGGTAGAGTTAATTTATCCTTAGTTTGAAAAGGTATATATCTCTTACTTAACTCTTTCCAATCCCCTAACTTATTTGCCTTTTGTGGTTATGGAGGATGTTAGTAATGATCACAACCCTCCTATCCAAGTCACAGAATAAATTTCCAAACCCAAATCTAAGAAACCAACCTCAACAGGTTCCCAAAAACATGTTGTAAAAATAAAGAAAAGAAAAACATCTTTTGTGGTTGATAGATTAGAGGAGGCTGTAACTGGTGAGGGAACTGGGGAATATCAAAGAACCCAAAATGATAAGCTGAGTGAGGGTGAGACAACCCAGCCTAGCCACTCCACAGTCTCCCAACAAACTATGGCAGTTGAAAAGGAAACTACCACACCACTATTGGCATCCTCTCAAAAGGATGACAATATTGAAAAGAGCCCTCAACTAAGGGCATTGAACTAGGGTGGGGACACTCAAGCCAACACTCCAATGACCTACTTTAGGAGGAGCAAGAAACCTAGGTTTGCACTTGGGGATGCACACACTGAAAAGCCACATAAAACTATGGTGGAGCCTTCTGTTTCTCAGCTTGATGCATCTACAATAAATGTAGAGATGTAGCCCCATTCTCTTTCTATTCCAATTCCTTCTTCACCTCAACCTCAAATTTCTTCAGAAAAAGTCTTGATAGACAATCAGACATTTTTAAATTCTCATTCTTTATTCATCAAGGAGAAGCCAATACTTTCTCTTGAGTCTCCTTCACAATATTCTCAACACACCATCTCAAACATTATCTCAAATATTATATCAAACCTAAACACTAAAATTCCTTCAACCTCTTTTGTTTCAACCTCATCAATTGATATATTCTCATCAATTGATATTCAACCATCGAATGATAAGCCATCAATCGATACTCAACATCAATCGATGGATATGCCAAACACATCAACTGCTTTCACTTTTACATCAATTGATACTCAATCAATTGATACTGCACACACACTTTTATGAATGAGTGAGATGAGTGAGAGGCAGGCTTGCAGCCTGACAAAATGAGAGAGAGTGAGTAAGGACATTCCTACTTCTTCCAGGAATGAGAGTGAAACACATGAGGGCCCCACCTTAGTAGGTGCAACTGGTATGAGTAAGGGAGAAGTGAGGTTTCACGATGAGATCATGATGAAAAATAGAGAGATGGCTGAGAGTGATAAAAGAATTCTTCTTTTTGCATAGGAACTTGAATTGGAGTTGATTTCTAAGGGGGAAGGAGTGCAGGAAACATGGAGAGTCCCTAATACCAATGAAGCTAGTTATAGTGGAGTTGGTAAGGAGGCTGAGCAATTGGAGAAGGCAGTTGTAGAAGATGAATAAATGGATGTAGGAAAATTGGATCCAAGGAACTTTGTCCATCCCGATCCAAGGTATCAAGGGTTAGCTACTTCGTCTAACAAGGATGCTAAGACAATTCTGGGGTTGGAGCACACAGAGCAAAGAACTAGAAGCTTGAAGGAGAGTCTAGCAAATACTGTAGATGTTTGTCACATGGCTCTTGGTGCAATTGACAATAATAGTGATGAAGAGCCATGGATGAGCACAATTGATGGAAGCTTGGCTGATGCTGAAACTGAGCTACTCTCTCAGTATAGAAGATCCATGATGGAGGTGGAATAGATCCCACTCAAAAGACAATTGCAAATTATTTGAGGGACCAATTGAGGGTTCAAAAGTTGACAGTGACAAGAGTCAAGAGTGAATTGGCCTCAATCAAAAACTCTATCTCATCCACCAAAGATGTGTTGGAGAGAAGGTTGGATAAAAAATTGCCTCATGGCACTCTCCATCACATTCAACAAAAGTTATTAAAAGATGCTAAGGGTTCACTGATTTGGAAAAGAGATTTTCTGCCATGGAGTCCAAGATGGATGATGTTATCGGAGGTCAAGCCCTTCATGCACAAATTCTTCAGAAGTTTCTTGACATGATGCCACCACCTCCTTCTTGTGATGATAACAAAAAGGGGAAAACACTGATAAGAGGGACAATGATGGTAATGGTGGTGAAAATGGAGTTACTGGGAGTAGCAGGTTTGCAGAAGCTAGTAGTGGTGGTGTTAGTCGAAGTAATAAAGAAATAGGAGGAACCATAAGCAACAAGGGGCAAACATCAAGTTTAATCAAGGATTATTTGGACAAGAAAAGAAGTAATGCATAAAAATTTGATGATGAGTTGAAAACTATGAGGATTTCTAGAGAAAAAGAGACAAATGATCTAATTGAAAAAGAAAGAAGAAGGTTTGAGCAATTAAAACAAAGCACATAGTTGGTGACAAAGGCTGCCCAAACAGGGAAGTTGGATGACTTCATTGCACAGACCAAAGCTGTGCATGAGAGTGCAAATAAAGCTGCTAATGAAGTTAATGTTTATGTAGAAAAACTTCTTCAATTAGCAGAAAACAAAATGGGGAAAGCCATTATGGTTGAAGAGGAGAATAAAAAGAAGGAAAGGTTTTTCAGGAGAAAAGTTGCTACAGGGAGCCATTACTTCAGGAATGTCAGATGCTGCAAGGAGAGAAAAGGAGGATGTAGAAATAATAAGGCAAATGCAGATGGAATGGAATCAAATGGATGAAACTGAAGACCAACCTTCAAAGCCAAAAAGGCAAATTAAAATGTCCAGGAAAAAGATTGTGAAATCCCAAGAAACTGTTCAACGAGAATAATCTACAGCCAAGGAGGTACAAGGAGATTCAAAAGAGATTGTTCTTGAAGGATATGAAATGCAGGAAGTGCCAAGGATTAGTGAGAATGGGTTGATAGGCTGCAAAACTCATCCAGCAACTTCAAATCATGAGGAGTGTATGAGTTTAGAATATGAAGATGGTCACAAAGCAACCCATCCAATGAGGCTGATTATGAAGCAGAGTTACAACACATTGAAAACAATTCTACCTCTACTCAACAAGAGATACAAGTTAAATATTACTGTTGCTCAGGAGTTATAACATCAAATCACAAAGCTGATGAGATTGCCTACTGAAGCTGATCTAGACCCTCCTTTGAAGCTTTGAGAGTCTCAGGTAAAGATTGTGGTGCTGGAACCAGTCTATGCCATGATATTTACAAATGTTGAAGGAAAGAAAAAGTACTTTGACATTTATAAGTATCTGGACAAAATCACAGATTAGAAGATTATATATCTAATGAGGCAACTTGGGAACTTAGATAGGGATGATCAAATATTAAGAGGATCATTCCTGAGGCAACTGAAGGAGAATGCTGAGAAGAGAAAGAAGATGAAGAAGTGATTGAATCCATGGGAAAACTGAAGTATCCTATAAAATTCAACAAACCGGTACTTCTAAATTTTAAAGTGCTTTTAAAATTCTTAATTCTACATGAATGCAATTATTTTAGGGGTTTTGTTATCATCAAGTAGATTTATACCTCTTTTTGTCACAAACACAAATAGGGGGAGATTGTTAGGAATCAATGTTGCTTTGATGATAACTTTAACCTTAGAATCATAGAAATTTATTTTATTGCAACTGATCAATTGATATGAAAATTATAAATATCAATTGATCAGGAAACCATTTATCAATTAAAATGTTTATGTGAATCAACTGATAATATGAATGGTAGCATATGTGTACTTAGTCTATTTCAATTGATATGACTTTAGTCGATTGATAATTTTCTTATCGACTGATACTAGAGTCGATTGATATAGGTCATCAACTGATGTGTAACTTAGACTATCAAATTGTAATTATTTGAAGACAAGAAAATTATGCAAGTGAAGGATGATCAATTGATATGGAGGCATCAATGGATAGAAGATCAATTAATAACAAGTCAAGTCAGAGATTGAAGACCATCAATTAATATGAAGAATCATCGATTGATATATCGATTGATAACATCTATCAATCGATAAGTCAACATCTATTATCAATCGATGGATATCAAGATCAATCGAAGAAGAATATTAGTTGATGGATACAAGGAAGAATCAATTGACATGCTTAACAACAAATTATCAATTAAGTGACTACACAACAAAACAAAATGTCAGGAATCTTCATACTAAAACATGCATATGGAAAACAGTCTAGATCGACAGTAAACATTCAGATTGAAGTTGTTCTTCCTAGAATGAAGATATTTCTCAAAATAGAAATAAACAGATAGCAAGGATAGTTTAGTAACATTCCTAGAATAGAGAGTTTTGTTTTACTAATCTCGGGATTATAAAAACTTTTGTGTTATATAAAAAAGAGTGGTAGCATTGTTAGAAATATCAATAGAGTTTGAACATCTTTCTGAATCAACTATTTAGCCTTAGAGCACTTTGTTAGAGCAGTTAATTTTATTTTTAACTTTGTAAAATGCAGCTAGGTTTTCTTAACCTAGGTTATTTGAGCAAATATATACACTGATGGAAAAATCAATCCATCAGTAATTTTTAAATATCTTGTTCAAGTATTTATTTCAGTCATTATTGTTTATATTCAAACATCTCAAACCATTTAAGAAAATAAAAAAATCTTAAAAGTTGTTATATTTGTATTCAACCCCCCTTTCTATAAATATATTGACATTGTTCTAGGGAATAACAATATGTTTGTTAATAACAACTTTGAGGTGTTCAATAATACCATAAACAAGTTTAGAGAAATAGGGATTGTCACTATGTTCAAAGTCATACACAAAAGCTGCATGGAAAGACTTCAAAGAAGAAAGACTAAAATGGAGGGAACAAATAGTCTTTATTGTTGCAAAGCAATAAAGAAATTAAACAAGTAAAGTCATTTATTCTTCTATTAGTTTATACTTGTAATTTTTAAAGTTTATATTTTTCCTTATTTATTTTTATTGCCCAATTGGAATAATAGTTAAGTCAATGGAAAAGGCTGGAAATGCAAGGCCGGTTTGGAATAGTGGAGACAAGTACCATGTGACTATGTCAATTGGAGGGCATGAAGTGGTTTGTGACTTAAAGCAAATAACATGTGCATGCAAGAAGTGGCAATTGACTATAATACCATGTTTTCATGCAGTTGCATGTATTTTCTTTGAACATTTAAATCCAGTAAACTTTATCCACGAGTGTCACAAGAAGGGCATGTACCTGCAAGTATATAGTCACTTTTTAGAGCCCATTAATGGATAAGAATATTGGGAAGAGACACAACAAATTCCTCATCTGCCTCCTATAAAGAAAATTGCACCTAGTAGGCCTAAAAAGAATAGGAATAAAAAAAATGATGTGGTTTTGACTAAAAAAAAGACCCAACTATGCTGAAAAGAAGAGGAACATAACTAAAATGTTCACATTGTGGACAGTGGGGTCACAATATTAGGAACTACCAAAAGAAGGTATGATAATCAAGTTAACAAGTCATTGTTATGTGGTATTTTCACCTGTATTTATAAAAAAATTATTTCAAATGATATAGAGAAGAAGAAAATCAGGAAATTGACAATGAATGGGGAATAGACAAAGATAATGTGATGCCAAGGTCTTCTCAACTTAATAAATACTCATATTGTAAGGAGAAAGGACATAATACAAGATCTGGTAAATCAAAGGTATGACCTTCACTTTATATGTTGCAGTTCTTCTTAACCATTTAGATGTTTACATTATTTATTGGATGTGCAGAAAGATACATTGAAATAAAAAGAAAAAAAGAACTACAACAAAAAAAGAACAAGTGCAACAACAATTAGAGGACTTACAACAACAAATGCAGCAAAAGCTAGTCCAAAAAGAACCAAGTCTCTAGCAGGAAAAACTACAAAGTCAAGTCCTTTGAAGGGTGCAAAACTATTGCAAAAGCAAGCTAATTCAGTAAAAAATGTTGATAAAACCCATGGAGGGATCATCGAGCCATTCAAGCCACCTGCTAAAACTGGACCACTAGGTGTAAAATATGAGGCATTTATTGGTGAAAAAGTGCAACAGTACACTTTTTTGAGAAAATTGGAGGTTGCGAAGAGAAAAATTATGAAGGATTGATCTTTTATGGAGTGTTTATTTTCACAGACAACTTGTTTTTGATAAATTTGTTGAATGCTATTATGTTTTCTTATTTCGAATGGTAACTTTTGATTATGGATTTAATGTTTTGTTATGGTATTAATGTTTAGTTGGTGTGTATTTATGTCTGGTTGTTGTGTGTTGCTATTATATAATTATAAATAATTACAATCCAAATGACATAATTTCATTCTAAAAAAATCAAATACATATTTAATGGCGTAATTTCATTCAACATTCTAACAACAAATATTCAAATTTCTTTTTCATCTTGTTTGTGGCAGAACATGTACATTATAATTGCAATGCAATTGACAAATAACAAGGTGAAGGCAGTGATGCGACGTGGATTCTTCATTTCTAATTTGTTCTGCAACTCCAAGTTTGCGGACACCAAAGTTTGCAACTCCAAGTTCGCGGACACCAAAATTTGTTGTTCAACTTCTAGTATATTTATTCTCCGAAGAAGTCCCGGAATTAGAGTCTAACCACGAGCACAAAGTGGCTCATCCAACCATTTAAAAGTCTTACAACGAGAATTAGTACAAGTGAAGGAGCGGCGACCACATCTTCTTGAGTCCAAGCTGTTTGCACCTTAACCTAGTTGCAATAGATGCACCTTTCCATGAATAAAGTGTTTTAATATAAAGCTTAAATTCTATACAGATATTAGCTTTTTCAGTGAGTTATAGGTCAATACATATATATAGGGAAGAAGATGACCATTACAATGATGATATACCCATTATACCCTCATTGATTTAATGTTAATTGTGTAAATAAACGAATTTTGGTGAAAGGGATGCATATTGGAACGCTAAAAAAAGTAAAGGGATGAAAAGTGTAATTATAAAAATTTTAAAGATCATACTATTTTCTGCCCAAACTTAAGGGATGCAAAGTGTAAAAAACTCAATTTCTATATGTATTAGTAATAATTAGGGTTATTACATTAACCATTCAAGTTTATATGAAAATACACCTTCACCATAAAAGTATAGAAATATCCGGTTAAACTATTAAAATAATTTAACAATAATGAATCAAAACCGAGTCATTTGAAACAAAAAAACTGACAATGTTAGGAATTATGAGTTTTGATGATAACAAATTACTTAGAATTTCAATAGGGACTCAAAATTATTTTGTAACTGATCAATGGATATGACTTATAAATATCCATTGACTAGGAAACCAGTTATCAGTTGAAACTTGTTTATCAACTGATAAACTGGATTGTAGCATTGATTTATGTTTCACTATCAATTGATTGTATTACCTCGATGGATGTTATGATGTAGTCAACTGATGTTATTGACTTCAATTTCTAGCTTCTCAACAGATGTGAAGAATGGCTGATCAATTGTAAATATTCTAAGTCAGAATTCTCACAAGTGAAGTGATCAACTGATGTTGAAGTCGATGGATGAAGACACTACTCAACGGATGAAAGCTATCAACTGATACAAGTCATCAATGGATAAAAACAGTCAACGGATAAAGAACCATCAATGGATAAGGAGTCGATGGATAACTCAATTATCCATCGACACATCAACTGATCAACAGATATCCTATCCATCGATGGATAAGCAAAGGTGAATCAACTGATAAGCTTAACAGCATTTATCAGTTGATTAAAGTTTCCCTATTTAGCTAAAGCCAGAAATTACGGGAACAGTGCAGAAACTGAATCATTGGAAGACAGTCCTGTCAGGATTGTGAAGACTTTCAAGGCAACACAGCATCCAAGGAATATCTTAAGACAAAGACACTTCCAGAGCTAGTTAGTTCTACAAGGAAGGCTGTTAAAAGAAGCTAGTTTCTATTTTTATGTAAACAATATAAATTGTAATATTATATTGTTATCAGTCGATAGAAAACTAGAGTAGTAGTTTTTGTATATATAAGTCATAAAAACACAGTAGCAAAGTATGAGTAGTTTTGAAGAACTCAAGAAAAGCAAAATAGAAAATCAGGCAGAACTTGTAATGCTTTTCTAAGTTCTACATTCAACTTTGTACGCAGCTTAGTATTTTTACTAAGATCAATTGAAAGTAAAAACACACTAGTGGAAAAACAATCCACTAGTAATTTTTAATCTTGTTGTTTCTGTTTTCAACACTTTAGTTATCCAGTTCTTAGTTACATCAATCTTAATTAAACTCTCTCTTTGTACAAACTTATTTCCGCAAGAAGTTGAATTAATTCTTAAGTTTGTATTCACCCCCCCTTCTCCAAACTTAGTGTACTTAAAGGCGAATAACAATTGGTATCAGAGCAGGCTTTCAACAAACAGAAAGTCAAGATCTAAAAGTACATCAAGAATGGGTCAAAGAGACACAGGAGTTAAGATTCCAGTTCTAGAGAAAGATGAATATTTTCCCTGAAAAGTAAAAATGCACTTGCATCTGCTATCTATTGATCCTTCCTATGTTCATTGCATAGAGAAAGGTCCACATGTGCCTATGAAAATAGTTACAAGTGTAAATGCAGACGGTACTCAAGCACCAGACAAACTCATTCCTAAATCTGTGAGTGAGTATACAGATGAAGATGAAAAGGAAGTACACAAGGACAAAAAGGCTATGAACATCTTGTTTAATGGTCTTGACAAGGACATGTTTGACAATGTCATCAGTTGTACAACCTCCAAAGAAGTCTGGGACACTCTTCAAACCCTCTGTGAAGGTACTGAGCAAGTAAGAAAGAACAAGATGCAACTCTTGATTCAAAAGTATGAGGCCTTTCACTTCAAGGGTGGTGAAACAATAAATGATACATATAGTAGGTTTCAAAAGCTGTTGAATGAGCTTAAACTATATGGACGAGTTTATGCCGTTGAGGACACCAACCTCAAATTCTTGAGGTCCCTACCCAAAGAATGGAAACCAATGACTGTCTCTATAAGGCAATCTCCTGACTTTAAAGATTATACTTTGGACAAGCTGTATGGCATCTTGAAAACCAATGAGTTGGAGCTACAGCAAGATGAGGAAATTGAGAAAAGTCAGAAGAGAGAAAAGTCCATTGCTTTGGTGGTCAAAGAAAAGCAAGTTGCAGAAACAGATGAAGATGCTGATTTCAAAGAAGGTCATGGCAATGGTGCAAATTATGTTAGATATGATGAATCTTCTACTGGTAAAGGAAAAGAACTTTGTGACAGTGATGAGTCACTCATCAAAGATGAAATGGATGAAATAGATGATCATTTAGCTTTTCTATCAAGAAAATTTTCTAAACTCAAGTTCAAAAGGAATCCAATGCAAAGGCCTGGATCACAGTTCAGGAGAGACACTCAACAAGGCAAAAATCTTATTGACAGGACTCATGCTTTAACTGTGGATTGGCTGGTCACTTTTCAAGTGAATGCAGAAAGCCCAAAGTTGAAAAGAGGTCAAAGTCCAATGATGGTATTGACTATAAGAAGAAGTACTTTGACTTGCTTAAACAAAGAGAGAAGGCTTTTGTGACAGAAGAAAAGGACTGGGCTGCTGAGGAGGATTCTGAAGAAGAAGAAGAACACATCAATCTTGCACTAATGGCCAATCAAGATGACCAGGAAGCTAGTTCATCTAGCAATCAGGTAATTTCTACAAATCTATCTGAGTTGTCCAAAGATGAATGCAATATTACTATTAATGAAATGTCTAATGAATTGTATAATTTGCATGTCACTCTTAAGTCTTTGAACAAAGAGAACACTAGGCTCAAATTAACATTAGAAACTCTCACTGAAAGAAATAATTTCTTAGAGAGTGAGTTAGTGCAATTGGACAGACTCAAGATGGAAAACAAAGATGCTAGAAATGAACTAGTTGACAGTAAAAAGGAAATAGAGAAGTTAAAAGAAAAATTAGAGGATGAACTAAGAACCATTGACAAGTGGAACAGGTCAAGTAAAGCCAGTAAGAAGATGAATGACATTCATGGAACAAACTCTTTCACCATGTTGTCTGAAACTCTTGAGAAAATAGCCATTGATGAAGATCAATCTTTGGAAAAGAAGCAATCGATTGATAATTCTGAATCAACTGATAAGAATTATCCATCTATTGATAATGTTATTCCAACGGATAATTATCCATCGATTGAGAAGTCATCAACTGCTAAGAAATGTGATATTAAAACTAAGTTTAACAGACCTATTAAATTTGTCAAAGAAAGTAGCTCCTCTGAATCTCAAATCAAAGTTGAACAGGCTAATATAGGATTCTTATCTAAAAATCAGTTGAAAGAGAAATTGGAAAAGATAGAACCTAATATTCAGCCAAATGAAAAGAAGAAGAAAAATAGAAATGGTAAAGTAGGCATAAACAAGCACAACAACTACACACTTGACAAATATGCTCCTAGGAAAGTATGTGCTAAGTGTGGTAGTAAAAATCATTTATCTGTGCAATGTAAACTCACCATGCCTACAGCAACAAATGTACCTGCTGTACCCAACATGCATACCAATTCTGTTTTTCCTCATTTAGTTGATTCTCATGCTATTCATGCTCAGTATGCATCAATGCCTTATATGTTTAATCCATATCTTGCATTTGCCAATATGAATATGCCTGCTATGCCATGGAATATGCTTAACAATCTTCATGCACCAAATTTTTCCAATTCTGCAAGCATGAGCATTCCAAATATTAGCACTGAGAATTCTGAGGTAAGGAGACCAACACCTAAGGTTGAAGTGAAAGTAAAACCACCCAAACCAAAGGTACAAAAATTGGAAACCAAGCCAAATATAACAACTAATAAGAAAGGAACCAAGGCAACTTGGGTACCAAAATCAACTTGATTTGTTTTGACTGTGTGCAGGGAAAAAGAAGAAATCTTTGGTACTTGGACAGTGGGTGTTCAAGACACATGACTGGAGATAAATCCCTGCTCACAAAGTTTGAGGAGAAAGCTGGCCCTGGAGTAACTTTTGGAGATGATAGCAAAGGGCACACCATGGGATATGGCTTGATTTCAAAAGAGAATGTCATCATTGAACCTGTTGCATTAGTTGATGGCTTAAGACATAACTTGTTAAGCATAAGTCAACTATGTGACAATGGAAATAAAGTCTGTTTCACAACAGAAGCATGCATAATTTCCAACAAAGTAGATGGAAGCCTGGTCATGACTGGGAATAGAAAAAGGAATGTGTACATAGCTGACTTCAACTCAACAAATGCAGAATCAATGACTTGTCTTCTCTCTAAGGCAAGTACAAATGAAAGTTGGCTGTGGCATAAGAAATTAGCTCACTTGAATTTCAAAGCCATGAATCTCTTGGTTAAGAAAAATCAAGTAAGAGGCTTACCACAAATGGAATTTGTCAAGGATGGACTTTGTGATGCTTGTCAGAAAGGGAAACAGAGGAAGGCATCATTTAAGTCGAAATTGGAATCTTCAATTAAAAAGCCACTTGAGTTATTACATATGGATTTGTTTGGTCTTGTAAATATCATGTCTATTGCAAAGAAGAAGTATGCTCTAGTCATTGTGGATGATTTTTCAAGATTCTCATGGACTTATTTTCTACATTCAAAGGATGAAGCTAGTCATCTCATCATCAAGCACATAAGAGAAAATGAGAAAAATCTTGAATTGGATGTAAAGAAGATAAGGAGTGACAATGGAACAGAATTCAAAAATTCCACAATGAAAGAGTTCTGTGAATCAAAAGGAATCATACACACATTCTCTGCACCCAGAACACCTCAACAAAATGGGGTAGTTGAAAGGAAAAATAGGACATTGATTGAAGCTGCTAGAACCATGTTGGAAGATGCCAAACTCCCAACATACTTCTGGGCTGAGGCCATAAACACAGCATGTTTTACTCAAAACATCTCCCTAGTAAATAAAGCTCAAGGGAAGACTCCTTATCAATTGATCAAGAAAGACAAAAAGCCAAAGGTGGGATTTCTTCATGTCTTTGGCTGCAAGTGCTATGTGCTAAGAAATCAAGGTGAAAACCTAGGAAAATTTGAAGCCAAGGCTGATGAAGCTATATTTGTTGGGTATGCATTATCAGGCGTAGCCTATAGAGTCTACAATCTCAGACTACACATTATTATGGAATCTGTACATGTAGTATTTGATGATAAAAAGATTCAAGGCTTGTTTGATGAAGGAAATCATGACACACTGCATTTTGAGAATGAATCAAATGATGTAAATGATGATGAAGAGGCAGAAATTATAAAACCTCAAGTGTTCAGAAACCCAATATCAGTTGATGTTATTGCATCAATGAATAATTTATCAGTTGACAGAAATCCATCAACTGATAATGCATCAACTGATAACTCCTCAACGGATAATCAACAATCTACATCAAGGGTATCCACTTCAGGGGGAGGGTTTCAGAATCAAGCTACAAATTCAGATCACTTTGAGTTCAATACAAATGATCATGAAGCTTCATCATCAAGGCAAAATTTGCCTCCTCAAAGAAAATGGACAAGAAGCCATCCATTTGAACTAATCATTGGAAATGCAGAAGATGGTGTCAAGACAAGAAGTGCTACTCAAAATGAGTGCCTGTATAGCAGTTTTCTATCTCAAGAAGAACCCAAAAGAATTGAAGAGGCTCTCATGGATCCTGATTGGGTTTTGGCTATGCAAGAAGAACTGAATCAGTTTGAAAGAAATAAAGTATGGAAGCTGATGCCCAGACCAAAAGATAGATCAGTAATTGGTACAAAATGGATATTCAGAAACAAAATGGATGAAACTGGTATTGTGACTAGGAACAAAGCAAGGCTTGTAGCAAAGGGTTATTCACAAGAAGAAGGAATTGATTTTGATGAAACTTTTGCACCAGTTGCAAGGTTAGAAGCAATCAGAATCTTTCTGGCTTATGCTGCACATGCTAATTTCAAAGTCTACCAGATGGATGTGAAAAGTGCATTTTTGAATGGAGTACTAGAAAAGGAAGTCTATGTGGAACAACCTCCTGGCTTTGAAGATCCAAAATTTCCTAACTTTGTCTACTTTTTACTCAAAGCACTTTATGGCTTGAAGCAAGCACCAAGGGCCTGGTATGACACTTTATCTCAGTTTCTCATTGAGAATCATTTCACAAGAGGTACTGTTGATAAAACTCTATTCAGTAGAAATGTTAATGGCTCTATCATTCTTGTACAAATTTATGTGGATGACATTATTTTTGGATCAACAAATGAGGAACTTTGCAAGAAGTTTGCCAAACTAATGCAGAGTAAATATGAAATGAGCATGATGGGAGAGCTTACCTACTTTCTTGGGTTACAAGTCAAACAGGTTAAGGATGGTTTTTTTATAAATCAAACAAAGTACATTCATGATTTGTTAAAGAAATTTGAGTTAAGTGAATGTTCTTCTGCAAAAACTCCCATGGCCACTGCCACTAAACTTGAATTAAATACCAAAGAAGCTAAGGTGGATATTTCAAGTTATAGAGGCATGGTAGGCTCACTTTTATATTTAACTGCTAGTAGGCCAGATATAATATTCTCTACATGCTTATGTGCTAGATTTCAGGCTGATCCTAGAGAATCTCATTTAGTAGCTATTAAAAGAATTTTCAGATATCTTAAGGGTACATCAAATTTAGGTATTTGGTATCCTAGAGATTCTGGTTTTAATCTAATAGGCTACTCAGATGTAGATTATGCAGGTTGCAAAATAGACAGGAAAAGTACTACAGGCACCTGTCAATTTCTGGGAAACAAACTTGTGTCATGGTTTAGTAAAAAGCAACATTCAATATCAACTTCATCTGCAGAAGCTGAGTACATTGCTGCTGGAAGTTGCTGTGCACAAATTTTATGGATGAGGAATCAACTATTTGACTATGGGTTCAACTTGAACAAAATTCCCATCTTCTGTGACAATACAAGTGCCATTGCAATAACAGAAAATCCTGTGCAACATTCCAGAACCAAACACATTGACATAAGAATGGCACCACAAAAGAAGATCGTCTCTTCCACTGGGTTCATGTTGGGTCCCGGAGATCGTAGAGGGGGGGTGAATACGATTCCCAAATTAAAAGTATGACTATTAATAATTTTTAGGACAACATAAAAATTACTTTGGTTCAACCCCGGGTACTGTTCATCATCTTCTTCAACCTCAAGAACACCATTAAAATAACCAAGATAATGAACGGTAAATCATCCAAAATACACAACACAACAAGATCCAAGAATATAACTTTATATTCATTGAAGTGGGGTAGATGCTACAAACAAGTTCAAGAACATAAGTTCAAGAACACAACAAAGAAGTGATTTTTGTCTCCTCTAAAACTATTACATATTGTAGATCTAGGAGACAAAAATCAACTCTATCTTCTATACAAGATTTAACAAGTGTTTTCAATAGAAGAATAGAGGAGTGGTATAATAAAGAAAATCATGGCTACAAATATATTCAAGATCTAGTTTGGCCATGGGGGAGAGAATAATTTTTCTCTCTCTCTCCCCTTTTCTTTTTCTCATCCGGATGCTCACAACCACCACTTGATGAAGACTTGAGTTTCTTCTTTTTATATCGAAAAAGGTGTTGCTTTTTACTTTTCCACCTTTTACTCTTGTCCACTCAAATCATATCTTCAAAGTCATGTGCCAAGCATGCTTTTGGAAATATTTAATGTAAAAGTAATATTTAATAAATATATAAAATATAAATAAAGAATATCTTTATTTATAAAATATATAAATAATTAAATAAATACTTTATTTAATTAAATTAAATATTTCCATTCCACTCTTCAATTTGTGTAGACTTCCTTATCCAAATATTTGGCCCCGTATACGTGACTCCACCACGTCCAAGTATTTGGCCTTCTAATCTGTGAAGCTTTAGTAAGATCCAATCAGGTTGTGCTGTCTGTCCCTTATCCATTAGGCTGACATTTCTCCAACACTGATTTACCACCTTTGTTGATCCTCCACATGACTCAAGAAAACCAACAACTTTAGAATGATTAAAATCATATTAACCGACGAGAGCTTGCCTCCAATGTCCTGACACTTGATGCAACGGTCTGGTTCATAAGTGACTAGTCTTGATAGGGGCTCTTGATTCCGAACATGATTCCACATTCTTCTTTGCAAACCTTACTTGTTGCTTCGATTGTAATGCACTAAAATCGTCATAGACTAAGACAATCTTCTGTAGCTTCCACATCCTTGAATAGATGTCAACATCTTTTATTCTTCACTGAGGCATGAACATGTTAATGAACTTCTTCCAGTGAGCTTCAAGTCTGTAGATGATCCTTTGATACTTTGTCTTAACTGAACTCTGTGATCCAAGATTTCTGTGCACCTGCATATTATTACATGTCCTGTTCTATTGTTGAGTTATCATCAACCATTACATAGAGATTACATTTAGCATTCCTAGTACACATGAAAGTGCAGTGAGTTACTTCCCTTCACTCCTATCTCCCCTTTCAATCTCCCCCTATTTGGTTGATATGGAATAGCAATCAAATACTATTTCCATTTACAATTTCCCCAAAAAGCAATTAAATAAAATTAGCTACTAGAGGATAACTCAACTAATATACAAGAAACAATTAAAGTACTGGACATGAAAATAATATACAAAAGGTTCTGGAAAGATATAATCAGTTAAATCCAGATTTCTTGAGTTGCTGAAAATGAATGATGAATTTCTGAATTTCATTTTCCTTTAGCTTCCTCCACTTCAATGTTCTTCAAAGATGAGGTTCTTTCAATAAAGAAACAAATCATTAGTAAAGACTTCTGACCAATCATTCTTGTTCATCTTGCAATTCGAACTAGAACATACAGCTCTCTATGTTCCCCATAAGAGGTCAACTCATTCTCCCCTTAAGGTTGTTCTCTCTTGGAATGAAAGTCACTTCCTCTTTTTCTTCAAGATGTTCTATTTCCAGGAAACATATTTTTCTTTCTTCCCTGCACTATTCCACTGACTTCATCTATCACTGAAACAAGAAATAGAACACACTTGGACACTTCTCAGATGCCCCTTGAAAATCTCATTTACCCAGAAAACTTCTACTTAGCAAAAACTCCCCCTGAGTTGATACTCTTCAAAGAAATCTTCATTTTCATTCATTGATCGTGCTAGAAAGAATTCTTCTGCCGAACCTCTCCTAAGAATGTTCCAAGAACAGATCTTCAAACAAATAGAGAAAAATCCCGTAGATATCTTTTCAGAATAAGATATAGCATTGCAAACCAAGATGTTAATATTCTCCATAACTTCTCTCCCTTAGTACGACAAGTAACTTCTTCCCAATTGACAAAAAGTAACTTCTCCACTTCAGACGAAAAATTAGTTAAATCTACAACACCTTTAGGGATTAGGTTCCAACCAATTACTAAGAAACTCCCCCTTAGTAATTTCTCCATGGCATCACTAAGGTTTCAATTTTATCTAATTCTCCCCCTTAGTTCATGCAAGCTCCAATCCACCCTTGTGTCTTTAGATATCCTCTAAGTAACCTCCACAAGATAGGATTGACAGATCTCATTTCTTGTATCACCAAGAGATCTCGTTTCTTGTATCACCAAATTCTCCCCCTTAGTTGAGAATATCCTTTAAAATAATAAAAGTATCATTTACATCCAATCGAATAAGAAACTCTCTTTCAATTGAACATAAAATCCTCCTTAGGCCTAAAAATTAATGTCTCCCCCTTTGAGATTGAGAACAACATGAATTAATAGACCCAAAGGTAATAGTTTGGACATTCCCACTAAGCTTCAGCTAGACTCTTCTTCAGCTTGTCTTCCAGAAAAGAATCTCTTCAACATTTCAGAGCTGGAAAATTCAGTAACAGGATTCAAGCATAGTAGCAAGGTTAGTGTTTGGTCTATGGTTTCCTCACTTCTACTACATTCTGTTGGTGTTTACACTTTCAAGCGTAAGTGTTCCACTCATTTCTCTCCCTATTTCTCTCACTCAAGTGTTTCACTCCCTCACTTCACTCAAGTGTTTCTCTTCCTTACTTGCACTCATTCCATTTATAGCAATTTGTACCTGCAAGTAAATCCATGCTAGTCTCACCAAGATATTGTGGATCGTTGACTATAGCATGTTGTCGATCACTAAAGATCTAGGTTCTGAGATGGAATCTCAGACAGGGTTTCAGTTAGGTCGTCACCCAACTCACCATGAGCAAATCCATGCACACGTGGCTCGTCGTCGGGGAATAACCCTTCTGAAATTGGAATCTCCTCCATTCCAGGAGTGACTGAAATCCCAACACCCTGATCCTCAAAAGACCCATCAAATTGGTAAACCAACTGAATCATAGTCTACGAGTTGTTGTTCAGCTACTTTCAGCATCAACAATCTCCCCATATGCAAATCCATGCACTGGATCGTTGAATGTGGTATGCGTACTAACAGCTATCTAAGCATCAACCGACTCCCCATATGCAAATCCATGCACTGGATCGTTGACGGTGATATTCCTTTAAGTTTTGAGCGATCCATGTATTCCAGAATTTGAATTCCTGGGAGAGTAGACATGTACAACATCTTCCTCAATCACCTGTGAAGATGAATTAACTCACTATTTGCAGTCATGGAAAACTGTTAGTGATTGCCTCTCAACATCAACAGATTGCTCTGCGGATGTGAAATCCCGTTAGGGAACTAGGACTGTTTCTCCTAGGAAGGTTGACAAGGATTCTAATATATGGCAAGAAATCCAAGTTTCACTCAAATACCTGTGAAGGTGGCTCAACAACTTCATTCACCATGAATGGTAAACAAAGAAGTTTAGGGGTTTTACCTATACCTCACAATGTGCACTTCTTGCAATGTGTCCTCACAATTGTTAGTCCCAAGAGAGGCTAGAGAACTGTTAGGTCCTTTAACATCCCTTGGATGCAAAAACTTTAGGATTACCATCAGCGTGAATGCTTTTGGTGTGCTTGACTCATTACAAGGTGCTCTGGCTGACGAGCGAATTTTCAATGAAATCACCCTGTTGAGAGAGTTCATTCAGAAACGGTTGAATTGCCTTTTCAGCTCTGCATCCTTTTGAGAGAATACAGATGAGCTATAGATACCTCAATTTGTATACTTCTTTTCTTCTCTGGAGGTAGAGCTGTGGGTGCACTTCCGACTTCATCCTTATTTGCTGCATCAAGTGCAGTTTCTCCTTTAACAACCGCTAATCTATATAAGTTCCTTATATCACCAAGGGTTGAAAGTTTGAATTAGAATGATAGTGTTTGGTACTAAGGCCTTGGTTAGAAATTGATGGATTATTCAACTTCTTGACCTTCCCCTATAGCCACTAAGGCCAAGCCATTACGGCTAAATAGATAGAGTTGATCAAAGCTATATAAAATTTGGTAGAGTATGATTAAACTTATTCTCTATTCCTTCTCAGAAATATAGCATCGGAGCAATGTGTCCTCAAGAAACAATGCACCAGAGCTAAAATGTGGGAATTAATAAAGAATAGGTAAAAGAATATTAAGCCAAATTTCATAAACTCACAATTTTGAAAAAAAAGTTTAACAAATTAACAAAAGTGTTCTTTTGAATTTCTCTTAGACAAATATCCAATTGAAATTCAACTCTTTTAACAAAAACATTTTGATTAATAACTCAAATCTATTTCATCTTGCTCACTGTATGTTTTCAGAAATTGTTTTGCAATTCATTCTTATCGGATATTATCTCCGACTTAAAACATAAATCATAAAAAAAAAATCGAATGAATGCTTTAGTCATACAGTCCAAGGCACTAATCCCAAAGCAAACAACCATTGTTTTAATACTACAGGTCAATGTGAAACAGACATTAACAAGAGTTTTGAAAAACGTTTTACCAATGGTTGATACTTTAAGATCAAAACAATTTACTCAAATAAAATAGCCTGATACCATGCAACCTAAGTTATAAGTTATCAAGTAACTTTATTTAAACAAATCGTGGAGAGAAAACAGTTTTCATTACAAAACATTTAGAGAGAGAGGATATATGATTTTGAAATAGAAAGATAATCCTCAAGAAATGTTCTCTTTCAAAGAAAACTTTTAGTGGCTTTTCATTCTCTGGCAAATGAATGCATGTTTGGATAAAACATTTTTCACAAGAAATAGACAAGAAATTTCTTTATGCATTCAAGTTCTAAGAATGAAAAACATATGTTAATACTAATGAATTATCAAAGATATGAGTGACAATACATTCAAAAGTACTAACATCATTCAATCATTTTGTAATAAAATGCATCTTACTACAAAACAATCAAGCACATAAGATACTTACATTATGCTAGACAATTACCATTTGTCACTTGAAACAAACACATATTGCAATATAGATCATGGTAATTCTAAAGCATAAAACATAAGCATCCGCTAAACACTGAACATACATTGACCAAATGACAGCATTTAACTTCTTACACTACATCTCAACAATTATCACATAAGCATATTGAAAATACTCATGACAATCAGAATGTATGTAAGCTCGAGGTACTAGTTGCATCAGAGATCAAATACCTTTAAATATTAATGCTAAAATTTATGATCTTTGACAACCCCTCGCGATGTAGTAAATTACTTTCAATATCAATGGTTTTTGAAATAATCATTTTGTCACTTAGTGCAGAAATTCTAAGTGACATCACTAATATCAAAAGAATGACAACTAATATTAATGGATTTTGCAAAAGACATGAATTACATCACTTAAACTACATATTAAGTGGTTCCATTAATATTAGCATTAAACAATTAAAAGAAAATAAAATTACAATTAATTAATATATACAAATACTTATGCTGAAACATTTGATACATATAGCATGAATAACATATGACAGCACAAAGTACGAGATCCTGGATATAAATTGACTATACAAAGAGATGCTACATTGTTAGGTCCCTAGGTCCCGGGTAATCATAGGTAATTTCATAGCGATAATATTGGGTCCTGGGTGGTCACAAGCCAAACATTAATCAGTTCCTAGAGATCGTAGACATCTAAATAGCATGAACACTCTCTATAAACATTACATTAAAATAAATCAATATTTAGACTAGAGTGACATACCTTAGTCAATAGAGCTTTAACTGGTGTATGATCGTTGAATGAACAATTACTCCTCTTTGCCCTAGAGATCGAACGTTTACTCGAAACCATGGACAGGAATAACTTTTCAGCTACCAGTTAACATTGTTCCTCGAAACAATACCATGCTCATCCAGACGGAAACTGCATTACCTTCAACACCCAAATATTTCCTTGTAGATATTGGTCTTGGCAGCAGCTTCACTAAACTCAGCACTCTAGAAACCAGTAGTCTTGACACTAGCAGAGTAGAACCCAAAAAAAACTCTGAACTACCCTTCAGCTTCTGTATCAATACCAAGTCTTCATGTGGATTGATTCCTTGCGCTAAGTGTATCTGCCTCTGGTTTAATTGAGTTAGTTCCTTGATTCGAACCCTCCTCAAACTTGATTAGTTAGTGCATCTTCAGTCTTCATTGAATTCACTCACAAAAACCAATGAAATACACTTATACATGCACGACCAATCACTACTCTACTACCCAGATTCATCAAGAACTGGCTCTAGGAAATGTTGTTACACAAAACCCTTTGTCATGACAGATGTGTCCTTAATGTTTCCTTAGATATTCAGTGGGTAGAGTAGTCTTCTTCAAATATGATTGAGATCATCTTGCATTATCTTTAAATTGATAATTTCCTTTCTAATATGCAATCACTCAATCTGGATCACTCAGTGCTCCTAAGAATCTCAACTCTTACTCAATGAGCACTGCTAGCCTTTGAGCATCAAACACGACTAGTTGATCCAACTTACTGATGCTCCCCCTGTGATGCTGCTTGCAGCTTTTCTTCATCTGGTGTCATCTAATCTTGAGCCCTAAACAGGATGTCAACCTTTAGAAATTCAAAGCTAAAATCAAACGAATGATAGGGAGCTTAATGATGTTGTTCACTGCATCTAGATCATCTTAAATCAATCACAGACTCTGTGTAAGCTCTTAACTCCAAATAAGATAGCCTTCCATCACACCATGTGACTTCAGGCATGATTAATCTTACTTGATGTCTTCTCTTTACATTTGCTGATTAGACTTGCTGTGTCAACTGATTCAGCCGTAGTGAATAGGAAACCTTAAGTCTATCCATTATCCTTGTAATTCCACTCAAGGTCTGGATTTCCCTATCAACTCCTCCATTTGGTCATGAAGTCCGGAAACTGAACTTTACTCTAGAATACTCCTTTCAGTGCAGACATAACATAGAACTTCGTTCGTCAACAAATTCCATTACCTGCCCTCAAAGTGTTCTTACAGCAATCTGCCTAATCCTTTGAATGTGATTAATCACTGAGATGCTTCATCTATCGAATGCATGAACAAACACCAAAACTAAACAGGGTAGCCTTTGACTTGACTTCCCTTCAACTGACATACTTCACTAATGTCCTTCTTAAAAGAATTTCATTAGAAGTAGTCCTTTCTCACCAACTTCATCTTTACTGTCGAATCCGTTATCTTGATAAACCAAGTATTAGTTGATAAACCAAGTGTGAGAGCATCACTTGTTGTTGTAGCTAACTCCATTCTGATAAACTTCAACGAATAGTTGACTTCATCATAAGAATTACATTTTGTGTCAGCAATAACCTCATTTCCAGTAAAGTGAGCTTCTATTTCTCTTGACCCCGATCAATACTGTTCATCCTCGAACTGATATTAGGAAACCCTTCGTAAAGAATTCCCTAGGTCTTCCTTAATATTGTGCTTCAGATCATTCAAGAAAAATAGGTAACCTTGCTTAACCATTTGAATACCAAAGCAAAAGTAGTTACATGCCTCGAACATGAAAATGTCAGAGATATATAACTTTTACATGTTGAAAGATACTCTGCATTCACAAATGATTAAGACACATGGTCCTCAATTTGATTGAGTCCAAGGGTTAGAGATATTTCTAAACATGGTTAACAACAAAGCATTCAAGTTCAACATGCTCATTCTTATCTGACTGATCACTCCTCATCTATATCAGCCTCAACAAGTAGTCTTGGCTATGAGCTCAGTGATCCCAACCTAACTTAAGGTGGACTAGCAGTCTATAAGAATCATGTCGTACATATATGTAGTCATAGAAGAATCAATCACTCAGATTCCTAATTCTTCTAAATCACCTTTGTTGTTCACTTTAACATTATATTATCTCTAATTACCTTAGTCACTTTAAATTTAAAAAATTAATTCATGGTTTATTAAACTGACCCCTAGGCAATTCTCAAATTAGAAACAAATTCATCTTAACAAGCACATGATCAGATATAACATTTAATATAACCATGCGAGTATAAACAGATTATTGACAATGTAAACATCAAGGCACTTAGCATGCAGCAAATACTCTTTCCGGTAAATGTACCCCTACAAATACCTAAGACTCTATATGCTAACATGATCAATTATCGTAAAGCAAGCATTAAATCACACAAGATCTAATCATGAAGTCAAATACTGATAAACAAGCAACACTAACAAACTGGCATAAGTTATCTAATTTATATAGAAATCAAGGTGAGACATGCATTACATCAAACTTATAATATAATGTAGTTCAGCACTTAATACTCTATAATTAAATCAAACAAGTATAAACTAGTTAGAAAGTATACCTGTGCGATGCTTGACATTCCATCTCGAGTGATAATCAATTGATCCAAATCAATTTCCATTCCACTGACACTCATGGAAGTATCCTTGCATTTGACCTCAATAACCAATGATGTTCCTGCTTCAACCCAAACTGATACCTGATTGTTCTGCTTAAAGACCCCGACATAGAATGTTTCATGTTCTGCTTGAAAAGATCATTCTTCTTTGAATGTGTAGCAATAACCCCTTGATTATCATATGTCAGTGATAATCAAACCTTGTGTATTTCTGCCACTGATGTCCTTTAACCAAATCTTCAATTGTTGTTTTGGTTCTTTGACCGATAAACTGAATTCCTTTTCAAAATCCCAAATTCTTCATATATTGATTCGAAAACCACTGATCGAAGACTCTTCCCTAAATGAACTAATCCCCTTTCAATAACCAAATGATCCACTGAGTAGACCGATGTAGAAATACATCTCCAATGGTAAGATCAGGTCTCAACTCCATTAGAATGTTCTTCAGTCAGTTCGTTTGTCCTCAACGAACGAAGAATCAACTCCTGTTGTTTCGTTTAATAAAACATTTTGTTCAAACAGAAGTATTTAATTTTTTTTTAGGAATTTAAATAATCAAAATAAATTGAAAATGCATTTTTGATAAATAATAATAAATTTCTCAATTTCAAATTATAAATAAAATAAAATTCGAAAAGAAAGTTTTGATATAGAGATAACAAAATTTTCAAGGTATATTAAATAATCCCGAAAAAGAAATTATTTCAAATCAAAATTAATTTCCAAAGAATTTTATAGAATTTATAATCCAAAACAGTTTCAATTATAATTAAAATAAAACAGATTGAAAATATAAGTTTGATATAAAAATAATAAATTTTCAAGTCATCTTAGATATTCTTGAAAATAAATTATTTCAACCAAAATGATTTTCCAAAAAGTTTTATGAGATTTATAATTAAAACTTCTATAAAAAATAAATTATTAAACCTCAAAAATAATTCTCAAAATACTTTTAAGAATATTAAACTCAAAAGAAATTAAATTGGATTTTAAGATTAATTTTAATTTTTAAATTAATAAAATTCTTAACTAAGAATATTAAAAATATAAAATATTTGACTCTAAAATTTAAAAGAAAATAAAATATTTTCCAAGATATAAAATAAACTTGAAAAATAAATTATTTAAATTTAAAAATTATTTTCAAAATATTTTATATAATTAAATTCAAATTTAATTATTAAATTAATTATTAAACTAAAAACAATTTGAGAGAAAAACAATTTTTGTTTTAAATAAAAGTTAAACTATGTAGCCATGTGTCATGTTGAAACAGCCTTCTAAGAAAAAAAATTCTACATAGGAATGTTCTACATAGACTCTATCTAGAACATCAAGTAGAAATTCTACATAGAAATGTTCTACTTAGGCTCTATCTAGAACATTAAGTAGAACTTCTGACTTAGAAAATATTTCTAACTCCAGAATTTCTACTTAGGTTCTATCTAGAACATTAAGTAGAATTTCTACATAGAAATGTTCTACTTAGGCTCTATGTAGAACATTAAGTAGAATTTCTACATAGAAATGTTCTACTTAGGCTCTATGTAGAACATTAAGTAGAACTTCTGACTTAGAAAATATTTCTAACTCCAGAATTTCTACTTAGGTTCTATCTAGAACATTAAGTAGAATTTCTACATAGAAATGTTCTACTTAGGCTCTATCTAGAACATTAAGTAGAACTTCTGACTTAGAAAATATTTCTAACTCCAGAATTTCTACTTAGGTTCTATCTAGAACATTAAGTAGAATTTCTACATAGAAATGTTCTACTTAGGCTCTATGTAGAACATTAAGTAGAACTTCTGACTTAGAAAATATTTCTAACTCCAGAATTTCTACTTAGGTTCTATCTAGAACATTAAGTAGAATTTCTACATAGAAATGTTCTACTTAGGCTCTATGTAAAACATTAAGTAGAACTTCTGACTTAGAAAATATTTCTAACTCCAGAATTTCTACTTAGGTTCTATCTAGAACATTAAGTAGAATTTCTACATAGAAATGTTCTACTTAGGCTCTATGTAGAACATTAAGTAGAACTTCTGACTTAGAAAATATTTCTAACTCCAGAATTTCTACTTAGGTTCTATCTAGAACATTAAGTAGAATTTCTACATAGACATGTTCTACTTAGGCTCTATCTAGATCATTAAGTAGAACTTCTGACTTAGAAAATATTTCTAACTCCAGAATTTCTACTTAGGTTCTATCTAGAACATTAAGTAGAATATTCGAGATAATGTTCGAGTTAGACACTATCTCGAACATCAAGTCGAATTTCTACATAGAAATGTTCTACTTGGCTATCTCGAACATCTAAGTAGAATTTCTACATAGAAATGTTCTACTTGGCTATCTAGAACATTTTGTACTTAGAAAAATTCCGGGCTTCAAAAAAAATTCTGGATGCCCAGTGAACCAATTGTACCCTCTTTAATCTCAAAAATAAAAATAGATCCAATCGATTTGTATGTCAATCGAGTAGCTCTGATACCAATTGTTGGGTCCCGGAGATCGTAGAGGGGGGGGGGGGTGAATACGATTCCCAAATTAAAAGTATGACTATTAATAATTTTTAGGACAACATAAAAATTACTTTGGTTCAACCCCGGGTACTGTTCATCATCTTCTTCAACCTCAAGAACACCATTAAAATAACCAAGATAATGAACGGTAAATCATCCAAAATACACAACACAACAAGATCCAAGAATATAACTTTATATTCATTGAAGTGGGGTAGATGCTACAAACAAGTTCAAGAACATAAGTTCAAGAACACAACAAAGAAGTGATTTTTGTCTCCTCTAAAACTATTACATATTGTAGATCTAGGAGACAAAAATCAACTCTATCTTCTATACAAGATTTAACAAGTGTTTTCAATAGAAGAATAGAGGAGTGGTATAATAAAGAAAATCATGGCTACAAATATATTCAAGATCTAGTTTGGCCATGGGGGAGAGAATAATTTTTCTCTCTCTCTCCCCTTTTCTTTTTCTCATCCGGATGCTCACAACCACCACTTGATGAAGACTTGAGTTTCTTCTTTTTATATCGAAAAAGGTGTTGCTTTTTACTTTTCCACCTTTTACTCTTGTCCACTCAAATCATATCTTCAAAGTCATGTGCCAAGCATGCTTTTGGAAATATTTAATGTAAAAGTAATATTTAATAAATATATAAAATATAAATAAAGAATATCTTTATTTATAAAATATATAAATAATTAAATAAATACTTTATTTAATTAAATTAAATATTTCCATTCCACTCTTCAATTTGTGTAGACTTCCTTATCCAAATATTTGGCCCCGTATACGTGACTCCACCACGTCCAAGTATTTGGCCTTCTAATCTGTGAAGCTTTAGTAAGATCCAATCAGGTTGTGCTGTCTGTCCCTTATCCATTAGGCTGACATTTCTCCAACACTGATTTACCACCTTTGTTGATCCTCCACATGACTCAAGAAAACCAACAACTTTAGAATGATTAAAATCATATTAACCGACGAGAGCTTGCCTCCAATGTCCTGACACTTGATGCAACGGTCTGGTTCATAAGTGACTAGTCTTGATAGGGGCTCTTGATTCCGAACATGATTCCACATTCTTCTTTGCAAACCTTACTTGTTGCTTCGATTGTAATGCACTAAAATCGTCATAGACTAAGACAATCTTCTGTAGCTTCCACATCCTTGAATAGATGTCAACATCTTTTATTCTTCACTGAGGCATGAACATGTTAATGAACTTCTTCCAGTGAGCTTCAAGTCTGTAGATGATCCTTTGATACTTTGTCTTAACTGAACTCTGTGATCCAAGATTTCTGTGCACCTGCATATTATTACATGTCCTGTTCTATTGTTGAGTTATCATCAACCATTACATAGAGATTACATTTAGCATTCCTAGTACACATGAAAGTGCAGTGAGTTACTTCCCTTCACTCCTATCTCCCCTTTCAGTTCACCTATGAACAGAACAACTTCACAGCATGTCTAACGGTGAATGATGCTCCTGTGGACTTTCATCCATTGATGCGATTCCTAGGAGATTGCAAAGTTTTCAAAGCTCTCAGCGAAGCACCAACAATCGTGTGTTCCTTTGTTGAGGAACTGTGGACCTCTGCAGAGATTTCACCAGATGGGAAGGTAATTTCTTATTCTTGCAAAGGTAATACCTATACAATTACTAGTACTTCATTATCTGAATGTTTAGGGTTGCCTGCAAATAATTGTAATAAACCACCCACTGAAAATGAAATTAGGGACATGTTAGAATCCGTTAATTATGCAAATGCTGAAACTGGATTAGGAGAAGTTGTTCGGAAAAATCTTAGGAAAGAATGGAGTTATTTCTTTGATGCCATAATTAAAGTATTTTCTGGAAAAATAAGTAATTTTGATGCAATTACGATCAGTATGCAAGAAATTGCTTATTCTATCCTGTTTGATAAATACTTCGATTTTGGCACACTACTCATAAATGAATTATCTGCTAAGTTAGGACCCAAGTCATCTAGGAAAAATAATATCTACTTTGCAAGATTTTTCATGATAATTATTAATGCCTCTGTTGGAGAGTATGAAATAAGTGCAGATATGGAGTCCTTGGAGCCATGGATGCAAAATAAGAGGGTCTTCAAGGATCTTGTGAGAATCAACTTACACCCTAAGTTGTGCCTCATTTATCCTCCTCTTGTACAGGTATATCTTCAAAATCTCCATCTTGTACATTCTTCTTCAAAATCTCAAATTTCTTTGCCTTCAGCAACAATGGAGGGAGATGGAAATGCCCCCATTCCTCCTACCCAAGTTGCTCAACCTTCCAAACACAAGTCTGATCAAACCACCTCAGTAGTTTCTCAAAAGACTACTGTTTTAAGATCTAAGAAAAGAAAAACCACTAAAAGGAGTGTGAAGGTGGTTGATAAGGGTGAGGGAACTGGCTAACATCAAGAAAGCCAGAAGAATAAGGAGAGTGAGATTGAGAGGAACCAGCCAGCCACCAGTCCAATCTCCCAACAGATTGAGGCTGTAGTAAAGGACTTGAACACATCCCTAGTTGCATCTTCTCAAAAAGATGTAACTATTGAAAAGAGGTCTCAACCAGGACCATCAGATGGGGATAAGGGTCACCAAATAATACAGCCATACAAAAGAAGAAAGAAGGTTACAAATACTGCACAGGGCACACACACACATGCAAAGCTAAATGAAAATTTGGTGGAGCCTTCAGTTTCTTCTTTTGATGTGTCTCAGAATCTTCCTGAGGCACAGCCCCATTCTTTATCTGAATCTTCTTCTCAATCTCCTTCAAAAACTATTTCTTCAGAAACAGTGTTGATTGAAAACTTCATTGTTTCAAATTCACCCTCTTTGCAACTCAGGGTGGAGCCAACACTCTCACCTGCATCACCAAATAAGGTTAACACCTTGGTTGATCAGGAAAATACTGTAATTTCTCTCCAGTCAATGGATATTATGCAATCAACTGATAACTTCTAACATCCATTGACTAGTTCCCTTTCATCGATGGATATCCTTACACCCATCGACGAGCTCCCATCAACGGATATTCATCCATCGATGGATACTTCTTATCCATCGATTGATCCCTTAATGTCAATTCATGAATCATCCATTGAAACACTTCAGGTGGCCAATACTCTATTAGGATTGAGTGGAGTGGGTGAGGTGTGTGAGAGGCAAGGTTTGCATACCTTGGCAAAAGGAGAGTGTGTGAATGAGGGGCCCTCAAATTCTTCTGAGGTGGAAAAAGGAGAGGGTGTGAGAAAAGAGAGTCCCACCTTAGCAGGTGATGAAAAAGGAGAGGAAAGTAAGGGAGAGGTGAGAATCCAGGATGAGATCCTGATGCAAGAAAAGAGAGAAGAGAGTGAGAGAGAAAAGAATAGAGAGAAACCAATTTCACCATCTCATGAAGCATCAACTTCTAAAACTGAGCAGTTTGAAGCAGGACTCACCCAGGAGTTGGGGCTAGAGTCAGGGGGAGTTGTAGACTATGGAGTCCCTGTAGGAGTTGCAGAAGTCAACATGGAGGTGGAGGATGAAATTGATGTCAATCTTGATGCTTCAACCTTTCAACATGAAGATCCTCATTATCAAGAACTAGCAGCAGCATCTAATCAAATAGCTGAGCAAATGCTGGGTTTAGTGCAGACAGAAGAGCAATTCAGGAGTGGGAAAGAGTTTTTGGCCAGTCAACCTGATGATATATCCCACATGAATCCTGAAGATTTTGATGATAATTCTAATGATGAACTTCTGGATCCACAAGTGGCAAGTGATGAAACTAATTTGGCTGAAACAGAAAGGGCCATCATTTCTCTTTAAAGAAGGTCAATGGCTGAAGTAGATGTGGTGGATCCCCTGCAAAGGAGAATTCTAAACTTTTACAGGGATAATTTGAAGATCCAGAAAATGCATGTCACAAGCTCCAAGTATGAATTGAAGAAAATAAGAGAAGACATTGACAGCTCAAGGATGCATTTTGACACCACCATTGACTCTAGACTCAGCCTCACAATGCTGACTAGAATCAAGCAAAGGTTGGACACTGAGTTTTCAGCCAAGGACAAGGTAATGGAATTGGAGAAAAGAGTAGCCTCCATGGAGCTCAACATGCAGCAAATTTTGAAGAATCAAGTCACTCAAATCAATCTTCTGGGTAAACTCTTAGAGACTCCCATACTCTCTCAGTCAGTAGCACAAGTGCCAGTTGCTGATAACAAAAAGGGAGAGAAGCAAGAAGCTGATGCATTGGAGAAAGCAAGTGGTACTGAAGCTGTGGTGGCAAAGTCTACAGATCCCAAGAAGGAGTTGGCTCAAGACATAGTAAGGAAATTTGATGCAATTGCTAGCAAATTCAAGGAGACAAGTTCCAGTAGCTCACAACCTGGTGACAGGAAAGGAAAGGGAAAGCTAATTGAAGATGATAAAAAGAAAGCTGTCACAGGTGGAGGGGAAAGTGAAAAATTGTTAAGCAAAGCCATAGTAGTTGGCATAAGAGAAAGGGAGCAACAAGAAAAATCCCAAGAAGAATTAGCCATTCAATTGCAAAGGGAATATGATGAAGAGGATAGGCTAATAAGAGAAGCCAGAAGAAAAGAAGGTGAAAGGAGGCCAATGATGAAGCAAAGAGCAAACAAGCCCAAAGATGCACCAAAATCATCTGGAGTTAAAAGACCATTAGTTGTTGAAGACAAAGGAGACAAGGAGAAGAAGCCAAAACAAGTTAAGACTGAAGGTCAAGCTTCTGGGAGTAATCAAGCCAAAGAAATAGAGGTGTTCAAACACAAATCTGAAAACTTTGTGCCAATCAAAGCTGAGGGAATGATTGCAGCAAAAGGACAAAGGAAGAAAGATGTTGATCTTCTTCACATTGAGTATGAAGATGGATCACACTCAACCTTCACATTCAACCAAGTCTTGGATCAAGGATAAGGCATCTTAAGGAAAATCTACACTATGCTCAACAGGAAGTATTATCTAACTGAAGAGCTAGGAAAGGCCATCCTTGAAAGAATGAAGAAGATAAGGGAGGCACCTGTTCAAGAAGAAAGGGATGACAGAATAAAGATCTGGAATCCTGAAGGAAGAAAAGTGCTTCATGAGCCCTTCTACTTGATGATATATAAGGACAGGGAAGGCAGAGAAAAATGCATTGATATTTGTCAAGAAATAGACAAACTGCCCAATCTGGAATTAAATCATCTAGCAAGTCAATTGGACTACAGGATTGAAGATGAGAAGATATTGAAGGGAACCCTCTACAGGAAGATGAAGGAGAATGGAGACAAGATGAATGAGTCAAGGGGAAGAAGGAGAAGAAAGGAGATTCAACCTCAATCATCAAAATTATCAGGATTCATCCCTGTCTGGTATCTGATTACTCTGTCTCAAACTTTACTTATCAATATTGTAATTCTTGCTAAGAATGAAAATGTTCAGGAGTTTTGTTATCATCAACAGAAAATTTATGCATATTTTACATATTCATAAATAGGGGGAGATTGTTAGGAATTATGAGTTTTGATGATAACAAATTACTTAGAATTTCAATAGGGACTCAAAATTATTTTGTAACTGATCAATGGATATGACTTATAAATATCCATTGACTAGGAAACCAGTTATCAGTTGAAACTTGTTTATCAACTGATAAACTGGATTGTAGCATTGATTTATGTTTCACTATCAATTGATTGTATTACCTCGATGGATGCTATGATGTAGTCAACTGATGTTATTGACTTCAATTTCTAGCTTCTCAACAGATGTGAAGAATGGCTGATCAATTGTAAATATTCTAAGTCAGAATTCTCACAAGTGAAGTGATCAACTGATGTTGAAGTCGATGGATGAAGACACTACTCAACGGATGAAAGCTATCAACTGATACAAGTCATCAATGGATAAAAACAGTCAACGGATAAAGAACCATCAATGGATAAGGAGTCGATGGATAACTCAATTATCCATCGACACATCAACTGATCAACAGATATCCTATCCATCGATGGATAAGCAAAGGTGAATCAACTGATAAGCTTAACAGCATTTATCAGTTGATTAAAGTTTCCCTATTTAGCTAAAGCCAGAAATTACGGGAACAGTGCAGAAACTGAATCATTGGAAGACAGTCCTGTCAGGATTGTGAAGACTTTCAAGGCAACACAGCATCCAATGAATATCTTAAGACAAAGACACTTCCAGAGCTAGTTAGTTCTACAAGGAAGGCTGTGAAAAGAAGCTAGTTTCTATTTTTATGTAAACAGTATAAATTGTAATATTATATTGTTATCAGTCGATAGAAAACTAGAGTAGTAGTTTTTGTATATATAAGTCACAAAAACACAGTAGCAAAGTATGAGTAGTTTTGAAGAACTCAAGAAAAGCAAAATAGAAAATCAGGCAGATCTTGTAATGCTTTTCTAAGTTCTACATTCAACTTTGTACGCAGCTTAGTATTTTTACTAAGATCAATTGAAAGCAAAAACACACTAGTGGAAAAACAATCCACTAGTAATTTTTAATCTTGTTGTTTCTGTTTTCAACACTTTAGTTATCCAGTTCTTAGTTACATCAATCTTAATTAAACTCTCTCTTTGTACAAACTTATTTCCGCAAGAAGTTGAATTAATTCTTAAGTTTGTATTCAACCCCCCACCTTCTCCAAACTTAGTGTGTGAGTTACAGTCTTATGGATTAGGTTTTGATTATTTTGTCTTAATGATAAGTGTAAATTAAATTAGCATTAGGAAGTTACTAATTAATATAGTAATCCTCCCTTAGGTTATTCGAAGTGACAGTCAACGAGAAGAAAGTCAAATTGGGTCAAACTGCTTTTATAAACAAAACCAAATGATTTTCTCTCTACATATATTTAGATAAGATTTATCAAAATCATGATAAAATCAAATCTAAGTAATATATGTTATATTTTGAGGCTTATACTGAAGATGAACAAATACAGTATTTTAACACTGCTTTTACGAAACAGAAAATGTGTTATCTATTCAAAAGAGTGTTTGTTTTAAAGGTTTTCAAGGGAATATATTTTTAATATATTCTATAAATATATTTGTTCAATTTATCTTCAACAAAGTCCTGCCTAGATATAAAATACAGATTTTATCCCTAAAACCCTGAATTGTCCTATTTCTTTGGATAATTTGTGTTTTAATTCAAATTAAATATTCCTTGGACTTCATAGTCATTATTATTTTAGGAATATTATATTTGAATATGTTTTGAGTCAAAAACTTTAGTCCAAACGTTGACAAGTTCCGACAAATGGCTATCGAGTATTGTTTCGGGCTGTAGGGACAACGAAACGATCTTTTTCTCAAAGTAGTATCTACACATGTCCAAATGACTTGAAACTTGGGTAATGTCATTAGAATATTGAAAAAGAATTTTAGGATTTTTTTCATAATTTTTGGATGACTTTTATTTTTGGCCTGTATTCCCGATTTCGGGATTGTTTGTTCGGTCAATTAAAAGTCAATGAGGTCAACTCCAAATTGAGTAGGATTTTGACCATGACCTATTGGGATCATTCCCAGATGGTTCCCAAATTTTCATAATTTTTGGAGCATATTTTGAAAAACGTCATATTTCCAACGTATCGTTCGATATCGTGTTTATTCGCTTAAATAATTTACTGAATGAGGCTAGCACGTTTTTCTAGGCACCCATGTGGGTAAATACAGCTGGGGGGACATCACTTTTCAGTTGTGTACCTTACCTTATCACATGCCAAGCTTTGTCCCCTTGTCCCCTAATTAAATAAATCAAAAATGCTTATTTTTGGCCTATAAATAAAGCCCTCCCCCCACACCATTTCTCAAGCCTTTTAGTGCCAAGTATATGCTGCAAATTTCTCTCCCAAGAAGCTCTTAACATCATTAGCTTTTCATCTCCAAGAGTTCTTGCCCTTTAAGCTTAGTTCTTACATAGATCTTACCCCTTTCAAGCTTAAAAACCCATATACTTGCACTAATCACACACCAACCATACAAGTCCCTTTAGGCTACCCAAAGACCATATATCTACTGCCCTTAGACTTTTTTAGTTTCCCCCAAAGTTATACCAAAAGTTCACTTTCCGGCGATTTTCCGGCGACTTTTTCCGGCGACTACTTTTTGTGTGGTTTGGCTTCAAAATTGGCTTTTTCTCTTGATTTCTCTCTAGATCTCAAGGGTTACAAGTTGATTCCATTTTTATGTGTTAGTACACATATTAGGCAGATTATAAATAGATTTGTGCTTGCTTGGTTTGTTTGTTAGATCTATTCTATAGTTAGCCTTGTCTACGATTTATATAGTTACGTGCTTTAATTGTTTGTTTGGTGTATCCTATATAAATTGTGATAACCGTTGGAAGAGCTTGACCTTGATTTCTTGCTCTTCACAACAAAGTTGTTTATATCCTCGGTGTAGGCTTCCGGGATTAATAACGACTCTAAGTTACTTAAGTTCCGAGTAGAGACCGATTTGTATAAATCTCATAAAGAGATATAAGCAAAAGGACTCCTTGTTGAATTTGGTAATTAAACTAGCTTCTATTCCAAGTTGAGACCTACTTGTATAAGTCTTATTTAGAGACATAAACAAAAGGACTCCTTGTTGATAAGTTGCAAGTTAACTCATTTTATTTCCGAGTTGAGATTCCATTCGTATAAGTCTAAATTATTAGACATAAACGAACTTCTCCTTGTTTGAAATAAATAGAGTATTAATCTCACTTAATTCCGAGTCGAGACCAATTTGTATAAGTCGAGGTACGACATAAACAAAAGGACTCCTTGTGGAACAATTAAGTGAAAGAAACTAACTTATATTCCGAGATAAAAATACTCGTATAAATCTCACTTAGAGATATAAACGAAGCTTTCTCTCGTATAATATTTGTCAAGTTTAAACTCACCTTAATTCCGAGTTGAGACCAATTTGTATAAGTCGAGGTACGACATAAACAAAAGGACTCCTTGTTGAATTATTCGTGAAAGAAACGAACTTATATTCCGAGTTATACTTTTTCGTATAAATCTCACTTAGAGATATAAACAAAGCAAACTCGTAGAATATTTATAAGTTTATTCTTTAACTTCGAACACCGAGTTAAGGGTTATTTGTACAAGTCGAGGTACGACGTAAACAAACCTAACTTGTTGAGTTCTTGAAGTTAATCCAACTTTGATTCCGAGTTAGATACTATTCGTATAAGTCGAGGTACGACATAAACGAAACATCCTCGTTGAATCTTAGTGGTATATCCGGTGCTTGTTTAAAGGTCATAGTTTAGTTGTTTTAATTTCCAAGACCTTATAAACAACCCACTCATAAAACGTTCTTGATCTTATTCAAGTCACAATATATTTGGCTTAGTTATTTTCAGCCTTATATATCCTATATATATTATATATTTAATTTAAGTGCTTGCATTCATACGCTTTACATAACGCTCTTTACTTTAGCATACGTACTTAATTTACTGCATACACGTTCACACACAACGTGTGGTTCGTCCTTCTCACGAAGCGACTTACCCCGACTCACATTTATATATTTTGTTGCTTCGGCTATATTATATATATTTGTTTGTTTGTTCCCGGTCTAGTACAGTAATATACTAGTCCACCAATCTTCTTTTCTTAAATAGGGATTATTAAGTCGTAGTACTTGTTGTCTAGACTGTGTTAGTGAGGTGAAGTGAAGTGAGGTGATCCTTGTTCTAAGACCCAAGTCCTAGGCACGCCAACGGGAAGTTGGGTGTCTCTGCACCGTGAGGAAAAGGAAAGATCCAAGACCTAAGATCTAAGATCCAAGACCTACAGAGGGTTAGAGGAACGTAGTCTACGCAGGGTTGTAATTTATTTTTCTTACTTGTATTTGAGGAGGTAACGGGAAGTTACGCTCCAAGATAAACTTGTAAGGGTTCTACTTAGATTGTGAGGAGGTAGCGGGGAGTTACGCTCCAAGATTAGTCTAGTAGGGTTTGCTATTGTATTTTGAGGGGTTAACGGGGAGTTAAGGTCCGAGATAAATATATAGTGGTTGTAACAGGCTTCTCCGCCGCTATAAGGAGTGAATCTTTTTATAGTGGGAAAATCTCGAGTTCAGGGAGGGACTCGGGGACTGGACTAGGGGTGAGCGGATCCGTTAGGGGATTGCGCCATCGCAAACCAGGATAAAAATCTTGTGTGTGGTGCTATATTTCTTTACTCTCTTTTAATTTCCGCACTTGATTTACTAGTTGACTAGTAACATTTTTAAAAGAGAAGAGAAAATTTTAAAACGCCAAGCTCTAATTTTTAAAAGGGTATTAAGCTATTCAACCCCCCCTTCTAGCTAATACCCCATCCTTACGGACCTAACAGTTGGTATCAGAGCAGTGCTTTTAACTGTGTTCCGTGGCCTTTTTCAGTGCCTACGAACGCGACAAAAAGTTGATCTTTTATGGCGTATTTGAGTACCATTGGTTGTGGTGAAGGTCTCTCAAGTTCGAGACCTCCCTTATTCGACGGCACCAACTTTGCTACTTGGAAAACAAGATTTAGAATTTATGCTAAATCCCAAGGTGTCAAAGTGTGGATGGCTATCGAGGACGGTGTTGTTGTTCCGACTAAAGTAGTTGACGATATTGTCATCGAAAAGAAAGTCAGTGAATACACCCGTGAAGAAGAAGAATTAATGAACATAGCCGCGAAAGCGGAAATGGTATTAACAAGTGCACTTGCAGAAAAAGAATACAAAAGAGTTAACAACTGCAAGTCGGCACAAGAAATGTGGAACAAATTGGTTATTACCTACGAGGGAACAATGGATATTAAAGACTCTCGAATGGATACTCTTATCCAAGAATACGAGAACTTTAAACTCCTCGAGGGTGAAACCATCATCGATATGGAAACGAGATTTACTCGGATTATTGATGAACTTGCACAACTCGGAAAAGCTTATTCGGTCAATGAGAAAAATCGAAGGGTGTTAAAAGCTTTACCTCCGAGTTGGAAAGTTAAAGTTACCACTATAAAATAAATGCATAATTTGAATGCATATACCATCGATAGTTTATTCGGCAACCTTCGTGCATACGAAGAAGACAATGCTCCGGATAAGCCTCTTCCTAAAACTGAAGAGAAGAGGAAAAGTATGGCTCTAAAAGCAATACTTATCGATGAAGATGAAAACGACGACGACTTAAATGAAGAGTTAGAGAATCTCGACGAGCAAGAAATTGCTTTACTAACGAGACAACTCCGTCGTGTTTTACAAAGCAAAGCTCAAAGATACGGAAAAGGTTTTCTTAAATCCGGTAACCAACAACGAGTTTTCAACTCTAAGGGTAGGCCGAATTATAAGAACAATTTCACTAGCACGAGCTATGCTAAAGGCAAAGGTGTACAACAACAAGCAAATAATGCCTATAATAATAACTCAAAATTTACGAGTAATTATACACCTAAGCCTAAAGAGGCAAATCCCGAAGAAAATGAGAATGTTTGTTTCGAATGTAAACAACCTAGTCATTTTAAAAGGGAATGTCCAAATTTGTCTAAAGGACAAATCCTTGTTGCTGAAAGTGGATGGGATTTAAGCGAGGATGAGGAAACTCCGGAAAAGAATGAAGAAATTGTTAACCTCTGCTTAATGGCAATCGGAGACGAAACTACTCCTACGGAAGCCTCCACCTCTCTACAAGAGGTAATATCTAAACCAATTTCAATTTCGTCTTATAGTAGTAATGCTATTAAATTGTCTAAGATTGATCATTATGACATGGATATTTCTGAGCTTAGAAATTTGGTTAAAGATCTGAAAGTTGGTTATGACGAATTGAACCGAAACTATACCAAGACCAAATCCGAAAAAGACAAATATGAGGATTTGTGTCTCCAACTTCAAATAGAGGTCACTAGTTTGACCGACGTACATGTTAAAGATATGGAGTACGTTACTAACATTCTCTCTCTTAAGGAAAGCTTGAAAATCGAGATAAACGAAAAGGATGATCAAATTCGTACTCTAGTAGTCGAAAATACGTCTCTGATTCGACAAGCTGAAGAGATTGAGAATGATAAGATTCATTTAGACGAATGCAATCGTGAGCTCCACGTTGAGCTTTTAAATTTAAAAATTCAAAATGAATCACTGATTCATGAGAATTCTTCAAAATGCAATCGTATAAATGACCTCGAACAGTCTCTTACGGGAGATCGAGAGGAAGAGCTTCATGAAGCCTTAAAAGAACAAAAATTTGACTACCAACTTCAATTGATGAGTAAAAACATCGATTATGCCAAACTTAAAAATAAGGCAGATGTTGAACTCGAAAGTCGTCAAAGACTTGTCTCGGAATTAGAAACGATGAAGTTGGAAAGTCAAAGGCTTAAAGATGAAAACCAAAAGCTCTTATCCCAAGTCATGGATAAAGAGAGTTTCTTGATCAACAAGATTAATACCTTGGTTAAAGAAAAGGAAAATCTTGAAGCTACTTTGAAACAATTCACTAAGGGCAGTGTCATCTTAGAAAGAATGGTATTTGGCACCCGGGAATCAATTAATCGTGAAGGATTGGGTTATGAACATAATGGTCCTCCTAAAAAGGAAGAACATAAACCTAGACCTTCGATTAATACTACACCTAAGTCACCTACACCTAAGTGTACGTATTGCAATGTAAGTGGACATACTCGTTTATATTGCAAAGCTATAGAAGGTGAACTTAAGGGGAAGTACAAATGGGTTCCTAAAGGATCAATCTCTAAAAATAGAAATGATAAGAAATTATCACAAAAGAGGAATGACCCTAAAGCAAATGTTCAAAGTCAACCAAAGTTTTGGTATCATCAAGAACCAATAATCTATAGCCCAAAGAACATGAAAAATGTTCATCCTAGCTCTAGTTTAACGAGAAAGGATAATGTTCCTCAAAATAGCTCTAAGATTCAAAATCCTAACTACAATGGTCAATCTCGCAACTTAAATGCTAATATGCCTAGAAATGCAAATTATCATGCTAGATCGAGTTTTCTTGGTAACATGAGTCATAATGTCTATCCTAGTACTTCGAATACTCATGTCAGAATGAATAATGCGAATTACAATGCCAATGCTAATTCTAGAAATTCGATTATTACCATATTCCCACATAGTAAGACTCATAATCATGCTAAATATAACAAATACACTCCTAGAAGAAATCCATATCATATCTCTGCTAGGAATAAAGCATCTAGAAGGTTATATGATGATGTGCAATATTATCCCAAGCCTAGATTTGTTAATGCTATTTCACATATGCCTTATGATGTACTAATCCAAGGACCCCTAAGACAAAGGGGTACCAGAAGGTTTAACTGATCTGTTATGCAGGTATGCCTTACTGCTAAGAAAGATGTGTGGTATCTTGATAGTGGATGTTCCCGACATATGACCGGTAATAAGTCATTGTTAAACAACATGAGAAAGGTAGCCGCAGGAAGTGTAACCTTTGGAGATAGCAGTAAGGGTGACATCGTTGGCATTGGAGATATTGGAAATGAACGATTCAAAATAACAAATGTACAATTAGTCACGAGACTGAAATACAATTTGTTATCTATAAGTCAACTATGTGATAATGGTTGCAAAGTCGTTTTTCGTTCATCACATTGTTCTATTTACAATGTAGACGGAAGACTGGCTCTAAATTGTCCACGTGATAAAAATGTATATACATGTGACACTACGAAATATGAGAATGTATGTTTGGTTTCCATGAATGAGGATCCATGGTTATGGCATCGTAGGTTGGGCCATGTTAACATGAAACTCATTAAATCTATATGTTCGAAAGAACATGTACGTGGATTACCGAAACTCAATTTCGTTAAAGATCATATATGTGAAGCTTGTGAAATTGGCAAACAAATTCGAGCATCTCATAAAGCCAAATTCATGGTGTCTACTTTTAGACCACTTGAGCTATTACATATGGATCTTATCGGACCAGTCCCAGTACAAAGTCTTGGAGGAAGTCAATACACCCTCGTGGTAGTTGATGACTACTCTCGATTTACATGGACTGAGTTTCTAAAATCAAAGAGTGATGCATTTGAATCATTTGCCGCTCTTTGCAAACGCATACAAAATCAACAAAATGAATCGATCATCTATATAAGGACTGATCATGGGAAGGAATTCGAGAATTCGAAATTTGTTGAGTTTTGTGAAGCGTATGGTATTACTCACAACTTTTCTGCACCTTATACACCTCAATCAAATGGGGTAGTTGAAAGGAAGAACAGAACGTTGCAAGAAATGGCAAACACTATGCTTAACGAATATCGTCGACCAAAATATTTTTGGGCCGAAGCTATGTCTACTGCTTGCCATGTTCTTAATAGAGTATTACTACGACCGATCAAAATGAAAACTCCATATGAGCTTTATTTTGGTAAAACTCCTAAGCTTAATTACTTCAAGGTTTTTGGAAGTAAATGCTATATCATGAACACTAAAGATTATCTAACGAAATTTGACCCAAAATCTGGAGAGGGCATTTTTCTAGGATATTCTGTGAATAGCAAAGCTTATCGAGTATTTAATCTTAATACTTTGATTGTGGAAGAATCAATGAATGTTGCATTCGATGAATCTAAACCAAACTCAAAGTTTAAAGATTTGATAGAAGATGAACCAGATTCAAATGATCATATTCCAAGTGATGTTGAAAATGTTATTCGACAAATTGGAAATATGAATCTTGAATCTACAATCTCAAAGAATCCTCTTGAAAAAGATGAGAACGAACTTGAATTGCCTATGGAAATACCATTGCTTAAAAATCATCCGATAGACTATGTCTTAGGGGATTTAACTAAAGGTGTTCAAACTCGTGCTCAAGTTCAAAACATTGTGAGTCATATGGCCTTTCTATCACAAATAGAACCCAAAACCGTAAAGGAAGCTTTATTGGATGAGGATTGGATTTTTGCCATGCAAGAAGAATTAAACCAATTCTCTCACAATAAAGTTTGGGAACTAGTTCCACAACCCCCTGATACTTCCATTGTTGGAACAAAGTGGGTCTTTCGTAACAAGTTAGACGAAAGTGGAACAGTGGTAAGAAATAAAGCACGATTGGTTGCTCAAGGCTATACTCAAATGGAAGGAATAGATTTCGATGAAACCTATGCTCCCGTGGCTCGAATTGAATCAATTCGAATGTTTTTAGCCTTCGCGTGTCATAGAGGTTTCAAGGTCTATCAAATGGATGTTAAATCTGCTTTCCTTAATGGTGTCTTAGAAGAGGAAGTATATGTAAGACAACCACCTGGATTTGAAGATCATTTATATCCTGAGTATGTGTACAAATTGTACAAAGTTTTATATGGGTTAAAACAAGCTCCTAGAGCTTGGTATGAGAGGTTAAGCAAATTCCTTATTGAAAATGGTTTCAAAATAGGAGTTGTGGATACCACTCTCTTTACGAAGTATGAAAATGATGACATCTTGTTCGTTCAAATTTATGTAGATGATATTATATTTGGTTCTACCAAAGAATCTCTATGTAAGGATTTCTCAAATATTATGAGTAAAGAATTTGAAATGAGCATGATGGGGGAATTAAATTTCTTTTTAGGACTGCAAATTAAGCAATCCGATGAAGGCATTCATATTTCACAATCGAAATATTGCAAGGAAATGCTCAAGAAATTTGAGATGGAAAACTGTAAAACCATCAGTACCCCTATGTCACCTGTATTAAAGATGACTGAAGATCCTAACGGTATTTCTGTGGATACAAAGAAATATCGAGGAATGATTGGCAGTCTTCTTTATATTACTGCAAGTAGGCCTGACATACAGTTTAGTGTGTGTAAGTGTGCCCGCTTTCAAGTCAACCCTAAGGAATCTCATGTGTCTGCTGTAAAGCGGATATTTAGATATCTTAAAGGGACCACTGATATGGGTCTATGGTATCCAAAAGGACAACCATTTGACCTAGTGTGCTTTTCTGATTCGGATTATGCCGGACACTTGATTGACAGAAAAAGCACAAGTGGTACTTGTCAGTTTCTAGGTGGATGTCTAGTTTCTTGGTTTTCTAAGAAACAGAATTCTGTGTCTATATCTACTACAGAAGCTGAATATATAGCAGCTGCAAAATGTTGTGCTCAAATCCTTTGGATGAAGCAAACACTAGCTGACTACACTGTGAAATTTGATGCAGTATCAATTCAGTGTGATAATATAAGTGCAATAAATTTGAGTAAAAATTCTATGTTGCACTCATTATCAAAACACATTGATATTCGACATCACTTTCTAAGAGATCATGTCTCTAAAGGCAATATTAAGATGGTATATATTGATACCGAGCATAATATTGCGGATATTCTTACAAAACCTTTGAGCACCGATAGATTCAATAAACTCCGTCTGGAGTTAGGAATGCTAGTGTGCCCAAAGTAAAGACACTGAGTGCCTCTAATTTTGTTGAATTAATTTTCGGTGAAAATTGCTCTGCGTGTGGTTAAAGTTATTATTTGACCGGATTTCAAGGTGAAATTCAGATTTGTCAATAATGACGTTGATTATAAGTGGTTCAAGCTTTATTGCAAAATTAAGCTCAATAAAATAATATTGGTTAACACAGCTATTGATTGGCCTTGGAATACTTCGTATTTCAAAACTCGGGAAAATAGTGAGTGTTAATCAAAATGTACTAAGAAATATTTTATTTAATGGAAATTTAAAAATAAATTTCTGTGTTAATAAAAAATGTCATTCTTGGTGATTAATTATTTTATAACAATTAATTACACTTCTTGATGTAATTAAAATTGTAAAATAATTCTATATTAGACACATTATTTTATACAAATTAATTATAAAAATCTTGTAATTAAAAGTATAAAATTTATGCAAAATTGAAATTGTTATAATATAATTTTTATTATATTAAATACAATTTTAACTAATTTAACTCTTGATTAATCTCAGCTGTTGGATCAATTGGGGATTAAATCCAGGCCTTACATCGCATAAATATAAATAGAAAATATATTTACTTCATTTTAATCTACAGCCGTACAGTTCTTCTTCACCAAAATTCGATCTGTTCGAAACCCTAGTTTTCTAATCTCAAATTCAGCCTCAATGATGAATTTCTCAAAGAAGTTAGTCATAAATTCGTGTTCTTTGTGCTACAAGCTTTCAATTCGTACCAATGTTGTATCCAAATCGATTCAGAGTGTGTTGGACTATCAAACCCTAAATCGACGATTATCAATGTTTCAAAGATGAAGTCAAGCCTCTAACAAGCACAAGTTCTCCATTCTCCTGGTTGTCATGTTACACTGATTTGATGATCAATTATGTACAGAGTTGCATCTAATGGAAACCCTAATTAGTTGCGGCCAAGAGATGAAAAGTTTAACCTGTTTGGTGACTCCTTGAGGCTGTTGTGGGCTTTAATAGCAACATAGACTTCATTTTTTTTCTCTTTCAAACCTCTAGTCTATCATTGTTATGTTGAGATTAAGTATGTATTCAATCGACCCTTGATGCATACTAACAAAATTCGAATGAGACTTGCAGGTACTCTTGCTAGAAGGAGCCAACTCAGGGAAAAACACCTGATGACTCGGTGAGCTACAATCGAACCAGCAAGGGTGAGAATTAGTACATCATACTTGTGAGGTTATTTGCATACTGGGTATGAAGCTTTTAACAGATTAAGTTGTGTGAATATACTCCACAACTATGGTATGATTTTAAAACTTAATTTTCAACTCATAATGATGTGCTTAGCTGCTATTGTGTGCAATTGGTGATTGAATGGAACTGATTGTCCTGGGTTAGTGTACAGATAAATTAGTTACATGTCATCTGCTAGACACATGATTAATTGAGAATTTTGATGATGTTAATTCTATTTCTTGATTAGTTCATACTGTTGATCTATTAGTTGAGGTGCTTTTATCTTGATTAGCATCTGTCAATAGTATTACTATGCACTCTTCTTGTCATTTTTAGGACACTATGAGCACATACATGCCCTGAGATCATGGACTGCCTGGAATGTCATAAGAGCATTCCTTGATCTGTTCCCAGTTCAAACGGCCACAAATAGCTTCATTTGCATTTCTATTTTATAACTGATTAATCTGCTATAAGTTTAGCATAATTCTGGGAGTGGTAAAATGTGAAGTGATTTTCTTATATTCCAAAATTGATTTCCTGCATCTTGTAGAACTTCTCTGAGCTATTTGTGTAAACTGTGACAATTTTGTATAAAGGCATGTTAATTGTTTAACTCTTATTCTTGGTGTGACTATATGAAACCTGCTCAAGTTGTTTGATCTTCCTGTGAATAAATGAAATAGTACTCATGCCTGATTTTGTGGGATCTTCTGTGTTGGCCTGATATTGGTAGCCTGTTGTCCTTAGCTCCCCCCAAATAACATAAACCTGACCTAGTGATTGTGTATGTATGTATTCTATTTGTAAGCTAGCTTGATGGATTATACAGTAGCTCATTCACTTTGAACTATATGAACCTGATTTTGTTTTGCTAAGTATGAACTACTTGCCACCATTTGATGTGCACATAGGATCCTGCATTAAATCTGATCTGTGATGAATAGTATGTAACATAATTAACTGTGTTAAGTGAGAATTATGTGTAAACTTGAGACTTGTTGTGATGACTACTTACAATAGATAAAATATGCATGTTGTTAAAGAAAATCCATCTTGTCCACTTCTTACACCACATGTGTATCTAGATTTCAAGATTACTAAAGGACTTGCTTAACTGATGCCTTGGTCTGTATTGCTATAGGATAAATATATTCATGCCTCTCCTGCTATTTAAATGATATTTCTTGAGGTATAGAGTCATATATATTTTTTCATAATTGACCTGCAGGATTAAATGTAACGATCGAGGTAATTAAATCTATTTGAATAATATAAGATATATGATTTATGTGTTTTAATGTGTTAAGATATGATATGTGGTCATTTTATATGTCTGGTTGACTGCCTGTTTGACCGCAATATGCTTAAGTGTTTTGATTAAGTGTTTAATTGATTTTTATGCTTAATTGAGTAACTGATTGATTTTTATAAAATTATTCGTGTGTCCAATAATTATGAAATTTTATATGTAGCTTCTATGTGATTTTAGAGAGTTTCTAAAAATGGTGATGTATTTAATTCTAGTCCCAGTGATTTTATATAAATCTTTTATTCCTGTTTTATTCTAGAGATATTACTCTTCTAAATTCCATATTTAATTATTGGAATGTCCAAAAATCATGAAACCTGTTCCAAAATGATCCTTAAATATTTTGAGACTTGTGAAAAATAGAAGTTTATTTTATTCGAGCCCAAATGTATTTTTAAAGATTTTCCTACTCTTATTTTCTATTTCTGTGCTAAAACTTCAAAGATTTTCGGTTAATTAATTATTTACCAGAAAAATATTTCAAAAATATGGGGAAGCTTCTAAATTCATGCTCTTAATTTTAAAAATATAAAACTTATTTTTATACCCTGTTTCTCTCAAAATTCGAATTATTAATTGATTTAATCCAGAAAACAGCATATGTGCAATTACGGTTTTGCCCTTGTCTTTGTTTGGTAAAAGCCACCGCCCACTAACTATTTTCCCTTACTTTGCATCAGCTGTGCTTAGCTTAGGTCGAGTTCTTGTCTCTCTTCCGCGATTCCTTATCCCCTTTCATTTCTAGGTCATTCTGCTTATAAGTAATCGATTGATGCTAGAAATTGCTTGATTTTTTGTGTGTTTCCTCTCTCGAACCTTGCATGTAACCGTATACATATGTGTATATATGTGCTGCGTGTATAGGTGTTCGAATGATGAAGTTGCATGCAAAGCTTTGTATTAACATATCTATGATCCGAAGCTTGGTTTGGTGTTGTAATTGATTTTTGGTGAAGCTTTGTGGAGGGACGCTCTGAAACGAGTACCCCGAGGCTTTACCCCACCGGCGGTGAACCTCCGGTGAGCCGGTGGAAAGGCTGTGATGGATGACCTGAGCCTAAGACCCTTTAATTACCAAGTCTAAGTTATATTTCAATGTTAGTCGTTGTTTGCGAGTTGCTTGCTAATTGCCGAGTGGAATCGGAAATTGTTCGACTGGAAATTGTGATGACTTGATTTGATTTTTGCTGCTACTTTGGTTAATGACTATGATATATGTAAATTCTAGCTGTCGATGGTTGTTTAGCCTTGCATAATAAGATTATGATTTCTCCGGTCACGGCGTTGTATTTTCTGGTCATGGCCGTGTGTTACAGTTCGAGAGTTAAGTGTGGGTTGCGATTAATAATGATGCTAGTGACTGCATTATAATTGTTAAATGGTTAAGCAAGTGCTATGTGTTGGTTAATTGTAATTAGTTCGAGAATTGTGAATTATTTGAATAATTTAATATTCGAATGGTTGTGTAAATATTATAATTGAGTTGGGTGTTAATATTTAGTTGCAAAAGGGAGAAATCATTAGATGTTATGTGTGTGTAAATTGAATATGAATATATTTATATAAGTGAACTAGTATTTGATTGGCAATTGTATTAAGACTAATGATTTATTTCCTATAAATTATTTGAGTAATGTATGAATTGTGTTAATTAATTAGTTGAGAAGTGAAGATTTTCGAATATATAATGTTGAGTTTTCAATATGATGTGTAAATGCAGATGTGAAATTCAGACATCCGAATGAATATGCTTAATTGCTATGACAATGTGAGTTGTACTTGGGGAGTTTAGAAAAGCACTACTAGTAATATGATTTAGCAATTGCTTAATTGAATGATAATAAACATAATAGCTATTACTTTTGAATGTATATGTGTACTCCATATTCGAATGTCATGCCCTAATTGCCAATATGAGTTCTAATTTCTATGAACTAAATGGACATGAGTTGATGATAGAGGAGTGAGTTAAGAATTGAATTGATTGTGTAGCTAGGCAGTTGGTACTTGGATTATTTCAGTCATTTTGAATAACAATAGTATTGCATATTATTTATAGCTATTGCTTGTTTGTTATGGATTTGATGCGAATATGATTGTATAATGGGAGATGATTGACATTGATGTTTGGTTGTGTCGGTTGTATTCCGACGGGTAGTTCCAATTACAGGGGAAGTGCTGCCAAAATTTCTAAAAACTAAAATGACTTTATAAAATATTATTGGCACACCACTTCTGTATAGGAAAGGCTATCAGTCAGGAATGCTGTGAATGATATAATTGTCTATGTGCTATTTGCTTGCCAGTATAGAAGTAAGTATATAGCAAAGTATGTCTACAGTGGATTGTGCATATGTGTTAAAGGGTTACATTATCGAAAGGGTAGAAGAGTTAGACGTTAATGAAAACGTCGAGAGTTTATAAGATTATGAAATAGTATTATTTATGTGTAGCTACGAAGGACGTTGAGGTGAAAGACAGAGGAAAAGCTAAAGTAGAGAGTTAGTGTCTGGTGTAGGCGATCTACCTGTTCAACAGCTGTAGCATTCTATTTAAGGCAAGTAACTACTGCCTAATCTCTTTCAACTTAAACCCTGTTTTATGAACTGCATAGTGAACTGTTTTATAAACTGCTTTATGACCTTGCAACTGTATTATCTTATCTCAACTGTTTTAAGTTACAGCCTGCTTTACTTTAATTGCTTTACTTAAGCTGCAACCTTATACCAGTGTTAATTGCACTTTAAACTTTTCAATCCCTGAACTGCTACTGACCACTTATAAACTAGTTTTACAAATCGTACACCAGTGATCTTGAGCTGTGACTTGTGCTATCACCACTTTCTTAACAATAATTGCTTAAACTTAAACCTTAAAAGAACCCTGTTATTTAGGCCTAACTGCCGTCCTGATTAAATGTTTTACAACTGTTTTCAAAAACAACTGTTATACCTATGGATTGACCCTGCACCTTGACTTCATAACTTTAACTTGTTTTTGATTCCCAGTTCATGATATCATATTACCTTACTACAACAGAAGCTTGTTTTGGAGATTTATCCTGGAATAAACATTACCTCTGTCTAATGATCTTAAAAATGGATTTAAATATGGAATCCGACTTTCAGGAAGTCTTTTTCATCAAATGATTTGGTAACTTTAAAAAGAAAGGTTTTGGTTATTATAGGAAGTCCGATCAAAATGGTTTCTGCGGATTCCTATAGGTTGAAGGCGTAAGAGGCCGAGTGACGCCGGTCCAGCATTTTTTTTATGTGAAGACTATAATGAGATAGTCAATGGCTGTAATGAGATAGCCCAAGGCCAATGGCAATAAGTGCCTTTATGAGTACTCCTTATGTCCAGAGGGACTTTAGTCCGTTATGGGGACTTTACGTGGCTGATCACCCGTATTGTCTGGCGTTGTGAGAAAACTTCAACCAAAATGAATTGTTTTAAACAGTAAAGGTCCTAATGAGAGGACAGTTTTATAGATGATTTGAAAAGAAAGGTCCTAATGAGAGGACGGTTTTATGAAATGTTTTGAAAGAATCAGTCCTAATGAAAGGACAGTTTTATACAAATGAACTTTGAAATGATTGGTAATGAATAATGAAATGCCTTGTTATAAACTGTCATATACAGCCTCAACTATCAGATATACCTTGATTTGACTTGTTTCAATTGTTAGACAGTACTTCCTGTTATTCATCTAACCCTGCAGATTACTCTTATACTTGCACTTGATTATTGTTTTCCAGTTTCTTATGTACCTTGCACCAGTTATTGAAATTATTTAACCCTGCCAGTGGTTTTATAAAAGAAAGTTTTGCGAACAATGAATACCCTGATGAGAATGTTTAATTACAATTATGGGACAATGAGGTCCAGCAATGATTTTAAAGCATGGTTTTGAGAAAAGATTTTCTAAATTATGTATATAAGCCTGTAGAACTGTTTTTAACCTATATGGTTACTTGCTGAGCTTTTGTAGCTCATTCTTTTATTTTTTCTAACATCTACAGCTTCTGAGAATCATGGTCCGCCTTAAGCAGACTGCCAGGAAAAATATGTCATTCATGAACTATGTGAGGCTGGCTGAGATTGAACAGGTAGGATCGAGGCAGAGTTGGAAGGAAAAGACTTTGTTTAGTCTTGTACTTTTATTAGTAGATGTTGAGATGTTTCAGGAGTTGTAATATTATTTTGGTTGCTGTAAATGTAAATATAAATGGATGTAGTTGTGTGCTTGTTTCATACCATTACCTTGAAAGATCCAGGTTAGTAGTTGGGGTCATATTTATGCGTGTTTTCTATTATTGTTATTTAGGGTGCATGCATTTAGAGTTAGTGACTCCCCGATCTAGACCCCGGGTCGGGAGGGCGTCACAGGTTGGTATCAGAGCTAAGGTTTTGGTCACTGAAACAAGCCAGGATTAAGTTAAACAAGTAGATCATTTAATAACAGAAGAGAGAGTAATGGTAAGATAGGATTAGATATCGAAGAGTGGTTTAGATATTAGGATCTTAATTATAGATTTAAGGTGATCTTATCCCTTTTGCTTTGCATATCGTATTATTGCAGGCTCGTGGCATTGTTTCACAACAACCACCTTCTCCTGGTTCCTCTGAATTTTCTTCGGAAACTGATGATGATACTATAGTTATATCTAGTTCTGAGAGCGAGGAGGATGAGCTGATTCCTGAGCCCCCTGCTCAGCCTGACCTACCCTCAGGGAGTGCTGGTGTCCCTGTTCGCCGTAGAGTTTATAGGCCATCTATTACCCTAGGCCAGCTGAGAGTTCCCGAGCATCCTGTCGAGTGGTGGGAGGATCGCATTAGGGCTGTTGAGGAAGAGGGACGTAGGCAGATAGCGGCCAGAGCATTTCCAGATGATATGGCGGAGCGAGCAGGAGAGTTGACCCGGGTGCTTAGTGAGCTGCTGATTGGACTCAGGGCTGCCAGAGACAGGGATCACCGGGGAGATTAGATGTCAGGATGTTTGAGTGTTAGAAGGGACATTTGTTAGAGCCCTCTAGCACACTTGCCCAGATTTTATTTCTGTTTTCTTCTCAGTACTTTTATTCGTGTTTGTACTTTAACTTATCCTGCACTTTGGCACTTTTAGTATCTATGTATGTCTGCTTTTCAGTTCCAGTATCTTCCGATATATCTGTCATTTTCGTTTTCGCACATTTGACCATAAACTATTTCTTACCTTTATCAGTACCTTATTTATACCTGTTGTGCTAACCTGTTTTCGATAGAACCTTATATCCTTGTTGTACAGGCAACTTATGTAGTAATGATGTTACAAGATCGATTTTCTAAAATAGAGTTTCTAATGCTCAAATGGTTTTAAAAGTATTTGAACTGTTTACAGTATGGTGTAGTGTATTGCTTAATAAGTTGCTTGTTTCCCTATAGTAAATGCCGCCAAGAAAAAGAAACACCTCAAATTCGTCTCAGAACCATAATACACAAGGTCAAAATCCCATGGACCCTACAATTGCCCAACTCATTCAATTGCTACAACAACAAACAGCTCTTTTAACTCAGCAACAGCAAAGACCTTCTGCACCCCCAGCAGTTACCTTTAAATCTTTTCAAGCCGTGAAACCACCTGAATTCAAAGGATCTACGAACCCAGTAGAAGCCCAGACATGGCTTAAGGAGATGGAAAAAGCTTTTCAGTTGGTAGATGTAGACGAGGATAAGAAGACTGAGTATGCTAGTTATTTTCTTAAAGCTGAAGCCGGTTACTGGTGGGAGTCTACGAAGATGCTTCAGGGTGAAGGTGTGATTTCTTGGGATCAGTTTACAGAATTGTTTTTAGAAAAGTACTTTCCTAGTTTTATGAAGGACCAGATGGAGATTAAATTTCTAGAACTGAAGCAAGGGGGTATGAGTGTGGCAGAGTACGAGGCCAAGTTTTCTGAGATGGCCAGGTTTGTGCCAGAATTTGTTAACACTGACGTCAAGAAGGCCAAGAGGTTTCAGCAAGGCCTAAGGCCATGGATTAGAAGTAGGGTGGCAGTTTTTGAGCTGCAAAGCTTTACTGCAATAGTTCAGAAAGCAATGATCGTGGAAGGTGAGAGTGATATGTCCCAGAAGGAGAAGGACAACAAAAAGAGAAAGTTTGGAGCTAGGGAAGACAGTCAGGGACATGGTAATTTCAGGAACAAGTTTCATAGAAGGCCAGAAGGTCAGAGAAGTAATTTTCAGCAGATCAAGAATGGTAATGATGGAAGAGGGAGACAGAATAATAAAGTTCAAGGTTTCGACCAGCCAAAGGCCGTCAGACAGTTTGTTCCTGAGTGCAAGATTTGTGGAAGGAAGCACTCTGGAGTTTGTAATAAGCCCAACATCACCTGCTTCAAATGCAACAGGAAAGGACATTATGCAGCGGAATGCAACAGTCAGAGTCAGAATCAAAATCAAAAGTCAGGAATCAAATGCTACAAGTGTGGCAAGCTAGGTCACATGGCAAGGGAATGCAAGGAACCTACACAACCTACCAATGTTCTACGGATAGCTGGAACTCCGTCACAATCTTCAGCACATCAATCTAGAGCAAGAACCTTCAACATGACTCAGAAAGAGGCTATCCAGGATGTAGATGTGATATCAGGTACACTTCCTGTTAATTCAGTGCAAGCTAGTGTATTGATTGATTCTGGAGCTACTAAGTCTTTTATATCTCAAGATTTTCTTGGTAAATTGCAATGTGAAGTCCAACCTTTGGAGCAAGCCTTAGTTATAGAAGTAGCTAACCAAGCAACGATTCCAGTAAGCCAAGTTTGTCCTAGATGTGACATTGAAATAGGCAGTTGTCATTTTCTCGCTAACTTGATACCTTTTAAGTTAGGTGAATTTGATGTAATTCTAGGGATGGATTGGTTGTCAGAATACAAGGCTCAGATAGATTGTAGGAATAAGAAGTTAAAGTTGAAAACCCTAGAAGGAGAAGAAGTTGAATTTCAAGGTACCCGACAAGTCAAGAAGTTTTTGAATATCGTTCAGGCAAAGAGATTTCTGCGTCAAGGATGTGAGGCTTACCTAGCCTATGTTGTAGACACTGAGAAGGAGCCAGTTCAATTAGAAGATGTTCCTATCGTCAATGAATTTCCCGACGTGTTTCCAGATGAATTGCCAGGCTTACCTTCCGATAGGGAAATAGAATTCTCCATTGATTTAGCTCCAGGCACTGAGCCAGTTTCCAAAGCTCCGTATAGAATGGCGCTAGTTGAGATGAAAGAATTGGCGAGTCAAATACAAGATCTCTTGGATAAAGGAATTATAAGGCCTAGTGTGTCCCCCTGGGGAGCACCAGTTTTGTTTGTTAAGAAGAAAGATGGAAGCATGAGATTGTGCATAGATTACCGAGAATTAAATAAGCTAACCATCAAGAACAAGTACCCGTTACCGAGGATCGATGATCTTTTTGACCAGCTGAAAGGAGCCGAATGGTTCTCAAAAATTGACTTAAGGTCCGGATACCATCAACTCAAGATCAAACCTGAAGATGTATCTAAAACAGCATTCAGAACAAGGTACGGACACTATGAATTTTTAGTTATGGCTTTTGGATTGACAAATGCCCCAGCAGCATTTATGGATCTGATGAACAGAGTCTTTAAGAAATATTTAGACAAGTTTGTGATTGTTTTCATCGACGGCATCCTGATATATTCCAAGACAGAAGAAGAACATGCAGACCATTTAAGAATTGCTTTAGAGACCTTACGAAGGGAAAAGTTGTATGCGAAGTTTTCAAAATGTGAATTTTGGTTAAAGGAAGTACAATTCTTAGGTCATGTTGTCAGCAGAGAAGGTATCAAAGTTGATCCGGCAAAGATAGAAGCAGTGATGAAATGGGAAAGACCAAGGACTCCAACAGAAGTCAGAAGTTTTCTAGGTTTAGCGGGATACTATCGAAGATTTGTTCAAGATTTTTCAAAGATAGCTACCCCTATGACCAAATTGACAAGGAAGAATGAAAAATTTGTATGGAATGAGAAGTGTGAAGAAAGTTTTGAAGAGTTAAAGCGGAGACTAGTGTCTGCCCCAGTATTGGTGTTACCAGACGATCAAGGAAATTTTGTCATCTACAGTGACGCTTCACTCAAAGGCTTGGGATGTGTTCTGATGCAACATGGAAAAGTTATTGCATATGCTTCCAGGCAGTTAAGACCTCATGAATTAAAATATCCTACGCATGATCTGGAATTAGCTGCCATCGTATTTGCATTGAAGATTTGGAGGCACTACTTGTACGGAGAGAAGTGTGAGATTTATACTGACCACAAGAGTTTGAAGTATATCTTTACTCAGAAAGAATTGAACATGAGACAGAGAAGATGGTTGGAATTGATCAAAGACTATGACTGCACGATCAACTATCATCCAGGCAAGGCAAATGTTGTAGCAGATGCTTTAAGCAGAAAAGAAAGATTGAATATAATGGTTTCGTCTGAAGAATTGATCAAAGAGTTTGAGAAATTGGAAATAGAGGTATGTGATTCGGATTCAGTGGAAGAGATGGTGTATACAATGACTTTTCAGCCAGAATTGTTAGAAAAGATCAAGAGATGTCAAGAACAGATGATGAGTCAAGACAGAGCCAAATTGACTGGAGAAGAGTTAAGAAGTCAGAAAGACAGTGAATGAATCTTTAGGTTTTCCTCACGAATTTGGATTCCCAATGTTCAAGAGTTCAAGAATGAAATTTTGCATGATGCACATAGTTCAAGATACTCTATTCATCCAGGAAGCACAAAGATGTACAAAGACTTGAAGGAAAATTTTTGGTGGCCCAACATGAAAAGAGATGTGGCAGAATGGATCAGTAAATGTTATACGTGCCAGAGAGTCAAAGCTGAACGTCAAAGACCCAGTGGATTGTTGCAACCACTAGAGATTCCAGAATGGAAATGGGAGAATCTTGCTATGGATTTTGTAGTAGGTCTGCCAAGGACTAAAGCTAATCATGATGCTATCTGGGTAATAATAGATAGATTGACCAAGTCAGCGCACTTTCTACCGACCAACGAAAGATTTTCACTGGACAGGTTGGTTCATTTGTATCTGAAAGAGATTGTTATGCGCCATGGTGTTCCTGTATCAATAGTGTCAGACAGAGACCCGAGATTCAATTCAAGATTTTGGAAGAAGTTTCAAGAATGTTTGGGAACAAAGCTGAATATGAGTACTGCATATCATCCTCAGACAGATGGACAGAGTGAAAGGACAATCCAAACCATTGAAGACATGTTAAGAGTTTGTGCCTTGGATTTTGAAGGAAGTTGGGATGAGCATCTACCGTTAGTGGAGTTTTCATATAACAACAGCTATCATGCTAGTATTGGGATGCCCCCATATGAAGCTTTGTATGGAAGAAAATGCAGATCACCAGTGTGTTGGAATGAAGTTGGTGAGCGTAAGATTTTGGGTCCAGAGTTAGTGCAACAAACTAGAGAAAAGATTGAGTTGATTCAGAAGAGATTTTTAGCTGCTCAAGATAGGCAAAAGAAGTATGCTGACCAGTCAAGGAAGGATATGAATTTTGAAGAAGGTGACCAAGTGTTGTTAAAGATTTCTCCGTGGAAAGGTGTTAGTAGATTTGGCAAGAGAGGAAAGCTTAATCCGCGATATATAGGACCTTTTGAAGTCTTGAAGCAAGTTGGGAAAGTTGCATATGAATTGGCTCTACCACCGCAAATGCAGCACATTCACAATGTTTTTCACGTGTCTATGCTTCGAAAGTATAATCCTGACATGAGTCATGTGATAGAATATGAACCCTTGGAGATTCAATCCGACTTATCCTATGTAGAACAGCCTGTAGAGATTCAGGATCGTAAGGATAAAGTTTTAAGGAATAAGTCTGTAAGGCTTGTAAAAGTTTTGTGGAGAAATCCTCGAGTGGAGGAATCTACCTGGGAACTTGAGAGTGAAATGCTCGAGAAGTATCCCTATTTGTTTACTTAGGCTGATTCTGGGGACAGAATCTTTTTAAGGGGGGGAGAATGTAACGATCGAGGTAATTAAATCTATTTGAATAATATAAGATATATGATTTATGTGTTTTAATGTGTTAAGATATGATATGTGGTCATTTTATATGTCTGGTTGACTGCCTGTTTGACCGCAATATGCTTAAGTGTTTTGATTAAGTGTTTAATTGATTTTTATGCTTAATTGAGTAACTGATTGATTTTTATAAAATTATTGGTGTGTCCAATAATTATGAAATTTTATATGTAGCTTCTATGTGATTTTAGAGAGTTTCTAAAAATGGTGATGTATTTAATTCTAGTCCCAGTGATTTTATATAAATCTTTTATTCCTGTTTTATTCTAGAGATATTACTCTTCTAAATTCCATATTTAATTATTGGAATGTCCAAAAATCATGAAACCTGTTCCAAAATGATCCTTAAATATTTTGAGACTTGTGAAAAATAGAAGTTTATTTTATTCGAGCCCAAATGTATTTTTAAAGATTTTCCTACTCTTATTTTCTATTTCTGTGCTAAAACTTCAAAGATTTTCGGTTAATTAATTATTTACCAGAAAAATATTTCAAAAATATGGGGAAGCTTCTAAATTCATGCTCTTAATTTTAAAAATATAAAACTTATTTTTGTACCCTGTTTCTCTCAAAATTTGAATTATTAATTGATTTAATCCAGAAAACAGCATATGTGCAATTACGGTTTTGCCCTTGTCTTTGTTTGGTAAAAGCCACCGCCCACTAACTATTTTCCCTTACTTTGCATCAGCTGTGCTTAGCTTAGGTCGAGTTCTTGTCTCTCTTCCGCGATTCCTTATCCCCTTTCATTTCTAGGTCATTCTGCTTATAAGTAATCGATTGATGCTAGAAATTGCTTGATTTTTTGTGTGTTTCCTCTCTCGAACCTTGCATGTAACCGTATACATATGTGTATATATGTGCTGCGTGTATAGGTGTTCGAATGATGAAGTTGCATGCAAAGCTTTGTATTAACATATCTATGATCCCAAGCTTGGTTTGGTGTTGTAATTGATTTTTGGTGAAGCTTTGTGGAGGGACGCTCTGAAACGAGTACCCCGAGGCTTTACCCCACCGGCGGTAAACCTCCGGTGAGCCGGTGGAAAGGCTGTGATGGATGACCTGAGCCTAAGACCCTTTAATTACCAAGTCTAAGTTATATTTCAATGTTAGTCGTTGTTTGCGAGTTGCTTGCTAATTGCCGAGTGGAATCGGAAATTGTTCGACTGGAAATTGTGATGACTTGATTTGATTTTTGCTGCTACTTTGGTTAATGACTATGATATATGTAAATTCTAGCTGTCGATGGTTGTTTAGCCTTGCATAATAAGATTATGATTTCTCCGGTCACGGCGTTGTATTTTCTGGTCATGGCCGTGTGTTACAGTTCGAGAGTTAAGTGTGGGTTGCGATTAATAATGATGCTAGTGACTGCATTATAATTGTTAAATGGTTAAGCAAGTGCTATGTGTTGGTTAATTGTAATTAGTTCGAGAATTGTGAATTATTTGAATAATTTAATATTCGAATGGTTGTGTAAATATTATAATTGAGTTGGGTGTTAATATTTAGTTGCAAAAGGGAGAAATCATTAGATGTTATGTGTGTGTAAATTGAATATGAATATATTTATATAAGTGAACTAGTATTTGATTGGAAATTGTATTAAGACTAATGATTTATTTCCTATAAATTATTTGAGTAATGTATGAATTGTGTTAATTAATTAGTTGAGAAGTGAAGATTTTCGAATATATAATGTTGAGTTTTCAATATGATGTGTAAATGCAGATGTGAAATTCAGACATCCGAATGAATATGCTTAATTGCTATGACAATGTGAGTTGTACTTGGGGAGTTTAGAAAAGCACTACTAGTAATATGATTTAGCAATTGCTTAATTGAATGATAATAAACATAATAGCTATTACTTTTGAATGTATATGTGTATTCCATATTCGAATGTCATGCCCTAATTGCCAATATGAGTTCTAATTTCTATGAACTAAATGGACATGAGTTGATGATAGAGGAGTGAGTTAAGAATTGAATTGATTGTGTAGCTAGGCAGTTGGTACTTGGATTATTTCAGTCATTTTGAATAACAATAGTATTGCATATTATTTATAGCTATTGCTTGTTTGTTATGGATTTGATGCGAATATGATTATATAATGGGAGATGATTGACATTGATGTTTGGTTGTGTCGGTTGTATTCCGACGGGTAGTTCCAATTACAGGGGAAGTGCTGCCAAAATTTCTAAAAACTAAAATGACTTTATAAAATATTATTGGCACACCACTTCTGTATAGGAAAGGCTATCAGTCAGGAATGCTGTGAATGATATAATTGTCTATGTGCTATTTGCTTGCCAGTATAGAAGTAAGTATATAGCAAAGTATGTCTACAGTGGATTGTGCATATGTGTTAAAGGGTTACATTATCGAAAGGGTAGAAGAGTTAGACGTTAATGAAAACGTCGAGAGTTTATAAGATTATGAAATAGTATTATTTATGTGTAGCTACGAAGGACGTTGAGGTGAAAGACAGAGGAAAAGCTAAAGTAGAGAGTTAGTGTCTGGTGTAGGCGATCTACCTGTTCAACAGCTGTAGCATTCTATTTAAGGCAAGTAACTACTGCCTAATCTCTTTCAACTTAAACCCTGTTTTATGAACTGCATAGTGAACTGTTTTATAAACTGCTTTATGACCTTGCAACTGTATTATCTTATCTCAACTGTTTTAAGTTACAGCCTGCTTTACTTTAATTGCTTTACTTAAGCTGCAACCTTATACCAGTGTTAATTGCACTTTAAACTTTTCAATCCCTGAACTGCTACTGACCACTTATAAACTAGTTTTACAAATCGTACACCAGTGATCTTGAGCTGTGACTTGTGCTATCACCACTTTCTTAACAATAATTGCTTAAACTTAAACCTTAAAAGAACCCTGTTATTTAGGCCTAACTGCCGTCCTGATTAAATGTTTTACAACTGTTTTCAAAAACAACTGTTATACCTATGGATTGACCCTGCACCTTGACTTCATAACTTTAACTTGTTTTTGATTCCCAGTTCATGATATCATATTACCTTACTACAACAGAAGCTTGTTTTGGAGATTTATCCTGGAATAAACATTACCTCTGTCTAATGATCTTAAAAATGGATTTAAATATGGAATCCGACTTTCAGGAAGTCTTTTTCATCAAATGATTTGGTAACTTTAAAAAGAAAGGTTTTGGTTATTATAGGAAGTCCGATCAAAATGGTTTCTGCGGATTCCTATAGGTTGAAGGCGTAAGAGGCCGAGTGACGCCGGTCCAGCATTTTTTTTATGTGAAGACTATAATGAGATAGTCAATGGCTGTAATGAGATAGCCCAAGGCCAATGGCAATAAGTGCCTTTATGAGTACTCCTTATGTCCAGAGGGACTTTAGTCCGTTATGGGGACTTTACGTGGCTGATCACCCGTATTGTCTGGCGTTGTGAGAAAACTTCAACCAAAATGAATTGTTTTAAACAGTAAAGGTCCTAATGAGAGGACAGTTTTATAGATGATTTGAAAAGAAAGGTCCTAATGAGAGGACGGTTTTATGAAATGTTTTGAAAGAATCAGTCCTAATGAAAGGACAGTTTTATACAAATGAACTTTGAAATGATTGGTAATGAATAATGAAATGCCTTGTTATAAACTGTCATATACAGCCTCAACTATCAGATATACCTTGATTTGACTTGTTTCAATTGTTAGACAGTACTTCCTGTTATTCATCTAACCCTGCAGATTACTCTTATACTTGCACTTGATTATTGTTTTCCAGTTTCTTATGTACCTTGCACCAGTTATTGAAATTATTTAACCCTGCCAGTGGTTTTATAAAAGAAAGTTTTGCGAACAATGAATACCCTGATGAGAATGTTTAATTACAATTATGGGACAATGAGGTCCAGCAATGATTTTAAAGCATGGTTTTGAGAAAAGATTTTCTAAATTATGTATATAAGCCTGTAGAACTGTTTTTAACCTATATGGTTACTTGCTGAGCTTTTGTAGCTCATTCTTTTATTTTTTCTAACATCTACAGCTTCTGAGAATCATGGTCCGCCTTAAGCAGACTGCCAGGAAAAATATGTCATTCATGAACTATGTGAGGCTGGCTGAGATTGAACAGGTAGGATCGAGGCAGAGTTGGAAGGAAAAGACTTTGTTTAGTCTTGTACTTTTATTAGTAGATGTTGAGATGTTTCAGGAGTTGTAATATTATTTTGGTTGCTGTAAATGTAAATATAAATGGATGTAGTTGTGTGCTTGTTTCATACCATTACCTTGAAAGATCCAGGTTAGTAGTTGGGGTCATATTTATGCGTGTTTTCTATTATTGTTATTTAGGGTGCATGCATTTAGAGTTAGTGACTCCCCGATCTAGACCCCGGGTCGGGAGGGCGCTACATTAAATGCCATCAGTTGTTATGATTACTTTAACTGCAACAATTTGTGAAAATATGACACATGTGTTTCACTTTATTGGAAATTAATCAAAGCACATTTACATCAAATAAGTATGATATTAGTTGAATTACATAACTGTTCATAAAACACACACACTCTTGTATATGAATTCAACTGATATATTTCTCTGAGATGCTTGTACTAGAAATGATTTTATTTGATAAGGAGGCCTGCAGATCATTAAATGAGCATGGTGACAATTGTCCTTTCCTGTGTACTATGCTACTATTCAATGTACTATGTTTGACAGTTTTTCTGCTACTTGCCCCCTGTACTTGACTGCACTTAGTTGATCTAAATGCTTTATGTCATATTCTCTGCAGAAAACCAGTCTTAAAATATATACTCTGGTTCATGTTCTCAGTCTATCACTTATCTGTCATTATTCACTGCCTTGATTGGTAATTGCTGTGCAGCTATAACTGAAGTAATTAAATGTATTTTACAACTAGCTAGAGTAAGTATACTTTGCCATTGTATCTGCAAAATGATTTAATGTCAACTGTTACTTGCCTAAACTCAGTTTTGCAACAGTTATAGCATGCCTACTGTATTTCCTGTGTAGTCTATGATCTAAATATGTAGCCTCATGTTCTCTGAGAATTTACATGTCTGCATTTTCACTGTGCAAACAAGATATAGACTGGACTAACTGCTGCTTGCATAATCTATGTGCTGCATAAGTTGTACTACTGCTGTTCTAGTTCCTACATGCCTAGAATCTGGTACTTGTAATCTTTTGGTGATATATGCATGTTTGTATCTATTATTGGCTGTGTGTCTATGTGTTTGTGTATAAATGAGTGCAGTAACCTCAATTGTGTTTTCACACTTGTGCATTTATTCATCTGTGTCACACATTCTTAAACAAACTTGTCTTCTTGCATTTAAAACTCATCTGCATTTATTTCTTGCATTCACTTCCTGTGTTTGTAATTAATGGAGTTTGATCCTAACCTAGTCAACACCACCTTGTGTCTTGGTCAAGTCTCCAACACCACAGATACTTCTCCTTCCATAAATAGGAATAGGAAGAAACCAAGAAAGCAACATCACCCCACTTCCACCTATGTCAACCCAGACACTAGGCCTAGCAAATCCAAACTTCAACCAGGATGCCTGATTCACCTTGATAAGAGAACTGAACTCTATCAACTTTTTGCCAAATCAAATTGGGAGCCTATTTTGTTTTATCCAAACAGAAAAGTGCTTCCAAATATGGTGACTGAGTTCTATAACAACATGGAGGTTAGGTATGGGGTTGGGGATGTAGTCTTTGTTACCTCTGTTGTAAATGGGAAAGCAATTCTTCTTGATCACATTGAGCTTTGCAAAGCTCTCAAACTCAGTCTCAAGCTCTTAAACCTAGCCAACATTGATATACTCAAAGAATTCACCTTCAATGCCATGGAACTTAAACTTTATCTATCTGTTTTCTGTGCAGTTGAAGTGCCCCAAAATCTTTTTATTGAAGATAAGGGGATATCTTATGAGCACTTTACACCTGATTTCCAGAACTTATCTTTAATCATGAGGGCAAACATTTTTCCAAACACTACACCTGGCACATTGATGTCTTTTACAGAAATCAAACTCATGTACAAACCATCTAGCCAAAAAGTAACCTTCAATCTCTCTTACACCATTCTTCTCCAAATGATTAATGGTTTCAAAAAGGGTTACATGTTTTATGGACTCCTCCTTACTAAAGTGTTTGACTACTTCAAGTTAAACCTTAATCAACTTCCATATTTTCAAGTTGCCAGCACCATTACTGACAAAACTGTAAGAACCATGATCCCCTTACCTGGTTATAACAGTCTTCCAACCCCCTCAGCCTCAAACCCTCCTCCCAATGTTGTTGTTTCTTCACCTGCTGTCACTACAACTGCTAATGTTGCAACTGTATCTGTGCCTGACTTAGAACTTAAAATTCTTAACCTTGAAAAGAGTCACAGTGCACTTGAGGCAGTCTTTAAGTCTCTACAAGAGCAAATTAAGGCTCTAGCTGATAAACTTGAGTTAACTGAGACTAAAATAGGTGTTTTGGTGGAAATATTATCCAACTCAGTCACTAGAGCTGGTAGAATAGATGATGGGCTGACCCAACTGATTAACATCCAACTTGGATTGATGGATCTTCCCCTTCTGCCCCTAGCTGAGAATGTTAATGGTGATATTCCTGAGATGGTGGTAGGAAATGCAGGGCCAGTAGCTGTGGATAGTCCCAGGGACATGGAAGTAGGTGGTGCAAGTGAATCTCTACTTGATATTTCAGGTTTTGATGACATTGTTGCATAATTTGAAATCTGATTCCTAGAATGGAAGGTGGAAACTGTGGTGTGGAGGTGTCTATCTGCATTATCTGTTGTTGTGTTGTCTTGAATGGTTGTTTAAGATACCTGCTATGCATACTTTTGCTTATGTTATATGTATCAGTAGTATTAAGTGTGCACTTCTTTTGTATCTGCTAAGAAGTATGTAGGATGACCTATAGTTCAGTTGGTTCAAGGTCATGTTAGAAATACTTCATGCCATGTATTGCTTCATCTTGCTTTGCAGAAGTTGAAATGAATGACTTGTCTTTTGTAATAACTCTGTCATTTCATTTTATATGCACATTTTCTTCATTCTCTTACTGACAAACTCAGCTTGCAGGTACACAAGACAGAGAATGGATCTAAGTCTGGTTACTAGTATATGTTTGTTACATAGTTATTTATCTGCAGGATCTTAAAGCAGCTAAAATGTTCTCTTGATTCAAAAACCTTAACAATGACTTGGTCTTAGCACTTCTAGTATATACATTAGTGTTGTCTTTTTTTACTGCTACAGGAATGCTACATTAGTGTTGTTATTTAATTCCCCCTTCCCTTACCTTGTGCTTTGGTTGATACAATTTATTGGGCTATAGATGGTTTCTACAGGGCATAGATAAATTTCTTTTATGCTAAACATTTAAATTGTATACAGGTTCCTTTACATGAATTGCTATAATTCGAAGGTTGGACACCATACATGTCATTTTTTTTCAAGTCGAGGCAATCAAATGTAATGTTCGAATTTTTTTCGAATTTAATCAAGGACCAATCAAAGTAATTTATTCGGAAATGAATAAATTAAAAAGGGAAGGCTCTTCACTCTATCTCTTCATAATTCTAAAAGCATGGAATTGTCATTCAAGTGAAAATTTTCCTCAAAAATTATTGTTCAAACTTAAACATATTTTTGATATTCAATCTCAACAAGGGGAAGAGAGTGTAAAATGAACATGCATGCTTATTAATGATTGAGTAATAATAAAGGTGTAAAATGAATTTTAGTAATCAAGGGAAGAGAGTGTAAAATGAATTTGAATTTGGTAAAAATAAAATAATTTTGTTTACCACTAAAATGTTTATTTATCAAATTTGTTTTTACAAAAAGAAAGGGAAATTTTTATTGAAAAGAGTATTTAAACTAGAATGTTATTATTCAAGAATAATATTCTAACATACAAATATTCTGCAGCTTATAAGGAATTGAAAATTGATACAGAATTGAAAATTCTTATCGAATGGAAGGCATACAGCAAATTTTTTTTAGAAATTGGAGTATACAAGATGAAACTGGAATAATGATAAGTGCTTACTTATCAAGGGGTATATATACTCAATTTTTCTGTGTGCATCCTAACTGCTGCATAATAATTTGTTTGTCCATCCGATATGCATTTAAAATCAAGAAAGATTTTCAACACTGTAGGGGAAGTGTTAATTAGATTTTAATAATCTAAAAATGCATAAATTAGATAGGTTCATACACGTAGGGGAAGTTTAGGACTGTCACACACATATTTAATTTTACACTAGAATGTTTCGACAAAATATCAAAAAGGGGAAGATTGTGAGTTACAGTCTTATGGATTAGGTTTTGATTATTTTGTCTTAATGATAAGTGTAAATTAAATTAGCATTAGGAAGTTACTAATTAATATAGTAATCCTCCCTTAGGTTATTCGAAGTGACAGTCAACGAGAAGAAAGTCAAATTGGGTCAAACTGATTTTATAAACAAAACCAAATGATTTTCTCTCTACATATATTTAGATAAGATTTATCAAAATCATGATAAAATCAAATCTAAGTAATATATGTTATATTTTGAGGCTTATACTGAAGATGAACAAATACAGTATTTTAACACTGCTTTTACGAAACAGAAAATGTGTTATCTATTCAAAAGAGTGTTTGTTTTAAAGGTTTTCAAGGGAATATATTTTTAATATATTCTATAAATATATTTGTTCAATTTATCTTCAACAAAGTCCTGCCTAGATATAAAATACAGATTTTATCCCTAAAACCCTGAATTGTCCTATTTCTTTGGATAATTTGTATTTTAATTCAAATTAAATATTCCTTGGACTTCATAGTCATTATTATTTTAGGAATATTATATTTGAATATGTTTTGAGTCAAAAACTTTAGTCCAAACGTTGACAAGTTCCGACAAATGGCTATCGAGTATTGTTTCGGGCTATAGGGACAACGAAACGATCTTTTTCTCAAAGTAGTATCTACACATGTCCAAATGACTTGAAACTTGGGTAATGTCATTAGAATATTGAAAAAGAATTTTAGGATTTTTTTCATAATTTTTGGATGACTTTTATTTTTGGCCTGTATTCCCGATTTCGGGATTGTTTGTTCGGTCAATTAAAAGTCAATGAGGACAACTCCAAATTGAGTAGGATTTTGACCATGACCTATTGGGATCATTCCCAGATGGTTCCCAAATTTTCATAATTTTTGGAGCATATTTTGAAAAACGTCATATTTCCAACGTATCGTTCGATATCGTGTTTATTCGCTTAAATAATTTACTGAATGAGGCTAGCACGTTTTTCTAGGCACCCATGTGGGTAAATACAGCTGGGGGGACATCACTTTTCAGTTGTGTACCTTACCTTATCACATGCCAAGCTTTGTCCCCTTGTCCCCTAATTAAATAAATCAAAAATGCTTATTTTTGGCCTATAAATAAAGCCCTCCCCCCACACCATTTCTCAAGCCTTTTAGTGCCAAGTATATGCTGCAAATTTCTCTCCCAAGAAGCTCTTAACATCAGTAGCTTTTCATCTCCAAGAGTTCTTGCCCTTTAAGCTTAGTTCTTACATAGATCTTACCCCTTTCAAGCTTAAAAACCCATATACTTGCACTAATCACACACCAACCATACAAGTCCCTTTAGGCTACCCAAAGACCATATATCTACTGCCCTTAGACTTGTTTAGTTGCCCCCAAAGTTATACCAAAAGTTCACTTTCCGGCGATTTTCCGGCGACTACTTTTTGTGTGTTTTGGCTTCAAAATTGGCTTTTTCTCTTGATTTCTCTCTAGATCTCAAGGGTTACAAGTTGATTCCATTTTTATGTGTTAGTACACATATTAGGCAGATTATAAATAGATTTGTGCTTGCCTGGTTTGTTTGTTAGATCTATTCTATAGTTAGCCTTGTCTACGATTTATATAGTTACGTGCTTTAATTGTTTGTTTGGTGTATCCTATATAAATTGTGATAACCGTTGGAAGAGCTTGACCTTGATTTCTTGCTCTTCACAACAAAGTTGTTTATATCCTCGGTGTAGGCTTCCGGGATTAATAACGACTCTAAGTTACTTAAGTTCCGAGTAGAGACCGATTTGTATAAATCTCATAAAGAGATATAAGCAAAAGGACTCCTTGTTGAATTTGGTAATTAAACTAGCTTCTATTCCAAGTTGAGACCTACTTGTATAAGTCTTATTTAGAGACATAAACAAAAGGACTCCTTGTTGATAAGTTGCAAGTTAACTCATTTTATTTCCGAGTTGAGATTCCATTCGTATAAGTCTAAATTATTAGACATAAACGAACTTCTCCTTGTTTGAAATAAATAGAGTATTAATCTCACTTAATTCCGAGTCGAGACCAATTTGTATAAGTCGAGGTACGACATAAACAAAAGGACTCCTTGTGGAACAATTAAGTGAAAGAAACTAACTTATATTCCGAGATAAAAATACTCGTATAAATCTCACTTAGAGATATAAACGAAGCTTTCTCTCGTAAAATATTTGTCAAGTTTAAACTCACCTTAATTCCGAGTTGAGACCAATTTGTATAAGTCGAGGTACGACATAAATAAAAGGACTCCTTGTTGAATTATTCGTGAAAGAAACGAACTTATATTCCGAGTTATACTCTTTCGTATAAATCTCACTTAGAGATATAAACAAAGCAAACTCGTAGAATATTTGTAAGTTTATTCTTTAACTTCGAACACCGAGTTAAGGGTTATTTGTACAAGTCGAGGTACGACGTAAACAAACCTAACTTGTTGAGTTCTTGAAGTTAATCCAACTTTGATTCCGAGTTAGATACTATTCGTATAAGCCGAGGTACGACATAAACGAAACATCCTCGTTGAATCTTAGTGGTATATCCGGTGCTTGTTTAAAGGTCATAGTTTAGTTGTTTTAATTTCCAAGACCTTATAAACAACCCACTCATAAAACGTTCTTGATCTTATTCAAGTCACAATATATTTGGCTTAGTTATTTTCAGCCTTATATATCCTATATATATTATATATTTAATTTAAGTGCTTGCATTCATACGCTTTACATAACGCTCTTTACTTTAGCATACACACTTAATTTACTGCATACACGTTCACACACAACGTGTGGTTCGTCCTTCTCACGAAGCGACTTACCCCGACTCACATTTATATATTTTGTTGCTTCGGCTATATTATATATATTTGTTTGTTTGTTCCCGGTCTAGTACAGTAATATACTAGTCCACCAATCTTCTTTTCTTAAACAGGGATTATTAAGTCATAGTACTGGTTGTCTAGACTGTGTTAGTGAGGTGAAGTGAAGTGAGGTGATCCTTGTTCTAAGACCCAAGTCCTAGGCACGCCAACGGGAAGTTGGGTGTCTCTGCACCGTGAGGAAAAGGAAAGATCCAAGACCTAAGATCTAAGATCCAAGACCTACAGAGGGTTAGAGGAACGTAGTCTACGCAGGGTTGTAATTTATTTTTCTTACTTGTATTTGAGGAGGTAACGGGAAGTTACGCTCCAAGATAAACTTGTAAGGGTTCTACTTAGATTGTGAGGAGGTAGCGGGGAGTTACGCTCCAAGATTAGTCTAGTAGGGTTTGCTATTGTATTTTGAGGGGTTAACGGGGAGTTAAGGTCCGAGATAAATACATAGTGGTTGTAACAGGCTTCTCCGCCGCTATAAGGAGTGAATCTTTTTATAGTGGGAAAATCTCGAGTTCAGGGAGGGACTCGGGGACTGGACTAGGGGTGAGCGGATCCGTTAGGGGATTGCGCCATCGCAAACCAGGATAAAAATCTTGTGTGTGGTGCTATATTTCTTTACTCTCTTTTAATTTCCGCACTTGATTTACTAGTTGACTAGTAACATTTTTAAAAGAGAAGAGAAAATTTTAAAACATCAAGCTCTAATTTTTAAAAGGGTATTAAGCTATTCAACCCCCCCCTTCTAGCTAATACCCCATCCTTACGGACCTAACATAGTGTACTTAAAGGCGAATAACAGATAAAGAGTAGACTAAACCAATTATGTGTCGTTTGGTTCGTGGAAGGGTATGGGGTTGGAATGATTATATATGTTCACCTTCCTTCTTCAAATCCTATTTCATATCCTCATTTTCAACAGAATCCTAAGTTCTTTTTATCCCCCTTTACTGTAAACATTGAAATCAATTTTTTTTTTATCATGAATTACTGTAATTCTATGGCTTTCTTGGAAAATAACCTAATTGCTAATTAGGGCTTCACCTGCCTTCTTCTAATCCCATTTCATATCCTCATTTTTAACAGAACCCTAATTTCTTTTTATCCCCCTATACTCTAAACATTGAAATCAATTTCTTTATCATGAATTACTGTAATTTTATGGCTTTCTTGGAAAATAACCTAGTTGCTAATTAGGGCTTTCTACGTTCTGGTTTCTTCAATTAAGATTGTTCAGTATATATATATATATATATATATATATATATATATATATATATAACTACAAGTACGTGTATGTATACACACACATATATAATAGCGATGATGTAAGCTGATTAAAAGTCCAATGTTGGATATGTTTTCGTCAAAGATCGTCTTAAGGTCGCTGATTCCGGTCTTCTTCGTCCAAATTATTTCAATCGGTTATCTCCCCCTTCCCTCTCTCTGCATGCACATTTTGTTTATCTTCCTAATATGGGTTAATATCCTAGTGATTTTAGGATATTTGTATGATTAATTATTTGTTGGGGGCAGACATGTGCTTCTTTTATAACCGTTTTATGATGATGGCGCAAATTTATTTATAAATATGTTTTTCTCCTAGTATTTAAATTCGTGTTTGTACTAGTTCTATGTATGTTAAATAGTTTGGTTCCTGTTGCTTTGCTGTTAAGTATTTTGATGGTCCCAACTATCTCAGTGTCTTTGCTACTTTGTTCACTGGTCTGTCAAGTTACTACTTTGCTTTTTAACTCTTATTTGGCATCACTGTCTTGGTTTCTTTCCTTATGTGTTACTTTTCTATATATTATTTTTTTTTTAAATTGTTGTTTCCGTATTTTTTATCTGAGACTTATATGTTCCTTGTTTGGTGTAAACTATGTGTTCGATAATTTTGTCTGATAATTTATTTAATTTGGTTCACTTGATAGAAGTAGACATTGACCATAGAGTTTTGGATGTGGGATGTTCACTTGATAATTTATTTAATTTTAATTTATCCACTCAGTCACGAGTATCGAAAAGTGCAACACACTCTCTTCAATTCTGGTCAAAATTGTCGGAATGACGGCTATTGTGTATATTGTGCATATTTGGATGGTTGATCCGGATATTTTTAAACTTTTATGGTAAGGTTGTATTTTCATGTAAACTTAAATAGTTAATGTATTATAACCCTAATAATTACGGAAAATTTTTATTACTCTATTAATATTAGACCATCCATTTTTATATAAGTCATTTTAACTTTTGGCACAAACTTATGAATGCTTTAACCGCATATTAAAATTATAATATTTTTTAAAAAAATCAATTAAAATATGTAATCTATATTTTAATTCAAAAAAATTAAAAATAATAACTTTTACTATGTGGTCAAAACACATAAAAGTGTGTGCCAAAAATTAATGTGACTTATAAAAAAATGGACGGAGTATTAATTTATCAAAATTAAATTTATTTTATTTCTATTATATTCAGGTCAAAAACAAAAATTATAAATATTTTACTATCTATGATATGAATTTATGATATATTAGTTTAACAAATTTATTGTACTTAATCTTTCTTATAATCTCTCTGTTTGAAAATCTTTGTTTATTCTTATTGTATTTATGTCCGGGTCAAATTTAATATTTCGTAAAAATTCTTATCTTATTTGTGTAATGGATATAATAGGAGTTTGAGTAAATGTGGAGTGTTTTAGAAAAATTAAAAAGTTTTATGATTTTACCTCAAAGTGGGAGACTGAAATGTTACGAAATTCTCGACTCATGTTATGCCCAAATTTCAACATCTGTTATTTATGATGTGCTATTATTTATTGAGCTGGATTTATAATTCGGATGGAGGCCTACTTGTTATTCTCACTTGCTTATATGAAGGGATTCTCAATCCGAAGATTATTGTTGTTGTTAATGAAGGCCTTCTGGGGTTAATTATTATTGAAGAAAGTCTTGCGGGGTTAATTGTTGAAGACCCTTGCTCTATACTCCACGAGTTGTCTTCAGCGGGGAGCTATGGGATACTATTTGTCTCAACTTAGAAAATACTCAGGCGGGTTGTCCACGTCTGGGAGCTTAAGGACGCGTGAAAGGGGAGATAGGAGTGAAGGGAAGTAACTCACTGCACTTTCATGTGTACTAGAAATGCTAAATGTAATCTCTATGTAATGGTTGATGATAACTCAACAATAGAATAGGACATGTAATAATATGCAGGTGCACAGAAATCTTGGATCACAGAGTTCAGTTAAGACAAAGTATCAAAGGATCATCTACAGACTTGAAGCTCACTGGAAGAAGTTCATTAACATGTTCATGCCTCAGTGGAGAATAAAAGATGTTGACATCTATTCAAGGATGTGGAAGCTACAGAAGATTGTCTTAGTCTATGACGATTTTAGTGCATTACAATCGAAGCAACAAGTAAGGTTTGCAAAGAAGAATGTGGAATCATGTTCGGAATCAAGAGCCCCTATCAAGACTAGTCACTTATGAACCAGACCGTTGCATAAAGTGTCAGGACATTGGAGGCAAGCTCTCGTCGGTTAATATGATTTTAATCATTCTAAAGTTGTTGGTTTTCTTGAGTCATGTGGAGGATCAACAAAGGTGGTAAATCAGTGTTGGAGAAATGTCAGCCTAATGGATAAGAGACAGACGGCACAACCTGATTGGATCTTACTAAAGCTTCACAGATTAGAAGGCCAAATACTTGGACGTGGTGAAGTCACGTATACGGGGCCAAGTATTTGGATAAGGAAGTCTACACAAATTGAAGAGCGGAATGGAAATATTTAATTTAATTAAATAAAGTATTTATTTAATTATTTATATATTTTATAAATAAAGATATTCTTTATTTATATTTTATATATTTATTAAATATTACTTTTACATTAAATATTTCCAAAGGCATGCTTGGCACATGACTTTGAAGAAAAGATTTGAGTGGACAAGAGTAAAAGGTGGAAAAGTAAAAAGCAACATCTTTTTGAATATACTAAAAGAAACCAAGTCCTCATCTTCATTACAAAAAATATGCAGTAGCATTCGGCAGAGAAAAAATGGGGAGAGAGAGAAAATTATTTTCTCTCCCTCCCATGGCCATACTCCATATCTTGAATATTATGGGGCCATGAATTTCTTTGTTTCACCACTCATCTATTCTTCTATTGTAAACATTGCTAAATCTTGTTTAGAAGATAGATTTGATTTTTGTCTCCTAGATCTAGAATTTGTAATATTTTTAGAGGAGCCAAAAATCATTTCTTTGTTGTGTTCTTGAGCTTTTGTTCTTGAACTTGTTGTATCATCTACCCCACTTCAATGAATATAAAGTTATATTCTTGGATCTTGTTGTGTTGTGTGTTTTGGATGATTTACCGTTCATTATCTTGGTTATTTTAATGGTGTTCTTGAGGTTGAAGAAGATGATGAACAGTACTTGGGTTTGAACCAAAGTAATTTTTATGTTGTCCCAAAAATAAATAAAAGTCAGATTTTTATTTGGGAATCGTATTCACCCCCCCTCTACGATCTCCAGGACCTAACAATTGGTATCAGAGCTACTCGATTGACATACAAATCGATTGGATCTATTTTTATTTTTTTGAGATTAAAGAGGGTACAATTGGTTCACTGGGCATCCAGAATTTTTTTTAAGCCCGGAATTTTTCTAAGTCAGAAGTTCTACTTAATGTTCTACATAGAGCCTAAGTAGAACATTTCTATGTAGAAATTCTACTTAATGTTCTAGATATAACCTAAGTAGAAATTCTGGAGTTAGAAATATTTTCTAAGTCAGAAGTTCTACTTAATGTTCTACATAGAGGCTAAGTAGAACATTTCTATGTAGAAATTCTACTTAATGTTCTAGATAGAACCTAAGTAGAAATTCTGGAGTTAGAAATATTTTCTAAGTCAGAAGTTCTACTTAATGTTCTACATAGAGCCTAAGTAGAACATTTCTATGTAGAAATTCTACTTAATGTTCTAGATAGAACCTAAGTAGAAATTCTGGAGTTAGAAATATTTTCTAAGTCAGAAGTTCTACTTAATGTTCTACATAGAGCCTAAGTAGAACATTTCTATGTAAAAATTCTACTTAATGTTCTAGATAGAACCTAAGTAGAAATTCTGGAGTTAGAAATATTTTCTAAGTCAGAAGTTCTACTTAATATTCTACATAGAGCCTAAGTAGAACATTTCTATGTAGAAATTCTACTTAATGTTCTAGATAGAACCTAAGTAGAAATTCTGGAGTTAGAAATATTTTCTAAGTCAGAAGTTCTACTTAATGTTCTAGATAGAGCCTAAGTAGAACATTTCTATGTAGAAATTCTACTTAATGTTCTAGATAGAACCTAAGTAGAAATTCTGGAGTTAGAAATATTTTCTAAGTCAGAAGTTCTACTTAATGTTCTAGATAGAGCCTAAGTAGAACATTTCTATGTAGAATTTCTACTTGATGTTCTAGATAGAGTCTATGTAGAACATTTCTATGTAGAATTTTTTTTTTCTTAGAAGGCTGTTTCAACATGACACATGGCTACATAGTTTAACTTTTATTTAAAACAAAAATTGTTTTTCTCTCAAATTGTTTTTAGTTTAATAATTAATTTAATAATTAAATTTGAATTTAATTATATAAAATATTTTGAAAATAATTTTTAAATTTAAATAATTTATTTTTCAAGTTTATCTTACATCTTGGAAAATATTTTATTTTCTTTTAAATTTTAGAGTCAAATATTTTATATTTTTAATATTCTTAGTTAAGAATTTTATTAATTTGAAAACTAAAATTAATCTTAAAATCCAATTTAATTTCTTTTGAGTTTAATATTCTTAAAATTAATTTGAGAATTATTTTTGAGGTTTAATAATTTATTTTTCATAAAAGTTTAATTACAAATTTTATAAAACTCTTTGGAAAATGTTTTTGGATTGAAATAATTTATTTTCATGAACATTTTAAATGTTTTGAAAATTTAGTATTTCTATTTCAAAATTATGTTTTCGAGTTGTTTTATTTTAATTATAATTTAAGCTTGAAAGTTTTAATTATAAATCTCATAAAACTTTTTGGAAAATCATTTTGGTTGAAATAATTTATTTTCAAGAATATCTAAGATGACTTGAAAATTTATTATTTTTATATCAAACTTATATTTTCAATCTGTTTTATTTTAATTATAATTAAAACTGTTTTGGATTATAAATTCTATAAAATTCTTTGGAAATTAATTTTGATTTGAAATAATTTCTTTTTCAGGATTATTTAATATACCTTGAAAATTTTGTTATCTCTATATCAAAACTTTCTTTTCGAATTTTATTTTATTTATAATTTGAAATTGAGAAATTTATTATTATTTATCAAAAATGCATTTTCAATTTATTTTGATTATTTAAATTCCTAAAAAATTAAATACTTCTGTTTGAACAAAATGTTTTATTAAACGAAACAACAGGAGTTGATTCTTCGTTCGTTGAGGACAAACGAACTGACTGAAGAACATTCTAATGGAGTTGAGACCTGATCTTACCATTGGAGATGTATTTCTACATCGGTATACTCAGTGGATCATTTGGTTATTGAAAGGGGATTAGTTCATTTAGGGAAGAGTCTTCGATCAGTGGTTTTCGAATCAATATATGAAGAATTTGGGATTTTGAAAAGGAATTCAGTTTATCGGTCAAAGAACCAAAACAACAATTGAAGATTTGGTTAAAGGACATCAGTGGCAGAAATACACAAGGTTTGATTATCACTGACATATGATAATCAAGGGGTTATTGCTACACATACAAAGAAAAGTGATCTTTTCAAGCAGAACATGAGACATTCTATGTCGGGGTCTTTAAGCAGAACAATCAGGTATCAATTTGGGTTGAAGCAGGAACATCATTGGTTATTGAGGTCAAATGCAAAGATACTTCCATGAGTGTCAGTAGAATGGAAATTGATTTGGATCAATTGATTATCACTCGAGATGGAATGCTAAGCATCGCTCAGGTATACTTTCTAACTAGTTTATACTTGTTTGATTTAATTATAGAGTATTAAGTGCTGAACTGCATTATATTATAAGTTTGATGTAATGCATGTCTCACCTTGATTTCTATATAAATTAGATAACTTATGCTAGTTTGTTAGTGTTGCTTGTTTATCAGTATTTGACTTCATGATTAGATCTTGTGTGATTTAATGCTTGCTTTACGAAAATTGATCATGTTAGCATATAGAGTCTTAGGTATTTGTAGGGGTACATTTACCGGAAAGAGTATTTGCTGCATGCTAAGTGCCTTGATGCTTACATTGTCTATAATCTGTTTATACTCGCATGGTTGTATTAAATGTTATATCTGATCATGTGCTTGTTAAGATGAGTTTGTTTCTAATTAGGGAATTGCCTAGGGGTCAGTATAATAAACCATGAATTAAATTTTTAAATCTAAATTGACTCAGGCAATTAGAGATAATATAATGTTAAAGTGAACAACAAAGGTGATTTAGAAGAATTAGGAATCTGAGTGATTGATTCTTCTATGACTACATATATGTACGACATGATTCTTATAGACTGCTAGTCCACCTTAAGTTAGGTTGGGATCACTGAGCTCATAGCCAAGACTACTTGTTGAGGCTGATATAGATGAGGAGTGATCAGTCAAATAAGAATGAGCATGTTGAACTTGAATGCTTTGTTGTTAACTATGTTTAAAAATATCTCTAACCCTTGGACTCAATCAAATTGAGGACCACGTGTCTTAATCATTTGTGAATGCAGAGTATCTTTCAACATGTACAAGTTATATATCTCTGACATTTTCATGTTCGAGGCATGTAACTACTTTTGCTTTGGTATTCAAATAGTTAAGCAAGGTTACCTATTTTTCTTGAATGATCTGAAGCATAATATTAAGAAAGACCTAGGGAATTCTTTGCGAAGGGTTTCCTAATATCAGTTCGAGGATGAACAGTGTTGATCGGGGTCAAGAGAAATAGAAGCTCACTCTACTGGAAGTGAGGTTATTGCTAACACGAAATGTAATGCTTATGATGAAGTCAACTATTCGTTGAAGTTTATCAGAATGGAGTTAGCTGTAACAACAAGTGATGCTCTCACACTTGGTTTATCAAATAATACTTGGTTTATCAAGATAACGGATTTGACGGTAAAGATGAAGTTGGTGAGAAATAACTACTTCTAATGAAGTTCTTTTAAGAAGGACATTAGTGAAGTATGTCAGTTGAAGGGAAGTCAAGTCAAAGACTACCCTGTTTAGTTTTGGTGTTTGTTCATGCATTCGATAGATGAAACATCTCAGTGATTAATCAGCAAATGTAAAGAGAAGACATCAAGTAAGATTAATCATGCCTGAAGTCACATGGTGTGATGGAAGGCTATCTTATTTGGAGTTAAGAGCTTACACAGAGTCTGTGATTGATTTAAGATGATCTAGATGCAGTGAACAACATCATTAAGCTCCCTATCATTCGTTTGATTTTAGCTCTGAATTTCTAAAGGTTGACATCCTGTTTAGGGCTCAAGATTAGATGACACCAGATGAAGAAAAGCTGCAAGCAGCATCACAGGGGGAGCATCAGTAAGTTGGATCAACTAGTCGTGTTTGATGCTCAAAGGCTAGCAGTGCTCATTGAGTAAGAGTTGAGATTCTTAGGAGCACTGAGTGATCCAGATTGAGTGATTGCATATTAGAAAGGAAATTATCAATTTAATGATAATGCAAGATGATCTCAATCATATTTGAAGAAGACTACTCTACCCACTGAATATCTAAGGAAACATTAAGGACACATCTGTCATGACAAAGGGTTTTGTGTAACAACATTTCCTAGAGCCAGTTCTTGATGAATCTGGGTAGTAGAGTAGTGATTGGTCGTGCATGTATAAGTGTATTTCATTGGTTTTTGTGAGTGAATTCAATGAAGACTGAAGATGCACTAACTAATCAAGTTTGAGGAGGGTTCGAATCAAGGAACTAACTCAATTAAACCAGAGGCAGATACACTTAGCGCAAGGAATCAATCCACATGAAGACTTGGTATTGATACAGAAGCTGAAGGGTAGTTCAGAGTTTTTTTTGGGTTCTACTCTGCTAGTGTCAAGACTACTGGTTTCTAGAGTGCTGAGTTTAGTGAAGCTGCTGCCAAGACCAATATCTACAAGGAAATATTTGGGTGTTGAAGGTAATGCAGTTTCCGTCTGGATGAGCATGGTATTGTTTCGAGGAACAATGTTAACTGGTAGCTGAAAAGTTATTCCTGTCCAAATGGAGTAAACGTTCGATCTCGAATGGAGTAAACGTTCGATCTCGAAAGGAGTAAACGTTCGATATCTAGGGCAAAGAGGAGTAATTGTTCATTCAACGATCATACACCAGTAAAAGCTCTATTGACTAAGGTATGTCACTCTAGTCTAATATTGATTTATTTAAATGTAATGTTTATAGAGAGTGTTCATGCTATTTAGATGTCTACGATCTCTAGGAACTGATTAATGTTTGGCGTGTGACCACCCGGGACTCAATATTATCATTATGAGATTACCTATGATCACTCGGGACCTAACATTGTAGCATCTCTTTGTATAGTCAATTTATATCCAGGATCTCGTACTTTGTGCTGTCATATGTTATTCATGCTATATGTATAAAATGTTTCAGCATAAGTATTTGTATATATTAATTAGTTGTAATTTTATTTACTTCTAATTGTTTAATGCTAATATTAATGGGACCACTTAATATGTAGTTTAAGTGCTGTAATTCATGTCTTTTGCAAAATCCATTAATATTAGTTGTCATTCTTTTGATATTAGTGATGCCACTTAGAATTTCTGCACTAAGTGACAAAAAGATTATTTCAAAAACACTGATATTAAAAGTAATTTACTACATCGCGAGGGGTTGTCAAAGATCATAAATTTTAGCATTAATATTTAAAGGTATTTGATCTCTGATACAACTAGTACCTCGAGCTTACATACATTCTGATTGTCATGAGTATTTTCAATATGCTTATGTGATAATTGTTGAGATGTAGTGTAAGAAGTTAAATGCTGTCATTCGGTCAATGTATGTTCAGTGTTTAGCGGATGCTTATTTTTATGCTTTAGAATTACCATGATCTATATTGCAATATGTGTTTGTTTCAAGCGACAAATGGTAATTGTCTAGCATAATGTAAGTATCTTATGTGCTTGATTGTTTTGTAGTAAGATGCATTTTATTACAAAATGATTGAATGATGTTAGTACTTTTGAATGTATTGTCACTCATATCTTTGATAATTCATTAGTATTAACATATGTTTTTCATTCTTAGAACTTGAATGCATAAAGAAATTTCTTGTCTATTTCTTGTGAAAAATGTTTTATCTAAACATGCATTCATTTGCCAGAGAATGAAAAGCCACTAAAAGTTTTCTTAAAGAGAACATTTCTTGAGGATTATCTTTCTATTTCAAAATCATATATCCTCTCTCTCTCTCTAAATGTTTTGTAATGAAAACTGTTTTCTCTCCACGATTTGTTTAAATAAAGTTACTTGATAACTTGTAGCTTAGGTTGCATGGTATCAGTCCATTTTATTTGAGTAAATTGTTTTGATCTTGAGGTATCAACCATTGGTAAAACGTTTTTCAAAACTCTTGTTAATGTCTGTTTCACATTGACCTGTAGTATTAAAACAATGGTTGTTTGCTTTGGGATTAGTGCCTTGGACTGTATGACTAAAGCATTCATTCGATTTTTAAAAAAAAATGATTTATGTTTTAAGTCGGAGATAATATCCGATAAGAATGAATTGCAAAACAGTTTCTGAAAACATACAGTGAGCAAGATGAAATAGATTTGAGTTATTAATCAAAATGTTTTTGTTAAAAGAGTTGAATTTCAATTGGATATTTGTCTCAGAGAAATTCAAAAGAACACTTTTGTTAATCTGTTAAATTTTTTTTTCAAAATTGTGAGTTTATGAAATTTGGCTTAATATTCTTTTATCTATTCTTTATTAATTCCCACATTTTAGCTCTGGTGCATTGTTTCTTGAGGACACATTGCTCCGATGCTATATTTCTGAGAAGGAATAGAGAATAAGTTTAATCATACTCTACCAAATTTTATATAGCTCTGATCAACTCTATCTATTTAGCCGTAATGGCTTGGCCTTAGTGGCTATAGGGGAAGGTCAAGAAGTTGAATAATCCATCAATTTCTAACCAAGGCCTTAGTACCAAACACTATCATTCTAATTCAAACTTTCAACCCTTGGTGATATAAGGAACTTATGTAAGTTAGAGGTTGATAAGGGAGAAACTGCACTTGATGCAGCAAATAAGGATGAAGTCGGAAGTGCACCCACAGCTCTACCTCTCGAGAAGGAAAGAAGTATACAAATTGAGGTATCTGTAGCTCATCTGTATTCTCTCAAAAGGATGCAGAGCTGAAAAGGCAATTCAACCGTTTCTGAATGAACTCTCTCAACAGGGTGATTTCATTGAAAATTCGCTCGTCAGCCAGAGCACCTTGTAATGAGTCAAGCACACCAAAAGCATTCACGCTGATGGTAATCCTAAAGTTTTTGTTTCTAAAGGATGTTATAGGACCTAACAGTTCTCTAGCCTCTCTTGGGACTAACAATTGTGAGGACACATTGCAAGAAGTGCACATTGTGAGGTATAGGTAAAACCCCTAAACTTCTGTGTTTACCATTCATGGTGAATGAAGTTGTTGAGCCACCTTCACAGGTATTTGAGGGAAACTTGGATTTCTTGCCATATATTAGAATCCTTGTCAACCTTCCTAGGAGGAACAGTCCTAGTTCCCTAACGGGATTTCACATTCACAGAGCAATCTGTTGATGTTGAGAGGCAATCACTAACAGTTTTCCATGACTGAAAATAGTGAGTTAATTCATCTTCACAGGTGATTGAGAGAGATGTTTTACACGTCTACTCTCCCAGGAATTCAAATTCTGGAATACATGGATCGCTCAAAGCTTAAAAGCATATCACCGTCAACGATCCAGTGCATGGATTTGCATATGGAGAGTCGGTTGATGCTTAGATAGCTGCTAGTACGCATACCACATTAAACGATCCAGTGCATGGATTTGCATATGGGGAGATTGTTGATGCTGAAAGTAGCTGAGCAATAACTCGTAGACTATGATTCAGTTGGTTTACCAATTTGATGAGTCTTTTGAGGATCAGGGTGTTGGGATTTCAGTCACTCCTGGAATGGAGGAGATTCCAATTTCAGAAGGGTTATTCCCCGACGACGAGCCACGTGTGCATGGATTTGCTCATGGTGAGTTGGGTGACGGCCTAACTGAAACCCTGTCTGAGATTCCATCTCAGAACCTAGATCTTTAGTGATCGACAACATGCTACAGTCAACGATCCATAATATCTTGGTGAGACTAGCATGGATTTACTTGCAGGTACAAATTGCTATAAATGGAATGAGTGCAAGTAAGGGAGAGAAACACTTGAGTGAAGTGAGGGAGTGATACACTTGAGTGAGAGAAATAGGGAGAGAAATGAGTGGAACACTTACGCTTGAAAGTGTAAACACCAACAGAACGTAGTAGAAGTGAGGAAACCATAGACCAAACACTAACCTTGCTACTATGCTTGAATCCTGTTACTGAATTTTCCAGCTCTGAAATGTTGAAGAGATTCTTTTCTGGAAGACAAGCTGAAGAAGAGTCTAGCTGAAGCTTAGTGGGAATGTCCAAACTATTACCTTTGGGTCTATTAATTCATGTTGTTCTCAATCTCAAAGGGGGAGACATTAATTTTTAGACCTAAGGGGGATTTTATGTTCAATTGGAGGAGAGTTTCTTATTCGATTGGATGTAGATGATACTTTTATTGTTTTAAAGGATATTCTCAACTAAGGGGGAGAATTTGGTGATACAAGAAACGAGATCTCTTGGTGATACAAGAAATGAGATCTGTCAATCCTATCTTGTGGAGGTTACTTAGAGGATATCTAAAGACACAAGGGTGGATTGGAGCTTGCATGAACTAAGGGGGAGAATTAGATAAAATTGAAACCTTAGTGATGCAATGGAGAAATTACTAACGGGGAGTTTCTTAGTAATTGGTTGGAGCCAAATCCCTAAAGGTGTTGTAGATTTAACTGATTTTTCGTCTGAAGTGGAGAAGTTACTTTCTGTCAATTGGGAAGAAGTTACTTGTCGTACTAAGGGGGAGAAGTTATGGAGAATCTTAACATCTTGGTTTGCAGTGCTATATCTTATTCTGAAAAGATATCTAAGGGATTTTGCTCTATTTGTTTGAAGATCTGTCATTGGAACATTCTTAGGAGAGGTTCGGCAGAAGAATTCTTTCTAGCACGATCAATGAATGAAAATGAAGATTTCTTTGAAGAGTATCAACTCAGGGGGAGTTTTTGCTAAGTAGAAGTTTTCTGGGTAAAGAAGAATGTAAATGAGATTTTCAAGGGGCATCTGAGAAGTGTCCAAGTGTGTTCTATTTCTTGTTTCAGTGATAGATGAAGTCAGTGGAATAGTGCAGGGAAGAAAGAAAAATATGTTTCCTGGAAATAGAACATCCTGAAGAAAAAGAGGAAGTGACTTTCATTCCAAGAGAGAACAACCTTAAGGGGAGAATGAGTTGACCTCTTATGGGGAACATAGAGAGCTGTATGTTCTAGTTCGAATTGCAAGATAAACAAGAATGATTGTTCAGAAGTCTTTACTAATGATTTGTTTCTTTATTGAAAGAACCCCATCTTTGAAGAACATTGAAGTGGAGAAAGCTAAAGGAAAATGAAATTCAGAAATTCATCATTCATTTTCAGCAACTCAGAAAATCTGGATTTAACTGATTATATCTTTCCAGAACCTTTTGTATATTATTTTCATGTCCAGTACTTTAATTGTTTCTTGTATGTTAGTTGAGTTATCCTCTAGTAGTTAATTTTATTTAATTGCTTTTGGGGGAGATTGTAAAGGGAAATAGTATTTGATTGCTATTCCATATCAACCAAATAGGGGGAGATTGAAAGGGGAGATAGGAGTGAAGGGAAGTAACTCACTGCACTTTCATGTGTACTAGAAATGCTAAATGTAATCTCTATGTAATGGTTGATGATAACTCAACAATAGAATAGGACATGTAATAATATGCAGGTGCACAGAAATCTTGGATCACAGAGTTCAGTTAAGACAAAGTATCAAAGGATCATCTACAGACTTGAAGCTCACTGGAAGAAGTTCATTAACATGTTCATGCCTCAGTGGAGAATAAAAGATGTTGACATCTATTCAAGGATGTGGAAGCTACAGAAGATTGTCTTAGTCTATGACGATTTTAGTGCATTACAATCGAAGCAACAAGTAAGGTTTGCAAAGAAGAATGTGGAATCATGTTCGGAATCAAGAGCCCCTATCAAGACTAGTCACTTATGAACCAGACCGTTGCATAAAGTGTCAGGACATTGGAGGCAAGCTCTCGTCGGTTAATATGATTTTAATCATTCTAAAGTTGTTGGTTTTCTTGAGTCATGTGGAGGATCAACAAAGGTGGTAAATCAGTGTTGGAGAAATGTCAGCCTAATGGATAAGAGACAGACGGCACAACCTGATTGGATCTTACTAAAGCTTCACAGATTAGAAGGCCAAATACTTGGACGTGGTGGAGTCACGTATACGGGGCCAAGTATTTGGATAAGGAAGTCTACACAAATTGAAGAGCGGAATGGAAATATTTAATTTAATTAAATAAAGTATTTATTTAATTATTTATATATTTTATAAATAAAGATATTCTTTATTTATATTTTATATATTTATTAAATATTACTTTTACATTAAATATTTCCAAAGGCATGCTTGGCACATGACTTTGAAGAAAAGATTTGAGTGGACAAGAGTAAAAGGTGGAAAAGTAAAAAGCAACATCTTTTTGAATATACTAAAAGAAACCAAGTCCTCATCTTCATTACAAAAAATATGCAGTAGCATTCGGCAGAGAAAAAATGGGGAGAGAGAGAAAATTATTTTCTCTCCCTCCCATGGCCATACTCCATATCTTGAATATTATGGGGCCATGAATTTCTTTGTTTCACCACTCATCTATTCTTCTATTGTAAACATTGCTAAATCTTGTTTAGAAGATAGATTTGATTTTTGTCTCCTAGATCTAGAATTTGTAATATTTAGAGGAGCCAAAAATCATTTCTTTGTTGTGTTCTTGAGCTTTTGTTCTTGAACTTGTTGTAGCATCTACCCCACTTCAATGAATATAAAGTTATATTCTTGGATCTTGTTGTGTTGTGTGTTTTGGATGATTTACCGTTCATTATCTTGGTTATTTTAATGGTGTTCTTGAGGTTGAAGAAGATGATGAACAGTACCTGGGTTTGAACCAAAGTAATTTTTATGTTGTCCCAAAAATAAATAAAAGTCAGATTTTTATTTGGGAATCGTATTCACCCCCCCTCTACGATCTCCAGGACCTAACAACGCGTCTTGCATTCGAGGTGCGTCTAACGCTGGCATCTAGTCAAGGTATCCTAGAAATAGCTGTAGTTGACCGATTAGAGACCACGATTTTCGGTTCAGTATCGGTTTCATGAAGTTCTAGGGCCTTATACTGGCATTAAACTACCCAAACAAGACTCAATGTAGAGACCTCTTCCAAGTGGGCTTCAATTTCGTCTTCAAAAAGAAAACCTTTTCTTAATGGGCTTCTACTTCAGCAAAAATTAATTGGGCTCGATCTTCTATAAATAAGGGTATGTAGGTACATTGTTAGGAGTTAGATGTTGAGAGCCCCCACTAACTAAATTATTTTAGCAATCTCAGCCCCCAATATACATCAACCACCACAGTCCGATGACTTTTCAGGAAAAAAACATGTTTTCCTAGATGATTATCTATTATAGAAGGGGGTTTGAATATAATAGTATCAAGTAAATCGATTATGAACACAAGTATGAAGGAAACAATGTTTTGTATTAAAAATCAACTGTGTACAAAACTCTCTCAAGAAAATCAATGTTCTTAAGAGCTGCTAGATTATGAAAGATAAGGCTTGAAAGTTACAATAATGTTAACCTATGTCTTTATTTATATAGACACAGTTATAATTCAATTACAAAATAGATTATGAAAATAATAGCTTCAATAAGGCAATAGACTTGTATTTGGATTCCTTCTTCATTATCCTAATCATACTCTGATTTGACTGTTTTCTTCACAAACTCTGATTGATAAACTCTGTCGATTTTTATTCTCTGATTTAAGCATTCTCTGTTAGAGTAAACTCTGATTGAGTATTCTCTGATAGAGTAAACTCTGACCGACAGCTTCCTAATCTCTAATGATGTCAACATAAACTCTATTTTGTTATTTTCTGACAACATCAGTGTTTATTTCCTAACAATCTCCCCCAATTTATGCTTTATGAAGTAAAACATAAATTTTACTTATGATGTTAGATTTATGAAGACAAATGCATTAGAGTTTAAATCTTCATTCTTAGTTTAAATCCTTCTGTAAGAAAAGTCTTCCTGTAGAAAATTGTCCAATAGCTTCATCTCATCATTCTTCAGCAGTTCAACAAACTTTTCCTTGAGTTCTTTCATTTGATCAGAAGAGTCATCAATATGAAATATAGCAGCTCTTAAATTTTATATTGATGATCTCTCCATCCTTTCATCAAAAGGAATGCAACATGACTTCTTTCCATCAGGGTTTAAAATTAGTGTAAGAATCCCTAATACCATCTTGACTTTTACATCTCCTTTTGCCATTTCCTTTTCGGTTCCATCTTCAAGCAAGTAACCAGGTTTGTATTCTTCAAAGTTTATCATCATCAGCCTCTCATTCTTCTTCTTTTCATTGATTACTCCTTCAAATATTTTTGCCCACCTGGAAGTAGCTTCATTTTCATCATTGAGAAGATAAAGAGCATGTTCAAGTTCTTTAGATGCTTTCTGGATTAGATCTTCATCAGAAATTTTCAAAACTCTTCCATTCTCCAAGAAATATAGAAGCATCTCCTTAGCTTGTGCATTATCAAAAATGTCTTTTACTATGTTAACAGATATAAGCTTGTCTAGATGATCTTGCGTCAAATCTTCCCCAGGCTTGTCTTTTAAAGAAAAGGGATCTCAGAAAGCATTGGCTTCACCCCTGTAGACCTTGGCTTGAGAATCACTAATACCACCCTTGTTTTTACCAGGTCTGGCATTGAGAGTTAAGGTTTCAGATTTAGTCCACAGAAGATCAGGATTTTTCTTTCTGATTAGAGTTTGTTGTTCCTCTTCTTCATCTTCAAAACTTGATCCACCTGGGAGAAATGTAGTTCCTGACATAGTGATATGAGTTTTTGGTTTTGCCGGAGCTTTTTGCTAGATTCTTAAAGTTGACCTTGTTTGGATTTCAGGAGTTGGATTTGTCTTTTCTTGTGTAGGTTTGGCTTGGACAGGCTTAGATGCAATTTTCTTTTATTGAGCAGGTGCCTTCCTTTGTGTTGGAGCTTTCTTCACATACTTTCTTTTCTTCTAGACTTGAGCATTGTCAGTGCCAGATTTCTTCAATTCTTTTTCAACAGCAACTGGATCCATTCCTGGATTTTCTTCTTCAAATAATTTTCTTGCCAGTTCTGCATCCTATAGATTTTGCTCTTCAATCTTCTCAAGCTTCTCTTCTTCTTCAAGCCTTTTTGCCAATTCCAAGTCTTCATCTATTAGAGTTTGATTGTCAGAGTTTATCTCAGACTTTGATGACATCAGAGTTTGAGAGGTTGTCAGAGTTTTTCCAATCAGAGTTTGCTGCTTTAGAGTTTGCTTCACATCCTTATGACTCCCTTGATCTTTATTATCATGTTTGTCATCTTTTTGTACAACATCCTCCTTGCATTTGTCTATAGACACCTTCTCCCCCTTTCTGACATCATTGCCTTTTCTGACTGTGAGAATTTCAACAATTGTATGTAGCATGCTCTGCAGAGAATTGAAAGTAGTGGAAAGATTATCAATCTTTACTTCCAAAGGATCTTGTTTTGTTGAAACATTCTTGAGCTTCAATTCCAGTGCATGTTGAGATGTTATAACAACAGTTTGAACAGATGTAGTGGTTTTGTTGACATATTCTTTAAGATCACAAACTTCATTGTGAAGTCCCTTGGACAATATAGTAGTAGCCTTCAAAATAGTCTTCATTTCTTCAGAGTTTGTTTCATTATCAGCCCTTTGGATAAGTACATGAACATGAGGCCATGAAATTTCTTCACTGGGAAATTTTCAAGATATATCCCAGATGGATTGTATGTGAGAGTTGAGAAAATATTCATTTGATGGCCCTGCTTTTGAGCTGAAATCCCTTTTGACACCTTCTGCATCTAAGGCAGCTTCAATTTCTCCCTTTAGAGTTTCAACCTCCATATAATCAGGATAATCCATTTTCAGCCTTTCATGAGCATCAAAGGAATCAACAGACCATTTCTTTGTGTTGTACCTTTGAGTGTAGGGAATTGAAAGATCTGTAACTTCTTCATCTTCAAAGATAGGCTCATCAGAGAATGCATCTTGATCATCAGAGTTTGCAGCATTTTCAGAGATTGGTAAATCAGAGTTTGTGGTGACTGATAAACTCTGAGTACCTGCAAAAATAACAGAACTTCCTAAATCACTCTTTTCTTTTAAAGTAATCTCATTACTTCTCACATCACACATATCATAACTTTTAATAGTTAGATTTTGCTCACTAGAAGTAACTAACTTATTTCTCAATTCTATCTCTCCTTTTTCCAGATCCAGTGTCTGCCTCTTATTATTAATTATGTTTTTCACACATTTTACCTCAGACTTACTAGAAATGCTCAACATACAATGTCCTACAGAAATAAGAGGTGGTTGAGAAAGGATATTTGTAGTCACATGAATAGGGGTACCCTTTTCAGGACTAGCCATGGTTATCCCACCAGTTAAAATAGAAAAGGTAAAATCTGAACTTATACTATCAGAGAATGTAAATTCTGAAGAAAAGTCAGAGTTTATACATTGAGTGTTTGTTGATGTGGATGGTGTCTCCATTTGTTATGCAGAAATTGGTTGTACCATGATAGCATCAGAGATTGCCAATGGAATTGTCTCAGAGTTTGATTGCTCAGCATCAGCAACAACAGAATCTTCATTTAGAGATGTTGTGCCTGCATCCAAACTTTGATTGGATGGTTCTTATGTGGTAGGGGCATTAACAACTTCTTCAACCCTTTGAGTTGAAGGTTCTTTTGGGTTGTACCCCTGATTCCTGCTGGCTTCACTTATTTCTTCTTCAATGGCTGATGTTGAACTTTGATCAATAGGTTCTTATGGGCATGACCTTTCAATGACTGCTACCTCACTTTGAGAGGCAAGTTCTTTTGGGTCTTGGCCAAAAGATACTGTCTTCTTCTTCTTTTTTGAAAATTGCTTTGTACTGGGAGAGACTGGAGTTGATTTTGATTTATTTGCTTCCATCTCCTTCCTTCCTTCTTCTATCAACTCCCTTACTCTTTCATATGATATCTCCTTGATAATTTGTTTTGGAGATTGAACAGGACAATCAGAGATTGTCACAGGAGCAACTTCACTTGCAGCATCAATATTTTCCAAGGTGATTACAGGACTGGTAAAAGGATTAACATGAAGACAATTACCATCCATTTCAGCCAATTCATCATTTTTTTTTCTATTGGCATCACCATCTACCTCAATTCTACCGATGTTACTGTTTATTTGGTCAGGTAATGCAAGTCCTGGTGCCTGCGCTATTCCTTTTTCAAATTCAGATGTAAATTCATACTCATCAGCATTCTGATCTACTATATCATCCAGAGACTCTTCATTGCTTTCCTGAACATTATCAGAAATCTTTATAACAACATCAGAGTTTAGCACTTGAAGTTGAGCAGATTTTGGCTGATCAGAGATTACAACATCAGAGTTTAAGATTTTATCAGAGTTTATTGATGCATCAGACTTTATGCCTTCAGTGTTTACACCTTCAGAGATTGCAGCCTTGATCAATCTTTTTTTCTTCATTTCCATTTCTGGCATTGGATTTATTATGAATGGCTTCATATAAGGTGCTGGAGGATTCTCAGAAGCCTTCTTTATAACTTTCTTCACAGGAAAAACCAACCCTTCATTATTGTCCTCAGAATCAGTTTTTTCATCAACCAATTTCCTTTTCTTAGAAGAGGACTCCTTTATTGATTTACCCTTCCTTTTGCTAGTGCCTTGATGTTGAGTGGTTTGTGTTATACCTACAGTCTTTTAGGAGAATGTAAAGGTTGGCAAAAGTGTTTGTTGGTTAGTGTTTGGTGAGTGGCGTGGGTTAGAATCAGAGGGTGCTAAACTCTGATCCATAGCCACTATTAAGAAATCCCTCCCATACATGATAGGCATTCTCTGATCTAAGAGAAGCCTGACCCATGTGGGATAAAATATTTGATATAGCTTACATCCCCCTTTATTTGCATCTTTCCTAGCTAAATCAACAAAAATTCTCTTGTTCATGCTAAAACTAGCTAAAATCTGATCATTCTAAAAATTTACATCAGGCAATAAGTGGCTAAAAATTAATTGTAGAAATCTAGTAAAATAAATAGTATGTGCATCATCGTCTATTTTACTAGCTAATTGCCTAATAATTAAACATAGAAAATTAAAATTAAAATTGTGGGTTAGAGAATACCCAATCTGTTGAGACAGCTGCGGAATGACATCAAAATTCATGCATTTAGCTGTGAAAGCCCTTGTAATGCAGTCGAAGAAGAAGATCCATTTTCTTCTTAAATGGGGCCTTGTCAAACTCTCTAATTTAGATATATTACCTTCATAAACTATTGTTCTGAAGAACTCCTTTATTTGTTCATCATTAACCAGATCATCATATACAACCATTTCTGGAAGATGAAGGGCATATCGAACCACTGTAGGAGTTATTAAATGAATCCCATTGCATTTAAATGTGATGATGGGATCATCATCATCACTAGAATTATTGAAATTTGCAGTCGACCAGATTTTAAGCAGAGTTTGAGCAGAGAAATTATTGGATTCCTGAAGACCGTACCCAATATAGTTGTTTTGTAAAAAATCTTGAATAACATGGAAGTCTTGAGGTGAATCAGTTTTATTTAGAAGGGAAATATAATTAGTTGCAACAAATGTATAGTTTTGGAATGAAAGACCTTTAGATGTCATTGAAACACAAAGATTAGCACGTATGAAGAAATTAGGGTTTATATGAAACGAGAGAGAAAGAAAATAATAAGATGCAGGTGATTAATTAAAAGTGAAGATATGAAATAAAATATTCCCTCTCAATTGCATATAGTGAATAATGGGACACGTGGCATGAAATTATTGGAAGAGAAATGAGTAGTACAATTTTCAAAATACAGCAAGTGTGTGTGTATCTGTGTATAAAAATGAATCGATCAATGTGAGATACACGTGCCTTATGATTAGTCCAATCAGAGAATAATAATTATGATGTCACATAATGAAATATGATATCATAAATAAATCTCAGAGTTTAACATGTAATCAGAGTTTAGAGAAAACAAAGTTTAACATGTATATTGAAATCAGAGTTTAGAGCAAACAGAGTTTAAAGTAAATCAGAGTTTAAAGTAAACAGAGTTTAACATGTATACTGAAATTTGAATCAGAGTTTACCATATACTCTGATAGAGTTTACCATAAACACTGATAACTTGTGATCAGAGATTAGGTGTTCCAATGATCAGAGTTTACCACACACTCTAACAGAGTTTATCATAAAATCTCATTGTCTGCTATTTCCCATCTAGAGTTGATCCACTTGTCACCATTCCTAATTCAGAAGCCAATCTTGTAAAAGTTACTTCACATAGGGGCTTTGTGAATATGTCTGCTAACTTTTGATCTGAGGGAACAAAATGCATTTCAATTGTTCCTTCCATGACATGTTGCCTTATGAAGTGATATCTGATACTGATGTGTTTTGTCAGAGAATGTTGAAATGGATTTCTTGTCATTGCAATATCACTTTGATTATCATAATAAATAGGAATTTTGGAAAAGTTTAAACCATAATCTAACAGTTGATTTCTCATCGATAAGATTTGTGCACAATAGCTTCTGGCAGCTATATATTTAGCCTCTGCTGTTGATGTTGAGATTGATTTCTATTTCTTACTAAACCATGACATAATTCTTCCTCGTAAGAATTGACAACTGCCACTTATGCTTTTCCTATCAATTTTGCATTTTGCAAAGTCAGCATCTGAATAACCTATTAATTTAAAATAAGACTCTCTAGGATACCATAAGCCAAGATTAATGGTGCCTTTTAGATATCTAAAAATTCTCTTAACAGCAATCAAATGAGGTTCCCTTGGATTTTCCTGAAATCTAGAACAAAGACAGGTTGCAAACATAATATCTGGACTACTTGCAGTCAAATAGAGAAGTGATCCAATCATGCCTCTGTATGCTGTAATATCTACAGGTTCTTCAGTGTCTTGATCAAGCTTGGTTGCAGTAGCCATTGGAGTTATAGCAGATGCAGAGTCTTTCATTTGAAATTTAATGAGTAGATTCTTTGTATATTTAGACTGATTTATGAAGATACCTTCCTCAGTCTATTTCTCTTGTAACCCTAGAAAATAACTCAATTTTCCCATCATGCTCATTTGATACCTGGACTGCATTAGCTTTGAAAATCTTTTACAGAGTTTCTCATTAGTGGAACCAAATATAATACCATCAACATATATTTGAACCAATAATAAATCCTTACCTTGAGTTCTATAAAACAAGGTTTTAGTAATTGTACCTCTTGTAAAATCATATTCAAGTAAAAATTGAGCCAGAGTTCACACCAGGCTCTAGGTGCTTGTTTGAGTCCATATATAGCTTTATCCAGTCTATAGACATGATATAGATATTTTGGATTGACAAAGCCAGGTGGTTGTTCAACATAAACCTCTTCTTCAAGTTCTCCATTTAAAAATGTACTTTTAACATCCATCTGGTAGGCCTTGAATTTCTTATGTGCAGCATAAGCAAGAAAAATTCTAATTGCTTCAAGTCTAGCTACAGGTGCAAAGGTTTCATCATAATCAATACCTTCTTGTTGAGAATAACCTTTGGCAACTAGTCTTGCTTTGTTCCTTGTAATAATTTCATCAGAGTTTGTCTTGTTTCTAAATATCCACTTTGTGCCAACAATTGATCTATTCTTTGGCCTTGGAACTAGGTCCAAACTTCATTTCTCTCAAACTCATTTAATTCTTCCTACATTGCAGTAACCTAATCTGCATCCTTCAAAACATCTTTAACCTTCTTTGGTTCTGTTTCAGAAATAAACCTATGAAATAGACATTCATTCTGAGTAACTTTCCTTGTCTGTATTCCACTTTCTAGATCACCAATAATCAAGTCAGGTGTGTGATATTTGGTCCATTTTCTTGGATGTGGAAAATTTCTTGAAGTAGATGATCCCCCATGATTTGTGCCTTCATAGAATGATTCTCATGTAGATGTTGATCCTCCCCTTGAAGTTGTGCTTCCATCAGTGTTTGATGTCTCAGAGTTTATGTACTCAGAATTTGAATGATCAGAGTTTGAGTGATCAGAATTTGTGGTTTCAGATTTTGACTGGTCAGAGTTGAGGGTTTCAGAGTTTGTGTTAGCCAGAGTTTGGTCAAACTCTGATATTTCAATAATTGAAGTTTGTTCTCCAATATCAGTAACTGATTGATGTTTCTCCCCCTCAACATGTGCCGAATCCTCAATTTCTATTTCAATTAATTCTGAGTCAAAGTTTAAGGGATCAGAGTTTAACTCACCAGTGTTTGGTTCAACAATGTTTAACTCATCAGAGTTTAGCTTTTTAGAGTTTGTGTTCTGCAATTCATTCTCAAATCTCAGAGTTTCCTGAGCATCTTCATCATGTAATCCAACTATTTTTTCTTCATTAAAAGAGACAATAATTGATTCCATGTCTTCCATTGTCCTTAAATTAAACACTTTGAATGCCCTTGAAGAGGTTTTTGAAGTTGTAGCATAACCAACAAAAATTCCTTTATCTACTTTGAGTTCAAATTTTTTCAATTGTTTAGGATGTTTGTTTTGAGAATAAAACACTTGCTTCCAAAGATGTGAAAGTATTTAACATTTGGATTTTTCCCCTTCAAAGTTTCATATGGAGTCATTCCATGCTTATTTATCAAAGTTCAATTCTAAGTAATGCATGCAATATTCATAGCTTCTGCCTAAAAATAAGTAGGTAGTTTTGCTCATTCTAGCATTATTCTGGAAGCTTCAATTAGAGTTCTGTTCTTTCTTTCAACTATACCATTTTATTGAGGTGTGCCAGGTGCTGAGAATTTTTGAATAAGTCCTTTTGTTGAGCAGAATTCCTCCATTACAGAGTTCTTAAACTCTGTTCTATTGTCACTCCTCAAATTTTTTACCTTGTATGGTGATCCATTTTCAATCATTGCAATATGATCAAAAATTATCTCTGTAGTTTCATCCTTTTTATGTAAAAAGTACACTCAGGTAAATCTAGTGTAATCATCAACTATCACTAGAGTATATTTCTTCTTTCCAATGGACATAATATTGACAGGACCAAATAAATCAAGATGCAATAGATGAAAAGGTTGATCAATAGAATTTTCAGTTTTTCTCTTGAAAGATGTCTTCTTTTGTTTGGCCTTTTCACATGAATCACAGAGTCCATCAGGATGAAATTGAAGTTTTGGAAGACCTCTTACTAGATCCTTTTTCATCAATTCATTAATGTTTCCAAAATTCAAGTGACATAGCTTTTTGTGCCAATTCCAGCTTTCCAAAGATGATGCCTTTCCATGTAAACAAGTTAAAGGACCATCAGAGTTTACATCCAAGCTTGCTTCAAATAAGTTGTTATGTCTGTGACCAAAAAGAATTACTTTGCCATCCTTCTTGCTTTTTACTTCATAATGAGTTCCATGAAATTTCACAAAATAATCTTTGTATGTCATTTGACTCACACATAACAGATTATGTTTGAGTCCTTCAACCAGAGCTACATTCTCAATGATGACATTTCCAATAACAATATTACCATATCCCAGTGTTCTTCCTATGTTGCCATCTCCATAAGATACTGCTGGGCCAACCTTCTCTTCAAACTCCGAAAGCAGATATTTGTTTCCAGTCATATGTGCAGAACATCAACTAACAATCACTAAGATGTTTTTCATGTTTCCCTGTAATCAGTTAATGCAAATTAATTAGTAGGTTTCGGGACCCGAACAAGTTTGGTCCTTTCTTTTGAAACTTATTAACTCTTGCAGCAGAAGTATTTTTATCAGAGTTTATGTTAACAGAGTGTTAGGTCCCGGAGATCGTAGAGGGGGGGGTGAATACGATTCCCAAATAAAAATTATGACTTTTAAATACTTTTGGGACAACATAAAAATTAATTTGGCTCAAACCCGGTTACTGTTCATAGTCTTCTCCAAGCATAAAACTCCATTAAAATAGCCAAGGCCAAGAACAGAAAATCACCCAAAACACACAACACAACAAGATTCACAAATATAGATTTATATTCATGAAGTGGGGGTAATGCTACAAACAAGTTCAAGAACATAAGCTCATGAACACAACAAAGAAATGATTCTTGGCTCCTCTAAAAATATTAAAGTCTATGGACTTAGGAGACCAAAATCAACCCTATCTTCTATACAAGATTTAACATGTGTTTATACAAGAAAGATAGAGGAGTGGTGTAACAAAGAAAATCATGGCTACAAGTATTTTCAAGAACAGATCTAGCCATGGGGGAGAGAAAAATGATTTTCTCTCTCTCCTCTCTTTTCTCCATTCGGCTGCACACTTGCAGTGTTTTTTTTTATCCACCCAGTGAAAAAGAAGGCTTGGTTGTGCTTTTGTCAAAAAAAAGGAAAAGTATATCTTTTTCCTTTTTCCTTTTTCTTTACTTGCTCCACCAAACCCTAATGCAATGTCATGTGCCAAGCATGCCTTTGGAAATATTTAATATAAAAGTAATATTTAATATTTATATAAAATATAAATAAAGAATATCTTTATTTATAAAATATATAAATAATTAAATAAGTACTTTATTTAATTAAATTAAATAAATACTTTATTTAATTAAATTAAATATTTCCATTCCACTCTTCAATTTTTGTAGACTTCCTCATCCAAATACATGGCCCCGTATACGTGACTCCACCACGTCCAAGTATTTGGCCTTCTATTCTGTGAAGCTTTAGTAAAGGTCCAATCAGGTTGTGCCACTAATTCTTCGTACATTTAATTCTCGTTCCTTAAACATTGAATACTGTATCTCGACCCGTATCTCGATCTTCCAATACAACTCCAATGCATATTCTGGAACTTTGGCACTTCAACACTAATTTACCTCCTGTGTTGATCCTTCACATGACTTAAGAAGATCAACAACTTTAGAATGATTAAAACCATATTAACTGACGAGAGCTTGCCTCCAATGTCCTGACACTTGATGCAACGGTCTGGTTCATAAGTGACTAGTCTTGATAGGGGCTCTTGTTTCCGAATATGATTCCACACTCTTCTATTTAAACCTTACTGCAGCTTCGATTGTGGTGCCCTGAAATCTTCTGACACTAAGACAATCTTCTATAGCTTCCACATTCTTGATTAGATGTTACCATCCTTTATTCTTCACTGAGGCCTGAACATATTAATGAACTTCTTCCAGTGAGCTTCAAGTCTGTAGATGATCCTTTGATACTTTGTCTTAACTGAAATCTTTGTTCCAAGATTCCTGTGCACCTGTATATTATTACATGTCCTGTTCTATTGTTGAGTTATCGTCAACCATTACATAGAGGTTACATTTAACATTTCTAGTACACATGAAAGTGCATTGAGTTACTTCCCTTCACTCCTATCTCTCCTTTCAATCTCCCCTTTCAATCTCCCCCTATTTGGTTGATATGGAATAGCAATCAAATACTATTTCCAAACAATCTCCCCCAATAGCAATTAAATAAAATCAACTACTAGAGGATAACTCAACTAACATACAAGAAACAATTAAAGTACTGGACATGAAAATAATATACAAAGAGTTCTGGAAAGATATAATCAGTTTAATCCAGATTTCCTGAGTTGCTGAAAATGAATGATGAATTTCTGAATTTCATTTTCCTTGAGCTTTCTCCACTTCATTGTTCTTCAAAGATGGGGTTCTTTCAATAAAGAATAAAATCATTAGTAGAGACTCTTTAACAATCATTCCGGTTCATCTTGCAATTTGAACTAGAACATACAGCTCTCTATGTTCCCCACAAGAGGTCAACTCATTCTCCCCTTAAGGTTGTTCTTTCTTAGAATGAAAGTCACTTCTTCTTTTTCTTCAGGATGTTCTATTTCCAGGAAATATATTTTTCTTTCTTCCTTGTACTGCTCCACTGACTTCATCTATCACTGAAAACAAGAAATAGAACACACTTGGACACTTTTCGAATGCCCCTTGAAAATCTCCCTCAACATTCTTCTTTTCCCAGAAAACTTCTACTTAGCAAAAACTCCCCCTGAGTTGATACTCTTCATAGAAATCTTCATTTTCATTCATTGATCGTGCTAGAAAGAATTCTTCTGCCGAACCTCTCCTAAGAATGTTTCAAGTACAGATCTTCAAACAAACAGAGCAAAATCCCTTAGATATCTTTTCAGAATAAGATATAGCATTTTAAAATCAAGATGTTAAGATTCTCCATAACTTCTCCCCTTTTGTGCATCAAGTAACTTCTCCCATTTGACAAAAAGTAACTTCTACACTTCAGATGAAAAGACAGTTAAATCTACAACACCTTTAGGAATTAGGCTCCAACAAATTACTAAGACTTTCCCCCTTAGTAATTTCTCCCCTAAGCTCTTGCATCACTAAGCTTTAAATGTTATCTAATTCTCCCCCTTAGTTCATGCAAGCTCCAATCCAATCTTGTGTCATTAGATATCCTCTATTTAACCTCCACAAGATATGTTCCAAGTTTCTTCAAATTTTCCCCTGGTATCAATTTATATTTCTTGATACCAAACTATATTTCTTGTTTCTTGTATCACCAAATTCTCCCCCTTAGTTGAGAATATCCTCTAAGACAATAAAAGTATCATCTACATCCAAACGAATAAGAAACTCTCCTCCAATTGAACATAAAATCCTCCTTAGGCCTAAAAATCAATGTCTCCTCCTTTGAGATTGAGAACAACACGGATTAATACACCCAAAGGTAATAGCTTGGACATTCCCACTAAGCTTCAGCTAGACTCCTCTTTGGCTTGTCTTCCAGAAAAGAATCTCTTCAACATTTTTGAGCAGGAAAATTTAGTTACAGGATTCAGACATAGTAGCAAGGTTAGTGTTTGGTCTATGGTTTCCTCACATCTACTACGTTCTGTTGGTGTTTGCACTTTCAAGCGTAAGTGCTCCACTCATTTCTCTCCCTATTTCTCACTCAAGTGTATCACTCGCTCACTTCACTCAAGTGTTTCTCTCCCTTACTTGCACTCATTCAATTTAGCAATTTGTACCTGCAAGTAAATCCATGCTAGTCTCACCAAGATATTATGGATCGTTGACTATAGCATGTTGTCGATCACTGAACAGAGTTTCAGTTAGGCCGTCACCCAACTCACCATGAGCAAATCCATGCACACGTGGCTCGTCGTCGGGGAATAACCCTTCCGAAATTGGAATCTCCTTCATTCCAGGAGTGACTGAAATTCCAAAACCCTGATCCTCAAAAGACTCATCAAATTGGTAAACCAACTGAATCATAGTCAATGAGTTATTTCTCAGCTACTTTCTGCATCAACAAACTCCCCATATGCAAATCCATGCACTGGATCGTTGAATGTGATATGCGTTTAAGCTTTGAGCATTCCATGTGTTCCAGAATTTGAATTTCTGGGAGAGTAGACGTGTACAAACATCTCTCTCAATCACCTGTGAAGGTGAATTAACTCACTATTTTCAGTCATGGAAAACTGTTGGTGATTGCCTCTCAACATCAACAGATTGCTCTGCGGATGTGAAATCCCAATAGGGAACTAGGACTATTTCTCCTAGGAGGATTGACAAGGATTCTAATATATGGCAAGAAATCCAAGTGTACCTCAAATGCCTGTGAAGGCGGCTCAACAACTTCATTCACCATGAATGGTAAACAAAGAAGTTTAGGGGTTCCACCTATACCTCACAAAGTGCACTCCTCGCAATGTGTAAAAAAAATGTTAGTCCTTTAGGCTTACCATCAGCGTGAATGCTTTTGGTGTACTTGACCCATTACAAGGTGCTCTGGCTGACGAGCGAATCTTCAATGGAATCACCCTGTTGAGAGAGTTCATCCAGAAACAGTTGAATTGCCTTTTCAGCTCTGCATCCTTTTGAGAGAATACAGATGAGCTACAGTTACCTCAGTTTGTATACTACTTTACTTCTCGAGAGGTAGAGCTGTGGGTGCACTTCCGACACATCCTTATTTGCTGCAACTAATGCAGTTTCTCCCTTAACAACCACTAACTTACAAAAGTTCCTTATATCACCAAGGGTTGAAAGTTTGAATTAGAATGACGGTGTTTGGTACTAAGGTCTTGGTTAGAAATTGATGGGTTAATCAACTTCACGACCTTCCCCTATAGCCACTGAGGCTAAGCCATTTCGGCTAAACAGAAAGAGTTAATCAGAGCTATATAATAGCTAAATAAAATTTTGACAAAGAGTTTAACAGATTTCCAAAAGTGTTCTTCTGAATTTCTCTTAGACAAAAATATCCAATTGAAATTCAACTCTTTTAACAAAAACATTTTGATTAATAACTCAAATCTATTTCATCTTGCTCACTGTATGTTTTTCAGAAATCGTTTTGCAATTCATTCTTATCAGATAGATGACTATGATTTCCAATATATACTTAGGTATGATATGCATCATATTCGTCTATCTGATATTATCTCCGACTTAAAACATAGATCATTTATGACAACGGGAGATCGAATGAATGTTTTAGTCATACAGTCCAAGGCACTAATTTTTAAGACAACAACCATTGTTAAGATATTACGAATCAATGTGAAACAGACACCGACAAGAATTTTGAAAAATGAGTTGCCAATGGTTGCTACCTTAAAAATTAAAACAATTTACTCAAATAAAATAGCCTGATACCGTGCAACCTAAGTTACAAGTTATCAAGTAACTTTACTTAAACAAATCGTGGAGAGCAAACATTTTGCATTACAAAATATTTAGAGAGAGAGAGGATATATGATTTTGAAATAGAAAGATAATCCTCAAGAAACTTTTCAAGGAGAATTTTGAAAAAGTCTTTTCGTTGCTTTTCATTCTCTAGCAAATGAATGCATGTTTAGATAAAACATTTTTCATAAGAAATAGACAAGAAATTTCTTTATGCATTCAAGTTCTAAAGAATGAAACGCACATATTAATACTAATGAATTATCAAGGGTATGAATTCCAACTACATGGTCTTAACCAAGCAATGACTACCAAAACGGATGGAATTCATATCTAAGAGTGACAAAACATTCATAAGTACTAACATCATTCAATCATTTTGTAATAAAACGCATCTTACTACAAAACAATTAAGCACATAAGACACTTACATTTTGCTTGACAATTACCACTTGTCGCTTGAGACAAACACATAATGCAATACCATAGATCATGGTAATTCTAAAGCATAAAATATAAGCATCCGCCAAACACTGAATATACATTTACCGAATAACAGTGTTTAACTTCTTACACTACATCTCAACAATTATCACATAAGCATATTGAAAATGCTCATGACAATCATAATGTATGTAAGCTCGAGGTACTAGTTGCATCAGAGATCAAAGTCCTTTAAATATTCATACTAAAACTTATGATCTTTGACAACCCCTCGCGATGTAGTATATCACTTTCAATATTAGTGTTTTTGAAATAATCTTTTTGTCACTTAGTGCAGAAATTCTAAGTGATATCACTAATATCAAAAGAATGACAGCTAAAATTAATGGATTTTGCAAAAGACATTAATTGCTTCACTTAAACTACATATTAAGTGATTCCATTAATATTAGCATTAAACAATCAGAAGTAAATAAAATTACGACTAACTACCATTAACTGGTATAAGTCAATAACCTTACATACAACTAATGAAAACATATAAATACTTATGCTGAAACACTTAACATATAGCATGAATAACATACAACAGCATGAAGTATAAAGTTCTGGATATACATTGACTATACAAGGAGATGCTACATTGTTAGGTTTCTAATGGTCATGTAAGGTCCTGGGAGCTCCTAATTTATCACATAGATATAATATCGGGTCCCGGGTAAACACAATCCAAACATTAACCAGAGCCTAAAGAAAATAGACATCTAAATAGCATGAACACTCTATTAACATTGCATTTAGATAAGTCAATACTAGACTAGAGTGACATACCTTAGTCAATGAAGCTTTACTGGTGTATGATCGTTGAATAACCAATTACTCCCTTTTTGAGTCCAAGAGATCGAACGTTTACTCCTTTTGAGATCGAACATTTACTCTATTTGGACAGGAATAACCCTCCAGTTACCAGTTGACATTGTTCCTCGAAGCAATGTCTTGCTAATCCAGATGGAAACTGCATTACCTTCAACACCCAAATGTTTCCTTGTAGAAATTGGTCTTGGTAGCAGCTTCACCGAACTCAGCACACTAGAAACCAACAGTCTTGATACTAGCAGAGTAGAACCTTCAGAATTTTCGAACTACCCTTCAACTTCTGTATCACTACCAAGTCTTCATGTGGATTGATTCCTTGTGCTAAGTGTATCTGCCTCTGGTTCAATTGAGTTAGTCCCTTGATTCGAACCCTAACTAATTTCTTAGGATCGAACTTTAACGAACTCAACTCAATCTTGATTAGTTAGTGCATCTTCAGTCTTCATTGAATTCACTCAGAACCACCAATGAAACACTCTCATTCAAGCACTACACTACTAATCACTACTCTACTTCCCAGATTCATTAAGAACTGACTCTAGGAAATGTTGTTACACAAAACCCTTTGTCATGACAGAAATGTCCTTAATGTTTCCTTAGATTTTCCAGTGGGTAGAGTAGTCTTCTTTCAATTTAGTTGAGATCATCTTGCATTGAATTTAAACTGGCAAATTCATTTCCAATATGCAATCACTCAATACGGATCACTCAGTGCTCCTAAGAATCTTTAACTCTTGCCCAATGAGCACTACTAGCCTCAGAACCATCAACCTCGACTAGTTGATCCATCTTGTTAATGCCCCCCCTGCGATGTTGCTTGCAACTTTTCTTCATCTAGTGTCATCTGATCTCGAGCCCTAAACAGGATGTCAACCTTTAGGAATTCAGAGCTAAAATCAAACGAGTGCTAGGGAACTTGATGATGATGATGTTCACTGCATCTAAGACCTCCTCAATTCAATCACAACTTCTTTGTAAGTTCTTAACTCCAAATAAGATAACCCTCTATCACACCATGTGACTTCAGGCATGATTAATCTTACTTGATGTCTTCTCTTTATAATTGCTGATTAGACTTGTTATATTAACTGATTCAGCCGTAGTAGATAGGAAACCTTAAGTCCATCCATTATCCTCGTAATTCCACTCAAGTTCTGGATTTTCCTATCAACTCCTCCATTTGGTCATGAAGTCCGGAAACTGAACATTACTCTAGAATGCTCCTTTAAGTGCAGACAAACCATAGAACTTCATTCGTCAATCAAATTCTATTACCTGCCCTCAAAGTGTTCTTACAACAATCTGTCTAATCCTTTTAATGTGATTAATCATTGAGACGCTTCATCTAAAGAATGCATGAACAACCATCAAACTTAACCAGGGTAGCCTTTGACTTGACTTCCCTTAAACTGACATACTTCACTAATGTCCTTCTTTAAAAGAATTTCACTAGAAGTAGTCCTTTCTCACCAACTTCATCTTTACCATCGAATCCATTGTCTTGATAAACCAAGTATTTGTTGATAAACCAAGTGTGAGAGCATCACTTGTTGTTGCGGCTAACTCCATTCTGACAAAATTCAACGAATAGTTGACTTCATCATAAGCTTTACATTTCGTGTCAGCAACAACCTCACTTCCAGCTTAGTGAGCTTCCATTTCTCTTGACCCTGATCAACACTGTTCAACCTCGAACTGATACTAGGAAACCCTTCGCAAATAATTCCCTAGGTCTTCATTAATGTTGTGCTTCAGATCATTCAAGAAAAATTGGTATCCTTGCTTAACCATTTGAATACCAGAGTAAAAGTAGTTATATGCCTTGAACATGAAAATGTCATAGATATATAACTTATACCTGTATAAAGATACTCTGCATTCACAAATGATTAAGATATGTGGTCCTCAATTTAATTGAGTCCAATAGGGTTAGAGATTTTTATAAACATAGTTAACAACAAAGCATTTAAGTTCAACATGTTCATTCTTATTTGACTGATCACTCCTCATCTATATCAGCCTTAACTCGCAGTTTTGGCTATGAGCTCAGTGATTCCAACCTACCATAAGGTGGACTAGCAGTCTGTAAGAATCATGTCTTACAAATATGTAGAAATAGAAGAATTAATCACTCAGATTATTAAGCCTCCTAAATCACCTTTGTTGTTCACTAACCATTATGTCATCTCTAATTACCTAAGTCAGTTTAGATTTAAACATTTAATCCATGATTTATTATACTGACCTTTAGGTAATTCCCAAAATAAAAATAAACTCATCTTAACAAGCACATGATCAGATATAGCATTTAACACAACTATGCGAGTATAAGCAGATTATAGACAATGTAAACATCAAGGCACTTAACATGCAACACATACTCTTTCTGGTAAATGCACCCTTACAATTACCTAAGACTCTATATGTTGACATGATCAATTGTCGTGAAGCAAGCATTAAATCACATAAGATCTAATCATGAAGTCAAATACTGATTAACAAGCAACACTAACAAACTAGCACGAGTTATCTAATTCATATGGAAATCAAGGTGAGACATGCATTACATCAATCTTATAATATAATGCAGTTCAACACTTAATATTTCTATAATTGAATCAAACAAGTATAACTAGTTAGAGTGTTTACCTGAACGATGATTAGCATTCCATCTCCAGTGATAATCAATTGATCCCAATCAATTTCCATTCCACTGACACTCATGGAAGTATCTTTGCATTTGACCTCAACAGTTCCTGCTTCAACCCAAACTGATGCCTGACTGTTCTGCTTAAAAACCCGACATAAAATGTCTTCAAGTTTTGCTTGAAAAGATAACTCTTCTTTGTGTGTGTAGCAATAACCCCTTGACTATCATATGTCAGTGATAATCAAACCTTGTGTGTTTCTGATACAGCCACTGTTGTCCTTTAACCAAATCTTCAAGTGTTTTGGTTCTTGACAGATAAACTGAATTTCTTTTCAAATCCCAGACCTTCAAATATTGATTCAAAAACCACTGATCGAAGACTCTTCCCTAAACGAACTAATTCCCTTTCAATAACCAGAAAGTCCACTAAGTAGACCGATGTAGAAATACATCTCCAATGGTAAGATCAGGTTTCAGTTCCAATAGAATGTTCTCCAGCCAGTTCGTTTGTCCTCAACGAACGAAGAATCAACTCCTGTTGTTTCGCTTAATAAAACATTTTGTTCAAACAGAAGTATTTAATTTCTTAGGAATTTAAACAACCAAAATAAGTTGAAAATATATTTTTGATAAATAATAATAAACTTTTCAATTTCAAATTATAAATAACATAAAATAATTCGAAAATGAAATTTGATATAGAAATAATAAATTTTCCAAGCTATATAAAGTAGACCTGAAAAAGAAATTATTTCAACCAAAGTTAATTTCCAAATAATTTTATATAATTTATAATCTAGAACAGTTCAAATTATAATTAAAATAAAACAATTCGAAAACATAATTTTGATATGGAAATAATAAATTTTTCAAGTCATCTAAGATATTCCTGAAAAATAAATTATTGCAACCAAAATAATTTTTCAAAGAGTTTTATAAGATTTATAATTAAAACTATATAAAAAATAAATTATTAAAACTCAAAAATAATTCTCAAAATATTTTCAAGAAATTTGAACTCAAAAGAAATTAAATTGGGTTTTAAAAAGATCAAATTAATAAAATCCTTAAATAAGAATATTAAGAATATAAAATATTTGACTCTAAAATTTAAAAGAAAATAAAATATTTTCAAGATATAAAATAACCTTGAGAAATAAATTATTTAAATTTAAAAATTATTTTCAAAATATTTCATATAATTAAATTCAAAATTTAATTATTAAATCAGCCACCCAGATGATGCCATGTGTCAACTTCCAGAATTTTCTACTTGGCTCCAAGTCGAATATTTGTACTTAGAAAAATTTTCAGCTTCCAAAATATTCTACTTGGGCTCAAGTCGAAACTCAAGTCGAAATTTTGTACTTAGAAAAATTTTCAGCTTCCAAAATATTCTACTTGGGCTCAAGTCGAAATTTTGTACTTAGAAAAATTTTCAGCTTCCAAAATATTCTACTTGAGCTCAAGTCGAAACTCAAGTCAAAATTTTGTACTTAGAAAAATTTTCAGCTTCCAAAATATTCTACTTGGGCTCAAGTCGAAACTCAAGTCGAAATTTTGTACTTAGAAAAATTTTCAGCTTCCAAAATATTCTACTTGAGCTCAAGTCGAAACTCAAGTCGAAATTTTGTACTTAGAAAAATTTTCAGCTTCCAAAATACACAGCACACCACTGGGAGCTGCTATCTCGAACACCAACTCGAAACTCGAGTTGATGTTCGACTTAGCACTCAAGTCGAAATCCACTGTAGCACTACTTCATTTTGTCATTACTGTTGGCTGATATATATATATATATTTTCACCAAACCCAGCATGTACAGTACCACTCCATTTTTACTGCACAGCAAGTTTATATATATATATATATATATATGTAGACACACACCATCTTCACTGTACCAACATGCTACTGCGCTCTCCAGGTACATGTTACGGATGATGCCCACGGCATTGCAGCAACACTTGCGGGATATCTTGCCTGGAATGTCTTCCCTGGAGACTGCATGCGTGGCATGTTAGGACTGTACGTTGTAAATGCATTTTTGCTTTGCTTCCTTCTACTCGACGTAGGCAAGAAGAACATGCAGTCATCTCAGTCTGGGGAGTCTCGAAAATGTATGCACCAGTTCCTTGTCCATCGCCATGCTGTTCTACATGTTGCCGTTCGATCATATATATGCAACATGCAGTCTATGTGGCAGAGAGTGTACTCAGAGTACTGCAGAATAACACCTGCAGAACCCGTAGTTTCCACCTGCTTCTTCTTTGATCCTCTCCACCTGCACACACAGAGACGCTGCACACACGAACTCCCGTAGCTGTCACGGCAACTGCAGCACCTCATATGTTTGTTGCATTCTTTAAGAGCTGCCTTGTTTCCAGCACAAAATGCCACGACAGCATACATATTAGTAACAGCATCCGACTCATTCTGAGAAGCACATGTGAATCCTGCAAGCAAGTCTGGGATTCCTTCCGATATATCTTGTTGCACAGCAGCTGCAGAAGATCTTTGGCTTGCACTTAACAGTATCAGCATAGACGACGTTGCATCTGCATGTATGTTGTATATATATATATATACTTACAATGAAGCATAAAAGCATGACCAGCAATGATAACAAAAGATGAAGGCTTGTTCTCAAAACGAATCCATTCCCCATTCTTTGTTTCCACTTCTCAGCTTGGGGCTTGTATCGATGCTTGCTTTGAGTACGACAACAGTGTTTTGCTAAAATCATCATTTCCCGAAGGCCACATGAGATCAGTAAAAGTTCGAGCTCCTTCGGGTGTGTTGACTTCCCGTTGCAGTGTTTACAGATTTGTTGTCTGGTATGCCTTCCGGCTGTCTTACCCTTACTGAATGCGCCAAGGTTTGAAAAGGACTGACCTAAACTCATGCCACCAACGATTGCAGAGAATATGGCCGTAAAAGCTTTCCAAAATCCAGCTCCATATTCATGTATGCGCTTCTCATATGAATCGCACTGCATTTGCTTATTCTTTAACATAGTAATTAAATGTTTCCCATATTCGTCCTTCAAATGCAAGGCTTCAGCAGTCTTCTCTGCAGCATCTTTCAATAAATTTCCCACTTTGTTGTCATCAAGCGATTCATATTCGACATCTGAGCAAAATGAACAAATTACAGCTAATGCAGACGCAAGTTCAGCTTTTAGCTTTGCATTCTCAACTTCCATCTTGCTGGTTCCATCTTGCTGGTTCAAGCTTTCATATATAACTCATTAACTTTGTCGTTGGGAAGTTAATGAAGGAAGGTTTGCTTCTTAACATGAAAGCTTCTTAGCAAACATGAAAGCTTCTTAACATGGAAGCTTCACTGCAACGTCGTCAACACTTCTTAACATGAACGCTTCACTGCAGCAAACATGTTCAGCTGTTGTCGTCTGGCACAATGTTTGCTAGTAGAGCACAACTACGTATATGATGTTTACGAAAGTTGTTTTGTATATGTATGTGGGTGTGTGTTTATGTATGTGGCAAAACAAAGTGCTACAGTAGCTGGGTTTATGTATATGTATGTAAACAAAACAAAGAAGATGATGCTACAGTGCTGCTACAGTGCTGGGTTTGTATGTGTTTGCTACAGTGTCTCTAAGTCGAAAATCAACTCGAAATTACTGTTGCCAACACTAGATGCAGTCACTGTTCCTATCTCGAAAGTCACTGTTAATAACACAATAGCTACTGCCTCTTTCTCTTACACTCTTTTGAGCCAAAATAAAATTTTATTTTCGTACCCTCTTTAATCTCAAAAATAAATATAGGATCCAATCGATTTGTATGTCAATCGAATAGCTTTGATACCAATTGTTAGGTCCCGGAGATCGTAGAGGGGGGGTGAATACGATTCCCAAATAAAAATTATGACTTTTAAATACTTTTGGGACAACATAAAAATTAATTTGGCTCAAACCCGGTTACTGTTCATAGTCTTCTCCAAGCATAAAACTCCATTAAAATAGCCAAGGCCAAGAACAGAAAATCACCCAAAACACACAACACAACAAGATTCACAAATATAGATTTATATTCATGAAGTGGGGGTAATGCTACAAACAAGTTCAAGAACATAAGCTCATGAACACAACAAAGAAATGATTCTTGGCTCCTCTAAAAATATTAAAGTCTATGGACTTAGGAGACCAAAATCAACCCTATCTTCTATACAAGATTTAACATGTGTTTATACAAGAAAGATAGAGGAGTGGTGTAACAAAGAAAATCATGGCTACAAGTATTTTCAAGAACAGATCTAGCCATGGGGGAGAGAAAAATGATTTTCTCTCTCTCCCCTCTTTTCTCCATTCGGCTGCACACTTGCAGTGTTTTTTTTATCCACCAAGTGAAAAAGAAGGCTTGGTTGTGCTTTTGTCAAAAAAAGGAAAAGTATATCTTTTTCCTTTTTCCTTTTTCTTTACTTGCTCCACCAAACCCTAATGCAATGTCATGTGCCAAGCATGCCTTTGGAAATATTTAATATAAAAGTAATATTTAATATTTATATAAAATATAAATAAAGAATATCTTTATTTATAAAATATATAAAAAATTAAATAAGTACTTTATTTAATTAAATTAAATAAATACTTTATTTAATTAAATTAAATATTTCCATTCCACTCTTCAATTTTTGTAGACTTCCTCATCCAAATACATGGCCCCGTATACGTGACTCCACCACGTCCAAGTATTTGGCCTTCTATTCTGTGAAGCTTTAGTAAAGGTCCAATCAGGTTGTGCCACTAATTCTTCGTACATTTAATTCTCGTTCCTTAAACATTGAATACTGTATCTCGACCCGTATCTCGATCTTCCAATACAACTCCAATGCATATTCTGGAACTTTGGCACTTCAACACTAATTTACCTCCTGTGTTGATCCTTCACATGACTTAAGAAGATCAACAACTTTAGAATGATTAAAACCATATTAACTGACGAGAGCTTGCCTCCAATGTCCTGACACTTGATGCAACGGTCTGGTTCATAAGTGACTAGTCTTGATAGGGGCTCTTGTTTCCGAATATGATTCCACACTCTTCTATTTAAACCTTACTGCAGCTTCGATTGTGGTGCCCTGAAATCTTCTGACACTAAGACAATCTTCTATAGCTTCCACATTCTTGATTAGATGTTACCATCCTTTATTCTTCACTGAGGCCTGAACATATTAATGAACTTCTTCCAGTGAGCTTCAAGTCTGTAGATGATCCTTTGATACTTTGTCTTAACTGAACTCTTTGTTCCAAGATTCCTGTGCACCTGTATATTATTACATGTCCTGTTCTATTGTTGAGTTATCGTCAACCATTACATAGAGGTTACATTTAACATTTCTAGTACACATGAAAGTGCATTGAGTTACTTCCCTTCACTCCTATCTCTCCTTTCAATCTCCCCTTTCACAGAGTTTGCATTATCAGAGTTTGCATTTTCAGAATTTATACTGTCAGAGTTTACTTTTCTTTTATCAGATTTTATCACATAAATTTGTTTGACAGCATGTTTTGAAGACAAATTTAGTTGAGACAATGGTTCATAATAATTGTAATACAAACTATGATATTCTTTGCATGTATAAATTGAATGCCATAAACTACCACAGTGAAAGTAGGGATTTGGTGGTCTATATCTAGTTTGTTTTCTAGCCTCAGAACTAGATCTCTCAGGTTCCTTCTTTTTGTTTTGTTTGCAGTCAATGCCAAGGTGATTAGAATTGCCACAAGTAAAGCAGGTTTTTCTAGGAGCATCAGGAATATACTTATAGTTATTCTCCTTAGTAATTCCTACTTTGCCATTTCTATTTCTTTTTACCTTTTTAGGTTTGTTTTTTTTAGTGACTGCCTTCAACTTTTTCTTAAGTTGCTTCTGTGAAAGTAACCCTATATTCACCCTATAGCCACAATAAAAGTAATTTGTATAGTATTTAACATCAAGAAACCAACTTCTAAACAAAACTAATGAAAAACTACCAACCATATGTCCATAATACAGAGATAGCACAACAAGCCAACAAAATAGCAAACAAGCAAAGCTAAATAGAGATATGTATTACCTGCAAATCTAAAACCATGAGATCTAAAAACCCTACTATTACCTGTAAATGAAAAAAATTAAATTGAGTAACCAAAACCCTAAGTGGAGAAAAGAAGATGTGTATAGAGTTACAGAAGAAGCCGCATAGAACCCTAATTGAAGAATAAGCCCAAGTCTTTTACTCTAAGTGTATAAAGTTGTGTTTACTTTTCAATTTAGGGGGAAATATACTGCCTCTCACATATTCACCTCGAACCCGCTACCTTTTAATTTATTTTTTATTTTAATTTTTAAATATTTTAATCAAAATATATATAGTCATATAGAAAATTTAATTTTTACCTAATTTTTAAATTTAAAATTTATATATAAATTATTAAAATTTAAAATTTTCATATTTATATAAAATATCTACAATTCAATTGAAAATTTATAATTATATTATTTATATCATTTTAAAGTGTTATATAAAATATCTATAATTCAATTTAAAATTATAGTTCAATTTAAAATTTATTATTCAATTTAATATTTATAAATTTTATTTATTTAATATTTTATAATATATTATTTATTTTAAAGTTTTAAATATAAATAACTTTAAATATTATTGTATATTTTCAAATAATATATTTAATTTTTATATTTACAACTTCTAACACCAGTATTTGCTTGTAATAGTACATTTGATGTCTAATACAATACTTTTATTTATTTTGACCCGCGTGCGATTTAAAATTTTATTAGTATTTTTCAACACTTTTATACAATGTAGCAGTTTATATGTAAACTAATGTAACATAAATGAAAAAGTGTTTAAATAAACCAATAGTTCTATTTTATTACAACATTTATTTTATGATGTTGCACTGGATCAAACTTTTTACTCAACTGCAATATTTTTCTTGCAACACCATGAATTAGTGTGTCGTTAGCCCATTTATGGTGTAGTGTTCCTCTATTTGTGAGCTCTAAACTTGAAAGAACTTATAATGAGCAAAGTTTCATATGAATCAAAATACCTAGGAACGTCTTCAGTAGAACATTGAACATATTTCAAATATATGTTCTCCCCCTGAGAATGTGATACTGCTTCTTTTTCTTCTTCTCTTTCTTATATAAATAATGAAAGAGTCTTCTCTTTTCCTATCTCCCTTAGGTTAGAAATCATCCACTGAGACTTTCTTTTTCTATAATCCTCCACTGACAACTCCTTCCAAAGATAACACTGATTTCTCCCTTATAATCCAAGGAAAAGATAACTTCTATTTCTTTTCTTGTCCTAAGTTCTCCCCCTATGGATCAGACGATAAGACTGTCTTCTTTTTCTTGTCTACTAAATTATCGTCCTTATTTGAGGAATCCTTCAATGGACCATGATCTTTCGAATAACTTGTCTTCTAAAAACGATTCTCGCATGTCATTGATTAGGAAAACATAGTAGCTTTTCTTTCAAAAGTAGCAAGTAGCAAGGGTAAGTGTTTGGTCTATGGTTTCCTCACTTCTACTACATTATGTTGGTGTTTACACTCTTTCTCTCCATATCTCTCTCTCAAGTGTATCTCTTCATCACTTTCACTCAAGTATTTCTCTCTCTCACTTTCAATTTGCATTCCAAATATAACCTTCTGTACCGTAAGTGAAATCCATCAATTCATTTATAGTTTGATCACCAGTTTCATCAGAATGAACTAAATCATGATCTAGTGGAGAATTGCCTCTAAGAGGTTATGTAAAGCATAATGTAACGTAACTCAATATATAACCGAGGATACTAACTCAACACCTGAAGAAAGATAACTAATATTACATGAAGCACATGAATCGACTGTGAATCAGTTCTAACTTGAAGAAGCATCATCCTAAGTATCAGTGGAAACTTTGAAGTCATTGAAGATTCCTGAAAGAAGTTCATTAACATGTTCAAGCCTCAACACTGAATAAAGTTTAAGTGGTTTAGATATTCTACTTTTATTAAATGATATATAGTAGAGAAGACATAAGATTTCTGTGAATTACAGAAGTATTCAATTATCAACAGGGAACATAACCAATTGTGTAGTCATGAAGATGTGATGATCAAGATCGTGTTAATCATTTGTGAACCAGACCATTTGCACTAAACGTAAGCATAAATGATATTGAGAACTGCATCTGAGGAACAGAAGAATTGGTTAAGGAATGTCAATCAAAAGCTAATAATCAAGTTGGGAAATAAAAGGTAAATCAATAGAACTTGATTTGAAGGCAGAAGGTAATATTGTTAAAGACTGAATTATATTCCAAGTACAAAACACCTTCACCTTTGGCTGATTGTTAAAGCAATAAGGGTAGTTGTTTAAAGAATTAAATTCTTTAAATAACAAACCAATTGTTATAGTAATAGCATGACAGATTGTTGTAGCACAGGGAAGAAAACAAATAGGGCAATACTTAAGGCATTATAAAGTGAAATCAGCCGATTGTTATTGATTTAACAAAAGAGAATTGGCCGATTATTATGCCACTTCTCAAGGGAAATCAATTCAAACAAATTCTTTCTATTGTTAAGCAACAAAGTAAGTGATTGTTATCCCACTAACAATAACAAGCCAATTGTTACTCCACTATAAGACAAAAGGATCCTATTGTTATTAGTTATTTAAATCAAATTGATTTAAGTAATTTATTAACACTCTGATTGTTATTTCAAGACACAAGATTGTTATTTGTTAATTCCCCCATTCTTAGTAAATAAGAATGGAAACAATTCAATTTACTTGACCTTTAGAGAGCCACGTAGATGAGTTGGTAAAGTCTACACTTAAAACAACAGAGACTCCTTCTTTGTATTCATTCATTGAAACACAGAACAAGTCAAGAGAGAAAAGAACCAGAGCATTTAAGATGAACAATATACACACATAAGCCATTAATGTTATATTAGATGTTGTATCTGGTGTATTGATTGCTTGTAAACAAACCTTGTATCTGTAATAGACTAGTGATATGGGTAGAAAATAACCATAAGGAAATAATAAATATGGCATTTATTATTTCATTTATTTAACCTAAAATGGTCCAAAGGCTTGGGCCCTTTAAGTGAACAAGAAATAATAATTCTAGGATCAACTGGATTTGTAATCCAGTCCATAAGCCCTGCTGAGGCCTTAGGCCCAATAAGCCTTTACCATTAATTAATTACGAAACTAATTAATAATAAAGGCTCAATTAAAAAACCTGGAGAGTCCTATGAGGGACCTCAACCAAAAGAAGGTTCTAGAAACCCAATTACGAGGATAAGACCTCATCCGTTCCTCATTTCAGGAAGGTTCCGAAAATCTTATCACTAAGAGGCTTCGCCATCAAGTCTCCTAACCCTAACCTAATTCCTAGGCCCTCATGTGCCTATATAAAGGGACTAACCCCTCACCATTAGAACTACGTTTATTGGCTTGATTCTCAAACACTCTTGAGATACGTATATAACTTACGTGGACCAGGTTTAGTCACGAAACGTAAGTGCAGCCATTAAAGCTTGAAAGCTCTCGTTAGTCATTAATTGCAATCTGATTTTGATCCGTAATATTTGGACCTGTCTATGGGAACCGATTAATAACCATGGCAAGAACACGAATTACAACAAATACCCCAGAAGATGGAGGAGTCCCAAGCTCCGCTACCGACATCGGGAATGTTCTTCCTTTGGTGATCATGCAAGAATAAGGAACTATCGTTCCAACCTCTTTCATGGACCCTGGAACAAGCACTCGATGAACAGGACCCCTGAGCGTCATCGTTCATCCCTCAAATCCTGAGATATCGATTCATGCTTCTGTCTCTCCACTACAGGTAGTTCCACCCCTTAATACTACTTTTGTTACTCATCCTTCATTGCAGGTCTCTATAACGGTGTTACTCAACCCTCATTATGGGATTCCACCAAATTATGAGCCCTCGTATGAACAAGAGTCGTTGCCCCAATTCGGATCATGACAGGGAAATCAAGATTTCTCTGGACCTTCCTCCATCGATGATGAGTCGTCGGATGGGGATGTTATTCCCAGAAGGCGGTGACCTAGCAAAGAGCTAGTTGAAGGAAGAAGTACCCGGCCCCGAGGGCCCCAAAGTACAAATTCTCAATAATTTCAGTAAAGGATACGAGCACATGAGGCCAAAGCCCAGCGGCTAAGGACATACTTGGAGAGGTCACTAGCAAGGTGACAACGCCCGAGAGCCGTAGGGGCTGGAGGGTCGGTAAGGAATCCAACTGCGATAGACGTGGATGTGCCTCTAGAAGAAAATCAAGAAGATCGAATAATACTAGGGCTGATCCTCAAGACTTGTTGCCACTTGAAGACAACACCTCCCTTCACGGAAAAAATTATAAATGAAAAAATATCAAGTAAGTTCAAGATGCCTACAATCAAGGCCTACGATGGAACTGGAGACTCCTCAAACCATGTTCTTACTTTCTCGAATACACTACTATTACAGTCGGTGAATGATGCCGTCAAGTGTAGGGCATTCCCCCAAATCTTGAGTGGCATGGTTCAAAGGTGATTCACCCATTTATCCCAGAATTCTGTTGGATCATTTAAATATCTGAGTAGGGCCTTTAAAGGCAGTTCATCAGTAGTAAGACTCCTGAAAGGAGTTCAACATCATTAATGAATATGCACCAAGGGAAGAACGAGTCCCTGAGGGATTACATGAACAGATTCACCAAAGAAGCCTCGAAGGTCCCTGACTTAGACCAGAAAATAGTTATGATAACCCTACAACAAAGGACCTCAAACGAGAACTTCAGGAGGACTTTAGCCAAGAGGGTTCCAGAAAGTATGAATGAGCTCCAAGACGGGCTGTGAAGTATACTGAAGCTGAAGAGAGTATGAGAAAAGCCCATGGATTTCAAACCTCAAACACGTACTCTAAGAAACGAGTATGTGAGACCGAGTATACGGCTGATACTAAGTATGCAAGGAATGACAATGCTGACGACTCTAAGAAAAAGGGAGGACCAAGGTTTACTAAATATGTGAGGCTGAATACAGCCAGGAGCCAGATATTTATGGAGATTGGGAAGGACTAGGACCTTTATTGGCCAAAGCCACTAAGGACTGATCCCGAGAAGAAAAACGAGAATGCTTTTTGCAAGTTCACAAAGATGTGGGACATGACACTGATGATTGTCATCAGTTGAAAGATGAAATTGAGTTCTTGATCAAGAGGGGAAAGTTGAACAAATACACCACGGATGGTGATAGGAACGACATAGGTTATAATGACAAATGAAGGGATTCTGACCCCAAAGAAAGGAATAACCAGCCCCGTGGGCCTGTAATTCCAGGAATTCTAGAAAGGCTTATGCCCGAGAAGTAATGAGCATTGTTGGAGAAGCTCTTAAAAGAGTAAGAACTGAAGTATCTTTGACCTTTGATGATTCTGATTTGGAAGGGGTGAAGTTCCACCATGATGACCCCCTGGTGATCTCACCTACCATAGGGAATTTTCCAATCAAGAGACTTCTGGTAGACAATGGGTCTTTGGTAGACATCCTGTTCTATGATGCTTTTACAAAAATGGGATATAATGACTCACAACTGACTTCGTCCAACATGTCGATTTATGGCATCAATGGAGTGGAATCTCAAATTGAAAGAATAATACATCTATCTATGACTATAGGCAAGGACCCTCGATAGTTGACACAAATGCTGAATTTTCTTATTATTAAGGCCAATACTACCTATAATTTAATCCTAGGAAGGACGGGGCTACATGCCTTCAAGGCAATAGCTTCTACATATCATCTGAAACTCAAATTCCCAACTAGGAACGGAGTAGGAGAAAAGAAAGGAGATCAAAAGATGGAGAATAGTTATTATGTGGCTTCCTTGAAGCCCGATGGCATGGGGGGTAAGTCCTGCCTATTGAGGACATGGATGTCCGAGATAGAGAAGAAAGGATCAGGAAACCCGTGGAGGAGTTGGAGGTCATTCCCCTAGATCCTCGAGATCCTGAGAAGGTGACCTATGTCGGGGATTCACTCCCCAAGGATCTAAAACAACAATTAGTTCAGTTCCTGCAAGACAAAATTGATGTATTCACTTTGACAACTACATATATGATAGGGATAGACCACAAACTTATTGATCATCAGTTAAACGTGGATCCTTAGCTGATATCCATCAAGAAAAAGAAAAGAAGTTTTGCTCCAAAAAGGTAAGAGTCTAATAAGCAAGAAGTTGAGAAATTATTGGAAGCCGGATTCATTGAGGAGATCTAATTTCTTGATTGGCTAGAAAACCCTGTAATGGTCAAGAAGGCTAATGAAAAGTGGAAAATGTGTTTGGACTTCACGATCTAAATGATGCTTGTCCAAAGGACTGTTTACCCTTGCCAAGAATAGACACGTTGATTGATGCCACATCTGGACAAGAGATGCTTAGCTTCATTGATGGCTTTAGTGGATACAACTAAATCAAGATGCATCCCAGTGACATTCATAAGGTATCATTCATTACTGACTTTGGTGTCTTTTGTTATCTAGTTATGGCTTTTGGTCTAAAGAATGCAGGAGCAATATATCAGAGGCTTGTGAAAAAAAAAATTAAGCACCTAATTGTTAAGACCATGGAGGTCTATGTTGATGACATGTTAGTCAAAAGTTTAAAAAAAACAGATCACCTTGAGCACCCGGGAGAGGCATTCGATGTTTTGAGAACCCATGAAATGATGTTAAACCCGACCAAATGTGCCTTCGGAGTTAGATCTGGAAAGTTTCTAGGCCTGATGGTCTCAAAGAGAGACATTGAGGCTAATCCTGATAAGATTTAAGCTATTTTGGACATGGAGCCCCCTAAAACTATAAAAGATGTTCAGAAACTCACAGGAAGAGTAGCATCCTTGGGTCGCTTCATCTCTAAGTCTAGAGAAAAGTGTTTTTCATTCTTCAAGGCCCTCAAAAAGGTTGAAGACTTTGCATGCAATGAAGAGAGCCGAGCAGCGTTTGAGAAATTGAAGAAGTACATGGTTGAGCCACCCTTTCTTGCCAAACTAAGCCCTGTAGAGGTGCTATATTTGTATTTGGTTGTCTTTAGCTCAGCCCTGAGTACTCTTCTTGTGAAAGAAGAAACTAAGGTTCAGAAACCCATTTACTATGTTAGCAAAATTTTACATGGTGTGGAGTTGCACTACTCAAAGGTTGAGAAGTTTGCCTTAGCCTTAATAATGGCTTCAAGAAAGCAGCTCCCTTACTTCCAGGCACACATCAATGAAATCTTTACAGACCATCCCCTAATGAACATACTGCACAGCTCCAAAGCTAGTGGAAGGCTAATCAAATGGGCGATTGAACTTGGAGAATTTGAGATCCGCTATAAGCCTATGACGGTCATCAAAGCCCAGACTCTAGCTGACTTCGTGGTTGAGTGTACCATTCTCAACCAAGAAGTCGGGGGGTAGGAAAAGGCTAAGGAGATTGGGAAACAAAATGATGAGGAAGTAGTCAAAGAATTTTAGGTGCTCTTTTTTGATAGAGCTTCAAAAACAAAAATGAGTGGAGCTAGTTTGGTTCTGCAAAGCCCCGATGGCTTCCTTGTGGAATATGCAATCAAGCTGGACTTCCCAACTATGAACAACGAGGCAGAATACGAGGTCTTGATAGCTGGACTTGGCCTGGCCAGAGCCCTGAGGGTAAAAAATATAAAAGTCTGTGAAGACTCGAGGCTCATGATTTCCCAAGTAAATAGGTAGTTTGAGGCCCGTGATGAAACAATGATGAAGTATCTGAGGATTGTTAAAGCTCAGACGACACAATTTGAGGAATGCCAATTTGAATACATCCCATGAGAGGAGAATGTGAAGGTTGATACTTTATCTAAATTTGCATCTTCAGAAATTGAGAACTACTCTAGTAGTGTTTACTTTCAGGTCTTGAGGATCCCGAGCATTGATGCTAAGTTGGTAGCCCCGATTGGGCTGGGAACATATTAGATAGATCCCATCAAGCTTTCCTTGGAAACAGGAGAGACACCTACCAATCCTATGGAAGCACGGAAATTATCAGTGAGGGCTTTCAAATATGCTCTTATTCAAGGGGTACTTTACAAGAAATCACATGTGATACAATACTTGATGTGTTTGAGACCTGATGAGGCTGAAGAGGCCCTATGAGAAGTTTACGAAGGGGTGTGTGGCCAACACCTAGGAAGCAGAGCTCTTGCTCATAAAATTGTAATATTGAGATTTTATTGGCCTGAAATGCTAAAAGATGCTAAAGCCTATATTAAGAAGTGTGATCGTTGCCAAAGGTTTTCACTCATTGTCAGGTTGCCCCCGGAAATGTTGACATCCATCAATTCACCAATCTCCTTTGCTATGTAGGGGATGGATATTCTAGGCCCATTTCCTATGGCCAGTGCACAAAAGAAGTTTCTCATTATTACAGTTGACTACTTCACTAAATGGATAGAAGTCAAGCCCTTGGCTAAGATTGACGCGAAGAATGTAACCCAGTTCTTCTGGAGAATGTCATATGCAAGTATGGGTTACCAAAGATCCCGGTGACGGACAATGAGACTTAGTTCAATAATAAAGATTTTATAGAGTACTGTGGAAAGTACGATATTGAGTTGCGCTTCACTTTAGTAGCTCATCCTTAGTCAAATGGACAAGCAGAGGTTGCCAATAGAATTATCCTGGATGGACTAAAAAAAAGAGTTGAGCTCTCTCAAGGGACTTGGGTTGAAGAGTTTCTCCCAATCCTAATGGCGTATAGAACTACTTGCAAAACTTCGACAGGTGCAACACCATTTCAGCTAGCCTATGGGGCAAAAACCATGGTGCATGTTGAGATCACTCATACATCACTAAGAGTGCATGAGTTTCAACCTGAAACAAATGATGAGGGTATGAAACTGGCTCTAGACTTAATCAACGAAGTATGCAATAAAGCTAACGCTCGAATTGTAGAGAATCAGAAGAAAATCTTATTCTACTACAATCTTAGAGTTAAGGAAAGTTTTTTCCGCGAAGGAGACTTGGTTCTGTAAAAGATCAAGGCATCTCATACAAGCTCGAGACCTTGGAAGGAGTCGAGATCCCAAGAGGCTCGAATGTTGCTAACTAAATAACTTACTATGTTTGATTTAGGGCATTGATGCCTAAATATTTTTTAGTTAACATATAAGATATATGTAAGAATTCTTAAGAGAATTGAAATCCTAGAAAATAGATTTAAAATCTTCCCGAACGTTAAAATTGAGTTAAGGAATCGCTGAGGTGAATAGTTTTTCAATGAGTTAAGCATTGTATTAATTCATGGAGTAATTAATGATTGTTAATGAAGTCATCAGTATTATATATATAATCATAGAACAATTATATTTGGAGTCCCCATAGAAGTTAAAACAGAGATTAAAAGACGGTAAGAGTGAATAGTATTTTTGGTGGATAACAAGTCGCGTAAATTTTTAGAACGATTAATGATTATTAAATTAATCATCGTACCTCATAATGGAATTACAAAAGGTGAAATTAATATTTAAAAACTTAAGGTTTATAGAGGAAATAAATACGAGAACGGGGGATTAAAACATCACAGAAAAGTTTCGTGAACTACCGCGAAAACGGTTACGCGAACCACTTAAAAACCCTGAACCCTTTCTTTCTTTTCCCACCACATCACTTAGAAAAAATCAGCTCTTCACCATTGAAGAACAAGAAGGGGAAGAGAGCTTCATTTTGAATAGGAAAATTCCATAGCTTGCTCGAATCTTGCTCGCTGCGTTTAGTAGCTTAAAACGAAGATTTACGTCAACCCATAAGCTTGCACCTATTCCAAGACCCGGGCAAGATTTCGAACCTTTCTATCTTTTCGTAAATACTTCTGCTTAAAGAGGTTCTGTTGTGTTTTGAGAATGTGTTTTCTTACAAACATACATTTATGTCTGTACTGTTTACTATTCATAATTTTGTTAACTTATCAACTCTGTAATCCTTTAGGGTTAGAGTATGTATAAGTAGAGAATGACTAATTGTTCTAAGAAACGAGTAAATATTCCATACTCGAGTTTTTGACCGGGAGTTAACTTATCCGTTTTTGACGTTTTGTCAACAGAATCCAGAGAACTTTTCTTCGGAGATATTTTGGATATTCACAAATATTAAATAAATATTTTGTTAAATATCCTTTAAGTCCTTAAAATTTTACTCAATTATTTAAATATTATTTAATGAGAGATTAAATATTATTTAAATATTTATTAAATACTTATAATTATTCTTTAAACTTTTAAAAAATAGTTAAATATTATTTAAGGACCTAAAATATTATTTAATTACTATTTGACCTTTCGAAAATTATTTAGAGTACTCGAAATTCATTTAAAATTATTCCTAAATGAATTTAAATTTTCTAAAAATGATTTAGCTATTCTGCAACCATTCCAAGTTAATCCTTTTGCACCAGAGAACGAATAAATAATTTGACATTCTTCCCATATAGGTATACTGGTGTGATAGAGAGTAATATCTCACTCTATTCTAGATGTATTCCCCTTATAGGGGCTTCGATGATTTTAAAACAACTCCCCGGTCGTGTTCATTTGAAAATTCTGTCAATGATGTACGTTATCAAATAGAGATAGGTTGACTATAGTCAATGTGCATGTGTAAGATTACTTCCACATAATTCTGGGAGTTAATCAATCATCTAGTATTGAAATCTTAAAAGGGAATGAGGCATATTCTGGAACCTGAATATCAATTCCTTCCAGACAAGTTAATATCTTTCTTCAAATTGGACTGAAGTATTGGTGAAAGTCGATGTGTTTACACGGCGCATGGTGAAAGTCGACGTGTTTACACGGCGCATGGCCCAAATGGGGTCATGGTGTGTTCAGAGAAGGACCACCCATCTACTAGTAGAAAAATAGAGATGTCCATCGGTGAGGCACTTGTGGGTGACTGATCATCGTCCTGCATTGCCATGATTGTTTACTCCAATATATAGTCCATCTTTCCAATCTGGAAATTGACATCAACACTGTAATAAAGGCCTAGGCGCTGAGTTACAAATAGTATCGGTGAGAGTTTGAGAATTCTTTGTGTTCTTAGCAATATCTCGAATTGCTTACTTATTTCAAACCTTTGGTGTATTGTAAATTGCAGATTTTATACTATCTTTTACATTGAGTTCTATTGAATGTATTATTTAACTAATATTATAACTGGAGTGATTGCTGGGCTATAGTAGCTCATCCTTGCTTGTTTATAAATTCCAAACATAACAGGTAATAGATATGGTTTGTATATACATGACAGCTCGAAAGAGCTCAAGGGAGAGGGTCCCTAATGAGCGGTGGTTATTTACCATCTCCGAGGTAGAGAGGATGAGCTGGATAGGGTTCTAGTTGTTATTGGTTAGGCTTATTTATAAGTATAACTTATGTTAACTATATAAATAAATAACTTCTGAGTTACCAATACAGTTTCATGTAGAAGCTACTATTAGTGAAATAAACTGGTGTTATGTATTCTGGGATTTTAATTACTGATAACTTAATATCTATTAATTATAATATTTCGTTTCTTGAGACTATGACTCGAGTTGTGATGTTATTGTTGAGGGGGTTAGTGTTACTATTTTATTATTTTGTCGATTAAAGTGTTATGCATGATTTGTTGGAAATTGGACTGTGGTGACCTGGATCTCCGACCCCGGGTCTGGGGGCGCCACATAAATGGTATCAGGGTCAAAAGTTATAGTACTCATAAACGAGAGATTAGAGAGTATGTATATGAATAAGATAGTAAAGGACTCTCATCGAGTTCTAAGTCGGGCTACTAGATGTAGCACTGACAATAATAAAAAGAGATTAAAACCCACAAGGGAATTATTAAGATTATACAAATACGGGTTCTTGTTTATATTGTAGGTTTCAGGGTCAGGAATGAGAAAGATGCTAGGGATAGCGGATGACCCAGTAAAGGCACCCGCAGAGACAAATGAGGTTCCAGCCCCACCAACACCCTTATTCCCGAGAGTAGTCTCACCAGCGCCATAGGTCATTTTCAGGGACATTCATATGATTCCTCAACTAGTAGTGGTTCCATCGTCCCCAACACCAAGTCCAGCCCCTACTTAGCCAATTAGTCCAGACCCATCTGAGGATCCTTCAGAGGAGTTGGCCCCGGAGTCTACGGAGTCCGAGTATGCTCCATTTGATACCTCTTATCCATAGTCATCAACCACATCACCCTTGCCACCACCACCTCCATCTGCGGAAGTTGAGCTGCCACTTCTACATAACGTGGTGCTTGGTCTCTCCGATGATTTTGATATTACTACGGGCCTTTTACTTGAGCTCCGGCGTACTATGGACATGTAGATAACATCCCAGGCTAGAGAGGGAGCGAGAGGCCTTGCCCCAGCGGTCTCTGCCGCACTGGGCGAGATTGAGCTGAGGGACAGGGATCAGATAACCCTGTTGCCATCATCTAGTGCAGGATCGGTGGGCAGAGAGGAGATCGAGCTGATAATCACTAGAGTGATGCAGGCAGTTCGAGACCTTATTCATAATGGGGTGCAGTGATATAGTAGTTGTAAAAGTTGTCTTCTAGGGCTGATTTAGGCCATAATAGTAGTGCCATTTTTGTGGGATTGTTCAGTTGCACATAGTAGCATCCCCATCTGACTAAAAGATAGGCAGTCATTTTACTTTTGAAATAAGTAGACTTTTGTGAAACATATGATGTAACCCAGAAATGATGTATATATTTTCTAATTGGTTTAAAATTAGTTTCCATTTTGTTTACTTTATTATTATAAACACTGTGAAACAATTGAGAAATTTATGTTATGGCGATTGCATGAGAAAATATATTTGAATGACTGAGGTGATTTCTCCTTATTTAAGAAATAGTTTTGAAACATTTATATATACATATTACTAATGTTTCGCGGTTTCATAGTAGTGTTAAACCGGTGAACATACCCTTCTTGGGATGTAGCGAAGCCTTAAATTGTTTTAACTTAAGTGATTAATTAACCAAGTTTATTTTGAATTTTACCAGAAAATGCCACCAAGGAGAAACACTAGGCTACACCCTAGGGGATGGGAGGATAATGATGCCCATGGTAGTAATATCGAGGGAAGGGATCAAAGAAATCCGTAAAAGGAAGATGCAGAGGATCATGAATATAATGAGTACGATGATGAAGGGTACGAGGAAGAAGAATATAAGGAAGAGACCTAGGAGCAGGGCCAAGGTCAGGGCCAAAACCAAATGAATGAATTTATTAATCTCTTAAGGCTGAATATCCAGAATCTGCCACCCCCAAGGGCTCCCCGTGCTACAACTTCCAATTCCTTTAGAGCCTTTAAGTCACTAAGACCACCAGAATTCCAGGGGACATCAAACCCAGTAGAAACAAGGACTTAGCTGAAGGAGATGGAGAAGTCATTCGAGATTTTACAAGTTGAGGAAGCATAAAACACGGTTTTTACCACCTACCTACTGAAGGGGGAGGCAATCTTTTGGTGGGAATCTAAGAAGAACTTAGAAGGGGATTGAGTAGTGACCTGGGAGATGTTTTCCAATCTATTTCTGGAAAAGTATTTCCCGAGGTACATGAAAAGCCAAATGGAACTAAATTTTTTGGAACTTAAGCAGGAGAATTTATCGATTGCAGAGTATGAAGCAAAATATGTGGAGTTGTCGAGGTTTGTACCTGACTTTGTGAATACAAACGAGAAAAGAGCGAGGAGGTTTCAGTAAGAACTGAAATAGTGTATCCAAAATAGGGTAGCGGTACTGAAAATGACCGACTATGCCATGTTAGTGCAAAAGGCTTCAATAGTTGAAGTAGGGAACGAACAGAGTCAGAAGGAGATAGAAGGAAAAAAGAGAAAAGTGAAAAGCCAGAGATGAAGTACAACTAGCATAAATGTTCCTAATAAGTTTAACAAGGGACAAGGATCTCAGACTGGTAGAAGCTCGGGATTCCAAAGGACTAGGAGTGGGAATGTCGGCTAGGGCGACAGGCAGACTAGAGCACCACCCTCCAACCAATCAAGACCTCCACTGTCGGATTGTAAGACATGCAGAATAAGACATATAGGGCCTTGCAACCCTCAGGACATAAGGTGCTACAAGTGCAACGAGTTGGGACACTATGCAAACAGCTGCACCAGGGCAACGTCGATCTGCTTTAATTGTGGGAAACCAGGGCACTTGTTAAACGACTGTAGAGCCCCTAAGCCGACCATGTCGAGGCAAAGCGCGACCGCCTCTAACAGATCACCCACTGCAAGGACTTTTAATATGTCTGTGAAGAATGCCGTGAAAAATAGGGATGTGATTGCAGGTACAATATTATTCAACTCCGTCCGTGCTAATGTTTTATTTGATTCTGGAGCTACGAAGTCTTTCATATCTCAATATTTTGCCTATAAATTGCATATTAGGGCAAAGTCTTTATGAGAACCTTTACGAGTAGAAATAGCCAATCGAGAAATTATCCCTATTTACCAAATACATATGAAGTGTGAGCTAGAATTAGAAGGACGATGCTTTTATGCAGACTAATTCCTTTTAAGCTAGGAGAATTTGACGTCATATTAGGGATGAATTGGCTATCAAGTAATGAAACGCATATTGATTGCAATGGAAAGAAGATTAAGCTAAAGATAACAGAGGATAAAGAGATTGTATTTAAAAGACAACGACAGACCAAAAAGTTCCTAACTAGGATCCAGATGAATAGATTTATGCGCCATGGGTGTGAGGCTTATCTAGCCTATGTGATAGATACAGAAAAGGGATTACCCGACTTAAAGAATATCTCAGTAGTCAACGAATTTGAAGATGTGTTCCCAAAGAACCTTCCAGGATTATCACCCGACCGAGAAGTAGAATTTTCTATAGACTTAGTACCAGGGACCGCGCCAATTTCCAAGGCCCCATACAGGCTAGCTCCTATCGAGATGAAGGAATTATCCACCCAGTTGCAGGAATTATTGGAGAAAGGAATGATAAGACCTAACGTGTCACCTTGGGGTGCACCCGTGTTGTTTGTAAAGAAGAAGGACGGCAGCATGAGATTATGTATCGATTACCAAGAGCTAAATAAACTGACCATTAAGAACAAGTACCCACTGCCAATGATAAACGATTTATTTTATTAGTTAAAAGGCGCGGTCCACTTTTCGAAGATTGACCTGAGAACCGGATATCACTAACTAAAGATTAAACCGGAGGATATGCCGAAGACAATGTTCCACACTAAATATGGACATTATGAGTTTTTGGTGATGTCATTTGGATTAACCAATGCATCGGTCGCTTTTATGGATTTACTGAACCGAGTTTTTAAGAAGTATTTGGACAAGTGTGTCATAGTCTTTATAGATGATATATTGGTCTATTCAAGGACAGAGGGAGAACATACAGAACATCTAAGGATAGTGTTAGAGATATTGAGGAAAGAGGAGTTATATGCTAAATTATCAAAGTGCGAATTTTGGCTAAAGGAAGTACAATTTTTAGGTCATGTTATAAGTAGCGAGGGAGTGTTGGTTGACCCCGCTAAGATAGAAGCTGTTTCAAATTGGGAACGGCCGACCACACCGACTGAAGTCAGAAATTTTATGGGGTTAACAGATTACTATAAGAGGTTTGTCCAGGATTTTGCTAAGATAGAGACCCCGTTAACCAGACTTACCAGCAGGACTGAGAAATTTGTATGAACGGAGAAATGTGAACAAAGCTTTCAAGAGCTAAATAATAGGATAGTGACAGCCCCCGTGATGGCACTTCCTGATGAAAAAGGAGATTTTGTGATTTAGAGTGACGCACCACATAAAGGATTGGGCTATGTGCTGATGCAGTATGGCAAGGTGATCGCATATGCGTCCAGACAACTGAAGGAGTATGAAGTTAGGTATCCTACCAATGACTTAGAATTGGCCGCAATAGTTTTTACGTTGAAAATATGGAGGCATTACCTGTATGGAGAAAACTGCGAGATTTACACAGATCATAAGAGCATTACGTATATCTTTACCCAGAAAGAGCTGAACATGAGACAGAGAAGATGGCTAGAGCTGATTAAGTAATACGATTGTTCGATAAAATATCATCCTGGCAAGGCCAATGTGGTGGTCGACACTTTGAGTAGGAAGGAACGACTCAAGATGTTGGTGTCTTCGGAAGAGTTAATGTGAGGGTTTGAGCGAATGGAGATAGAAGTGAAATTACCAGCAGAAGGGACTGAGACACCTTTTAAAATTCGAATTCAACTCGACTGATCGAGAAAATAAAGATATGTCAAAAGAAAATGAGGGAGGAACTAGGAGAAAAGATAATTGAAGATGAGCAAAGGTGTGTAAGAGACGAAAAAGGGATCCTGATATTCATAAATAGAATTTGGATTCCAAATGACCAAGAACTTAAGAACGAGATTTTTCATGAAGAACATAACTCTAGATTTTCAATTCACCCTGGGAGCACTAAAATGTATAGAGATCTAAGGGAGTACTACTGGTGGCTGAATATGAAAAGAGATGTGGCCAAGTGGGTAAGTAAATGCCTAACTTGACAAAGAGTGAAAGCGGAACACCAGAGACCAAGCGGACTTTTACAACCCTTAGAAATTCCAGAATGGAAATGGGAGCATATTGTGATGGATTTCGTAGTAAGGCTATCCAGAACCAAAACGAACCACGATGCTATATGGGTTATACTAGACCGAGTAACTAAGTGAACACATTTCCTCCCAATCAATGAAAGATACACAATTGACCGATTAGAAGAGTTGTACTTGAAGGAGATAGTGGTTAGGCATGGAGTTCTAGTGAGCATTGTTTCATATCGAGATCCAAGATTTAATTCTAGATTTTGGAGAAGCTTTCAAGACTGTTTAAGGACTAAGTTAAACATGACTACTGCTTATCACCCCCAAACCGACGGTCAGAGTGAGAGAACCATCCAGACGATTGAGGATATGCAAAGAGTCTGTGCAATAGATTTCAAAGGGAGTTGAGATGATCATCTACCGCTGATTGAGTTTTCCTACAATAACAGTTACCACACAAGTATAGGAATGCCTCCTTACGAAGCCTTATATGGAAGAAACTGCATATCTCTCCTATGTTGGGAAGAAGTTGGCAAACAAAAAATTTTAGGACCCCACTTGGTTCAACAAACTAAGGAGACAATTGACCTTATTAAGAAGCGATTGGTAGCAGCCCAAGACAGACAGCGTAAGTATGCAGACCGGGCCAGAAAAGATAGAGAGTACGAGGTAGGAGACTTAGTGCTAAGCCTGTGGAAAGGATTGATGAGGTTCGGTAAGAAAGGGAAGCTAAGCCCAAGATTTATTGGACCGTTCGAAATACTAAAGCGCGTTGGAAATGTAGTTTATGAATTACCCCTGCCTCCCAACCTACAACAAATGCATAACGTGTTTCATATGTCTATGTTGCGGCAATATAATGCAGACTCAAGGCATGTGATAGAGTACAAGCAAGTAGAAACCCAACCCCACCTGTCTTACGTAGAGCAACCAGTAGAGATTCTCAACAAAAAGGAATAAATTCTGAGAAACAAGGTTGTCAAGCTAGTAAGGATATTATGGAGAAACCAAAAGGTCGAACAATCGACATGGGAATTAGAGAGAGTAATGTTATAGAAATACCCTCATTTGTTTTAAATTAGATTCCGGGACAGAATCCTTGTAAGGAGGGAAGACTGTAATAACCCTAATTTTAGGGCCCTGTAAATTTTGATGAATAGTGAATATTTTTATGTTAGAAACTTAAAATTCTGGAGTTGTATTAATATTATACATAACAAATAAGTGAATGTAAATCACGTTAGTTTTCGAAAAATTTCAATTCTGCTACTAGTTTTGTACAGAATAAGATATTGAGGTGTATATAGGTTCCGTGAGATTTCGGAGGCATATAACTTGAGGATTTCTCGTAATACATATTTTTCTTAATTAACATATAAGATATATGTAAGACTTCTTAAGAGAATTGATGTCCGAGAGATTAGATTTAAAATCTTCCCGTACATTAAAACGGAGTTAAGGAATTTCTGAGGTGAATAGTGTTTCAGTGAGTTAAGCATTGTATTAATTCATGGGATAATTAATGATTGTTAATGAAGTCATGAGAATTATATATATAATCATAGAATAATTATATTTGGAGTCCTCACAGATGTTAAAACAGAGATTGAATGACAGTAAGAGTGAATAGTGTTTTCGATGGATAACAAGTCACGTAAATTCCCGGAACGATTAATGATTATTAAATTAATCATTGTACCTCATAATGGAACTACAAAAGGTGAAATTATGATTTAAAAACTTAAAGTTTATAGAGGAATTAAATATGAGAATGGGGGATTAAAACATCGCAAGAAAGTTTCACGAACTACCGCGAAAACGGTTACGTGAACCACTTAAAAACCCTGAACCCTTTCTTTCTTTTCCCACCACATCTCTTAGCAAAAATCAGCTCTCCACCATTGAAGAACATGAAGGGGCAGAGAACTTCATTTTGAAGAGGAAAATTCCATAGCTTGCTCGAATCTTGCTCGTTCGTTGTGTTCAATAGCTTAAAACGAAGATTTACATCAACCCTGAGGCTTGCACCTATTCCAAGACGTTCCAGGCAAGTTTTCGAACCTTTTTACCTTTTGACAAATACTGTTGCATAAAGAGGTTCTGTTGTGTTTTGGGAATGTGTTTTCTTACAAACATACATTTATGTCTGTACAGTTTACTATTCATAATTTTATTAACTTATCAACTCTGTAATCCTTTAGGGTTAGAGTATGTATAAGTAAAGAGTGACTAATTGTTCTAAGAGACGAGTAAATATTCCGTACTCGAGTTTTTGACCGGAAGTTAACTTATCTGTTTTTGACGTTTTGTCAATAGAATCCGGAGAACTTTTCTTCGGAGATATTTTGGATATTCACAAATATTAGATAAATATTTTGTTAAATATCCTTTAAGTCTTTAAAATTTTACTCAATTATTTAAATATTATTTAATGAGAGATTAAATATTATTTAAATATTTATTAAATACTTATAATTATTCTTTAAACTTTTAAAAATCAGTTAAATATTATTTAAAGACCCTTAAGTATTATTTAATTATTATTTGACCTTTAGAAAAATATTTAGAGTATTCGAAATTCATTTAAAATTATTCCTAAATGAATTGAAATTTTCTAAAAATGATTTAGCTATTCTACAGTCATTCTGAGTTAACCCTTCAGCACTAGGGAACGAATAAATAATTTAACATTCTTCCCATATAGGTATACTAGCGTGATAGAGAGTAATATATCACTCTATTTTAGATGTATTCCCCTTATAGGGACTTCGATGATTTTAAAACAACTCATCGGTCGTGTTCATTTGAAAATTATGTCAATGATGTACGTTATCAAATAGAGATCGGTTGACTAAAGTCAATGTGCATGTGTAAGATTACTTCCACATAATTCTGGGAGTTAATCAATCATCTGGTGTTGAAATCTTAAAAGAGAATGAGGTGTATTCTGGAACCTGAATATCAATTCCTTCTACACAAGTTAATATCTTTCTTCAAATCGGACTGGAGTATTGGTGAAATTCGACGTGCTTTCAAGGCACATTGGCTCAAAAGCGGTCATGGTGTGATCAGAGAAGGACCACCCATCTACTAGTAGAAAAACAGAGATGTTCCTCGGTGAGGCACTTGTGGGCGATTGATCATTGTCCTGCATTGCCATGATTGTTTACTCTAACATATAGTCCATCTTTCCAATCTAGAAATTGACATCAACACTGTAATGAAGGCCTAGGCACTGAGTTATCGATAGTGTTGGTGAGAGTTTGAGAATTCTTACGGTGTGCTTAGTAATATCTCGAATTGCTTACTTATTTCAAACCTTTGGTGTATTGTAAATTACAGATTTTATATTATCTTTTACATTGAGTTCTATTGCTTGTATTATTTAACTAATATTATAGCTGGAGTTATTGATGGGCTATAGTAGCTCATCCTTGCTTGTTTATAAATTCTAAACACAATAGGTAGGAGAGATGGTTCATATATACAGGACAATGCAAAAGAGCTCAAGGGGAAGGGCCCCTTATGAATGGTGGTTGTCTACCATCCCCGAGGTAGAGATGATCAGCTGGATAGGGTTCCAGTTATTGTTGGTTAGACTTATTTATAAGTATAACCTATGTTAACTATGTAAATAAATAACTTTTGAGTTACCAATACAGTTTCATGTAGAAGTTGTTATTGGTGACATGAACTGGTGTAATGTATTATAGGATTGTAATCATTGATAACTTAATATCTGTTAATTATAGTATTTTATTTCCTAAGACTATGGCTTGAGTTGTGTTGTTATTGTTGAGGGGGTCAGTGTTACTATTTTATTATCTTATTGATTAAAGTGTTATGCATGATTTGTTGGAAATTGGACCATGGTGACCTGTATATCTGACCCGGGGTCTGGGGGTGCCACACCTCAAATGGTTATTGATCACATCAATAAGGTTGAATTAGAAGCTGAATTGCATGTGCGGACGATTAGAACAAATAATGGAACTGAATTCAGAAATGCAGTTCTAAGTGACTTGTGCACTGAGAAAGGTATATCATGACAATACTCAGCCCCGAGAACCCCTCAACAAAATGGAGTGGTAGAAATAAAGAATAAGACTTTGATTGAAGGAGCAAGGACTATGTTATGTCACTCAAAGCTACCTACGTATTTATGGGCCGAGGCAGTCAGTATAGCTTGTTACACCCAAAATAGGACCCTGATTAACAAGGACTTTGAAAAGACTCCATGTGAGATAATGGCCAACATGAAACTGACACTGAAGTACTTTTTCATGTGTTCAGAGGAAAATGTTATTTATTGAAAGATGAACATCTGCGCAAGTTTGATGCTAAAGCAGAGGAAAGAATTTTCCTTGGCTACTCACTTGAATCGAAAGTCTACAGGGTATATGTGATTGGACATCATAAGGTCATTGAAAGCCTTAATGTAATGTTCGACGACACCAAACTCCTAAGTCTTCAAAAGGATAAAAATTCTGAATCCTTGGAATTTGAAAATCTATCAGAATACTACTTAGGGGATGAAGACGAACTTGAAGCTGCTACTAGTAGTCATGTACATACAGAAGTTGATAATCCAGAGCAAAGTAGTGGAAGTGTTGGCAATGCCATAGAGTCACAATCATAGACAGTTTCACAACATCAGTCTATTACTGAACCTGCTATCTCAATTGGTGGATTGTCAAATCATTTCGGAATCAATATTAGGGGGAGGACAAGAAAGATCTCCAGGTCACTCCCAACACAGTTATGAAGAAGGTCAATCAACAAGGGTTAATTTACCTAGACAAAGGGTATGGAATAGAGATCATCCCTTTGAATTAATTATTGGTGAACACGACAGTGGAGTAAGGACCAGAAGAGCAATTGGAAATCAATGTCTATTTTCTGGGATTCTATCAGATGAAGAACCTAAAAAGGTTAAAGATGCTCTTGAAGATCTAGATTGGGTGATTGCTATGCAAGATGAAATCAATCAGTTTGAAAGACAGAACTTTTGTCATCGTACGCATATGACAACATACATCATTATGTATAAGTCATACTCGTTTAGTGACCCTTTCACCATGTCCGATAAAAGGAGTTTTAGTCATTTTGCCAAATAAACTAAGATTCGCATCCTTTTATATAATTCATAATCAAACTTATCTAAGAATGGATCCTTATGTATTCTGGAAATGTGTTTCTCGTTAATATGGCCTCAACGATAGTGCCAAAGGTAATGTTTCATTTGAGTCACTTTAGCACATATAAATTGTTAACTACTTGTGCAACACTATAAGCCTCGTCATCGAAATAGAAAAAACAAATATTGTTATTTAATTAAAATGAAAAAGTCTTTCTTGTTTAAACAAGAAACTAATATAATGTCTCTGCTAATTGCAAGCATGTTATAACAATTATCAAGTTCTAAATTTTCCTTGAAGGCCAAAAGTTAAGTAACGAGTTCCTCCAACCAGAGAAACTACCTTTACTCCAATTCCAACCTGATACTCGAAGATTGACCCTTACTGATCTTCTTGTTCGGATCTTCCAATCCCCCGATTTTTCATAGAAGCGATAATCGTCTTCTTTGTCAACACCTCATTTAGATTTTAGAGCCTGTTTTAGAATTGGACTTTGGTTTGACAAGGAAACTAAATCAAATTTTCTCCTTGCCTTTCTATTTTCCTTTCTCTTTTGTATTCCCTATGTTTACCATCATTATAATAGTAGTTCATGCATTTATCATATTGCTTTCAACAGTTCTCAACATGCTTAGCAACTCAATAGGTGTTTCACCAATCTCATTCATTTTGTTATTCATAACAAACTAAGAATATTTGTTGTCCAGAGATTGTAAGATCAAATCTAGGTGAGCCTCCAGACCAATCTGGAAACCCAAAATGTTAATGTACTCATTATACCTTATAGTTTTAGAACATGTAGTGTAATTGGGTCTCACTCTCCCTACTTGTAAGTGTATAGTGCCCTTTAATTGTCAAATATATCTTGAAGAGTCTGTCGCTCAAATATCCTTTGAGGGTGCTCAATCATCTCACAAGCATCTATGTGCTCATGTTGCTTATTAAGCTCAACACTCATAGTTGCATGTATTAGATATGAAATATCAGTCGCAACATCAATTTGCTTCCAATAAGCACTATGATTTGCACATGTTACATTATAAGCTTTAAGAGCAGGGTAAGAGATTTGTCTAACATCGTGGTGCCCGAGGAAAATCCTCAAGCTCCTATTTTAGTCGAGGAAATTTATTCTCGTCAACTTGTCCTTTTCAAGAACTGATCGCATAGAGAAGTTATTTATGTTTATCATTTGATATCTATAATATTAAATTGTATAAAATAAACTAGATTGCAGATTTAATATTAATTATGTTTAAGTGATTATCACATACATTCATAATATATATCTCCCACTATTTTCTTCAAATCAATAGCTCTAATTATTAATTCGAAAAACATTTCTTTAAATATTTCTAGTGAGCCGAGATCCATATTTCATCCATGTTTTAAGATAGCTTCGGGTAATACACCCAAAACACGAATATTTAGGTAGACAACATTTGTCGATTATATGAAATATAACTCTTGGAAAGTTTGGTGGAACAACCCTTTGTAAACATTTATCCAATAAATCTCACCAAACTCTATGCCTCTAAACCCACAATCCTATTGTGATGATTTAGTTAAGTTAGACCCAATATTTCAACAAACTAAATATACTTACTTATCACGTCTTCCCATGACTGATAAGAGCAACTTGTTTTGGCAAACCCACTCCTTCTCAATCTAGATCTTGACGAGTATTAAACATTGGAAGGCATCCGATTAACTTAATATATATTTAGGGATTTTAATGTTTATATGAATGATCAGAGATCCTCAATTTTTCCTTGATCAAATAATGCATTTCAATATTTGTCAATGGATTGATTTCCAGGTCGTCGGAGAAGTCACAAGCGGTCTCTCTTAAAAACCGACTTCCTTATGAATTAAACTAATAATCCACTTTTGAAAAAATCTCCCGATGTCAAAAAAAGAAAATACATATTTAATACCGTGTTTCATAAAATACCAATACATGCAATCATATACATATATGTAATGTGCATAAAATAAGTGTTTGGTTAAGACCTCATCCTATGTGATCTTTCCAAGCTAATGGAAAAATCAAAGTCAATCTACAGTAGTTTTAAAATACTATTTATTACATGTCTTCTTTCTTCATTGCTCCATCATCCTCTTCTTTGATCACCTCCTTGCTTGCAAGCCTTCATTGAAAATTACATTGAATATTGAAACAAAACTATTCTAATGAAATTACAAGAGGAACTCGAGTTACATTCGAGATAATTAAATTACAATGAATAAACGACATGCAAGTCGTATTTAGAAACCAAAACCATAAATCAAAATCTCTATGCTATGGGTCTTTAGGCCATAACCATCCACCATGTTATCACATAACACGTAATATATCTTAGATTATATAAACATATCATATAATTATATATAACAAATTTTGAAATTTCAGGAAATCAATTGAATTTCAGTAAATAATAAATCATCATTTTGGGGCCTGTGCCGACATCGAATGGCTTACAGACGCCAAGCTGGCTTTGTCAGTATTGCTCAGTGGCACGATTCCAGTCAGAAAACACATATCGTTTGTGAAACACTCCGTAAGATCCATGCGAAAACACAATATTTAATTCGGAGATCATGATGTATTACCTTTTAGAGATTTACCGAATTAAAGATAGAGATTATGGAGGTCCAAAGCTCGTCTGATAACCACGTATCCTGCAGCACGCGATCTACACTCTAACGGTATCCACACGAATACTTGATCTTTGAAAGAGGAAGGATGTACTAGCACCCAAGTTGTTTCTCTCAACCTTTATCTCTCTTTCTCTATGCGGCTACGGTTTTCCCAAAACTGGATTAGGTTAACTCCTAGAGAAAGAGATGTATTTATAGAGGAAATAAACAAGCCTTTTAGCCCGTCATCTTATTAGGCCTTATATTTAATTAATTTATTTAAAATTCAAATTTTATTTTAAATAACTTAATTAATATTAAAATATAATTCGAATTATAAATGAATTAAAATTTCTAATTTTATTAATTAAGTCCAACTTAATTAATATCCAAAATAAATTTGAATTACTATTAATTCTCCTTCAAGTGTTCCTTATGTGTGACCCTTTAGGTTATTATTACGTTGATAATAATTTATTTATCCAGTAATAAAATTATAAACAATGATCGGCATCTAGTAATACATCATTGCTACCCAAGTAATAATAATTAAATCGGTGATTCGATTGAGCCTTTCGTGAATAATGTACAATATAATATAATCCCTTTAATCTTGATATTGTAGATTAAACTCAAGGCACGTGTCGTATCATCCTCTTCATAATTTAATCTTTATTTTTCTTGATCGATGAGTAGACTATTAAAATCAAATCAACATTTGAGCACGTCTATGCATTTCATAGTCTCATTCAAATAAGAGACCAATAATATCCCTCCTAACATTAGGAGGATTAAATCTCATCTAGATCATTCATATTTCTCACACGATTCATAATATACCCAATGTCCACTTTTATCATCACCCGGTCAAAGGTAACTTTTAATGTAATCACAATATATTAATTCTCATATAGAAATATAATGATTTCAGGTCTAAGGATCATTACACCATTATCACAGTGAGAATTACTTGTGACACTTATTAACATATAGAATATCACGGCTGGTCATTCCAGTGCCATGCTTTGACACTTATGTTCTTGACTTTTAGTATCACCATACCTATGACACCAATGAGATGTGGTCATCTGTCAACAAACATACTAGTTTTTGTTCATTATTATTGTCCTTAAATAATAATACTCGACAAGAGAATTTTAGGAATAAGATACTATTCATATAATCTCAATTTTAAGTCACATACTTAAAGATATATAATACATATCAAAATTCCAAGGACATTTATTATGCTTTCAATTTATTACGCAGTAAATAAAATATAATAAATAAATAATAATCAATAAAACATATTCCTTAATAATAAAATATTTTCCTTATAATATAAAAGTAATTGTCTCTATGGCACAATTACTAACAATCTTCCACTTGCACTAGAGCCAATTACACAAGTATCCAATACTCATGGAACTAGTGTGACTTTCGTGCTTCTGCTGCGACAAAGCCTTAGTCAGTGGGTCTGCAATATTATTATTAGTATGCACTTTGTTGGTGAGATTACGAAGCTGTATGAATAGTAATCGTGATAACTCAACACTAGAATATGACAAGTAAATAATATTACACCTACACAGAAATCAGGATGAAATGAAGACAAGGCAGATACAGAATCACGGCATTAGAAGAAGTTTTGAAGTCTACTACAGGTCACTGAAAGAAGTTCATTAATATGTTCAAGCCTCAGTGAAGAATAATGTGTAAAGACTTTTAGGGTTTTAGAAGTGTTGAAGATTCAGTATAAAGTGCCACTAGGAGATTTCAGTGTACCAGCATTGATTGAAGATAGACAGGTTTTGAAGCAAATGAATCTAGAAGAATTGAAGATATAGTAAAGACAAAGGATTAAGAAGACAGCTGCAGTCTTGGAGTTATACTCACTGAAAGAAGTTCATTTGTATGTTCAACCATCAGTGAAGAACAGAATGATGTATTCAAGATTGTGGTAATAATGGAGACGTTGTCTAAGTACAAGAAAATATTTCAGTGAAGTTACAGTGTTTATTGACAGTCAGTGTTTGAAGCAATGCAAAAGTCAAGATTAATCAGCTGAAGCAAAATAGAAGTCAAAAGAATTTAATTCAGTGTTAGTCGTTTGTGAACCAGACCAGTGCACTAAGCGTCAGCACAACAAGAAGAGAATTACTTTGATTTATCAGAATAAAATCAGTTGATCAAGCCAGAAGAGTGAAAACCAAGTGGTAAATACTTCAAGCATTTCAAGAAATTATTTAAGGCAAGTTATACTACATTTGGTGGCTCTTGTACTCTTGAATCACTCTATAAGGCGCAACAAAATAGTGTATGCGCAACAAAATACTCATGGATAAGTTTTTAAGTGTTCTGTGGTTCCTATACAAGGGACATAGAGTGTAGGTAGGCGCAACAAAACTTTGCCTTTGGAGCAACAAAAGAGTTAAAGGCAAAACCAAGAGATTTGTGGCTCCTATACAAGGGAACAAGAGTTTTGTGAACAAGAGTAGAGGCGCAACAAAATACTTATGAATAAGTTTCTAAATACTTTTGTTGTTCATATACAATGCAAGCAATGTAGGAGACGTAACAAAACACCTTAGGCGTAACAAAATACTTTTGAATAAGTTTCTAAGTACTTTTATTGTTCCTATACACTGTAAGCAATGTAGGAGGTGCAACAAAACACCTTAGGCGCAACAAAATACTTATGAATAAGTTTTTAAGTACTTTTTTTGTTCCTATACACTGCAAGCAATGTAGGAGGCACAACAAAACTCCTTTAGGCGCAACAAAAGAATTCTAAGTACTTTTGTGGTTCCTATACAAGGCCAAAAGAGTAGATGCGCAACAAAATTCCTATAGGCGCAACAAAAGAATTCTAAGTACTTGGTGGCTCCTATACACTGCACTCACTCTACAAGCCAACAAAATGACTTAGCATTGTGAAGTAAATCAATTCATTTGATTTAAAAGACTACAATATATAAACAAAATGACGTGCTCATTTTGAAGGGTGTTATGGTTTGTCTCTTCCAATCAAGTGTCGGAGAAAAACATAACAAATAATATACAGAGGGTTTCAAAACAAATCAAAGCTCTATCCATTTCTCTTTACCGGAGTCTTTTATTAATGGCCGGATAAACCTTTTAATATTTTAAGGGTCATTACAAAATACTCCCGGTAGTTAAATCCTTAGACAAAATTATAGATACAAATATTGTATAGGATTTGGCTTGTATATTTTTGTAGAAGTAAAGAACTAATTTGTTCTTTGAAAACCAGTTATATTTTTAACTGGATGTAGCAACCTCAGGGTTTATATAAAAGATATATTCCCCGAAACTTGTCTTATTAAATTACTTGCTAATTTTCTAGAACATTAATGATTATTCATAAATATAGAAAATTAGTAACCCAGCCTCCTAAACACTATTCACCTCATAAATTCGAACTCACTAACCGAACTCTAAATTATTTATTCGCAAAAGATTTGAAAGAATTTTTTAATTTAGTGAGTATCGTATTCAACCCCCCCTTTTATGATACTTCGGGACCCAACACACTTTACATATATGTATATCTCCTTGATCATTAATTAGGTGATATCTCCCAAGTACATGCCCAAACAACCTCCTTGGCTTCTTCGCAAGCATCAATATACTCAGGCTCTATTGTAGAATTAATAACTATCTCTGCTGTGAACCATTCCAGCATACAACATCTCAATTTAAATAGATAAAACACAAAGCCAAACAGAAACACTAAATCATCGTTGTTTTTCTAGAAACCAGTATCACTGAAACCTCTTACAACTAGCTTCACATATCCTCCATATAACAAGAATGAATCTTTAGTCCTCTTTAAGTACTTAAGAATATTCTTGACTCTCATCCAATGACCATCACTTGGATTAGACTGGTACGTGTTCGTCATTCTTAAGACATACGAGACATCATACTGAGTACATATCATCTCATACATTATAAAACCAATTACCAAAGCATATGGAACTTTACTCATATGATCTTTATCATCCAATGATTTATTTCTTAACCAAATGATCATTTTGATCTATCACTATAAATCCAGATCCCTAAAACATAGGTCATTTTGCATAAGTCTTTGATTGAGAAACCATTTCTCTACCAAGTCTTCACAGTCTGTAGAGAAGGAAGTATCGTAGAAGGGGGGTTGAATGCGATACTGACAACAATTTAAAATTCTTCTCAGAATTTGCGGAATTAAATTATTGTTTTAGCTGAGGGTTCGGGTCCTTGTAGTGTTTGGGAGGCTGACTTACTAACTTTCTATTTTTATGATATAACAATTAAGATATAGAAATTAGCAAGTAAGTAAACAAGATTCAAGTTAAATACGTATATTAAACTTGAAAGGGTATTACAATATTCGGTAGAATAAACATTTAATTCCTAGAACAAATTTGACATGAATTGTTCTACTTAAGGAATTAAAACCAAACTAGCACAGAAAGTCTGTGAATATGACGTTGCAGACAAATTGTTGAATTTGACTATTTTTCTACTCTGAAAAATGAAGCCCCCGGCCTCATATTTATAGAGGAGGAAAGCCAGCATGACTTATCCCAATATGATCTTTTTCAATTAAAATTAACCCTTGTATGACTCATAAAAAGGCTGGGCAAGACTTGTTTCCTTTGGTATGACTTAGTCAAAATTTGGTATGACTTATTGTAAGTCATGCTGGATTTTCTTTTAAATTAAATAAATCAGAATGACTTAATTAATTAAAATTAAAATCAGCATGACTCAATAAAGAAATCCTTCGGTATGACTCATTAGATTGAAGCTCGGTATGACTTGGAATTGGGCTTCGGTATGACTTGAATTTAAACACTCGGTATGACTCTTGAATTCAACAGCTTTTTCTTTTCTTTCCACTTGAAATGGACACATGGCATGCTCTCATTGGCTGATGAATTCTCCTGGCAAATTCAAAATGAAAAGGGGCCTATTTCGTCTTATTATAGACAGGCTCCGTAGAAATGTTTTTCGACCCACACAACTTATAATCTTTGATTAATAAATAATAAATTTAATTCAGAAATTATAAAAATAAATATCTAATATTATTTAGATATTTATAAATATAATTTACTAAATAAATAAAATATTTATTAATTAAATAAATCCTTACGCTCTAAGCTGCGGTCTCCTGATCGTCTGGAACCGAACTCCTTTTGACTTGAAAATGATAAATCAATTCCAACTGGGGTTCTACTTTTAAGAATATACGACTCTGCATTTCTTCCGTGTCAATACTTTTTCCGTCTTGTCTTAAAGTCTGTACCATCAGGCCTGTTTAGCTGTTTCTGTATCCCTTTGAGCTTCCTACTTCTGTCTTCTGTCATTCTAAAATAATTATAAATTAATTAATCCTTTAATTAATTTAAGAAATAAATTAATTCTGAGTGAATTAATTTACTAATTAAATTAACTAATTAATTTAATTAATTAACAGAGAATTAAATTAAAGGCTTGACTATTGTTAATGTAGATAAGACTCTTCTATTCTTCAACAATAACATTTTTAACCACTTGAACTTTTTGATGACGAATCTTCACTGACATTGTTGACACCCTGTGCACTGGTCTGGTTCACGGATGACTAACTACAATGTTGATTCTCATTTCTGCTGTAGTGGTCTTTGTGTCTTCTCTTGTCCTGTCATGGCTTTTTTTGTTCTTCCTCTATATTCAATATTTATTATTTACTTCGCTTTCTTATCTGAGTTGAGTTGTCATCTACTTATTACAAATAGGACTAGTAATATGACTTTCAATCTCCCTCTATTTGTTGTTAAACATTTAACACACAAATTCCTAGAGGATAACTTAACTAACAACTAAGAAAAATAATACGACATTTAAAAAACTGTAAATAATAAATTATTTTCTGGATCATATAATACATTTTCAGATTTCAATTATGAAAGATAAATACAAGATAGATGTTCCTCTAGACTGAACATATTTAACAAAGTTCTATCTTGACTTACCTATCATTACCAGCTTCAGAAGTATCAACTTCACCTTCTTCTAGAGTTTAACTTTTGTGACCAGGTGTCATTGGTACGTCTTCAGTGGCTGGTTTCTCTGGTTCAGATTCTACATTACCAGATTTCTTGAGTGAACTTAGAAATGAAAGATGTTTATTCCTCTAGCACTGAACATATTATACAAGTAGTATTATCTTCATTTCTCAGACTCATCACTACTTCCCATTAGGATGGCAGGGATGAAGTTTTGTTCTCTTCTTACCATCTATCCTCTATTTCTCCAACTTCTGTCTTCACTTCTCTCCCAAGGTGAATTCATTCTCCCCTTACTTGAATTATCCAACCAATTTAATAGAGGTAACAACAGACATGGCATACATACAGCATTAAACCATCTCAGATATAAAAAATGCAAACTATGACATGTTATGCATTTTAGAAAATCCAGTTAATCCTATATACAAGAATTTTCTAAAATCAAATGGATCCAATCCAAGCATGTTGTTATATACCCCCTTTTCAACAATGGAGTAATCCTCTTCTAGTAAAAGTCTTTGTTAAACAATTCTCCCATTTGGATCTTGTTCAACCCTTTTCCCTTTTTGGATCTACTTCTCCCTTTTTGGATCTTGTTCAACAGTTCAAACTGTTCAACACTTCTCCCCCTTAGTTGAGTAATCCTCTTCAGAATCCTTATTAATAGAAGAAATTTCATCCCCCTTAGTTGAGTAACATTATAAATCTATAACAGATAATTGGGAATGGGATTTGGTAATTGTGTTAGTGTGTGATTTTACTTTGTGTTTCTCACAAGTGTTTCGCTCATATACTCTCTAAGTGTTTCACTCATAGAATATATATTTTCACTCTTTCTCACTTGTGTTTCACTCTTTCCTCACAACACTGTCTCTCTCTCTCAGTACAGATGACACAATCGTTTGTACCTGCAAGGAAGATCACCATAGCCCCTTCAAGAGAGGTCACTGGTGGTGCAATGGGGTTTCGTAAATCCCCGTCCTCAATTGAATCCATTAAAATATTTGACTTTGAAAACTGAATTGCTTCATGAATAGATTCAATGAGTTGCTGATCATCTAAGATGATATGTTCCGTTAGGAATCCAGATATGTTCCATCTGGGGAGTGAGACATGGATCTATAATGTAGCAAATGATCCAAGTTTCCTCTTGACACCTGTGAAGGCATGTTGATTCAGTCAGAATCATCAATCATCCTTCCTTCCTTGATATGGAAGTTTAGAATAATTGCTTCCGTCAATTCATCCTTAGTGTGTGACAATCCTTACAATGCATTTGAATATATACATTTATGGTCGGCAGTGTTTGAATGTGTCTAGATGAAGTTGACTCTTTACAAATGGCCTTGGCTGACAGGCCGAATTCAATAGACTCACTCTGTTGAGAGAATGAACCTAGTAACAGTTTTGCCATTTGAAAATCTATACCCTTTTGAGAGAATATAAATTAGTTAGCAGTTGCCTTGGTTTCAATTTCATATTCTAACTAGAGGCAGAGCTGCTGGTGTTAGTGTAGGTGCCCTAGAGGCAATACAATTTTTCCTTTTAATAAACATTTATGTCATTTGATTATTCAATAAACGTATTTATTATGACTTTAATTACTGCGATATATTTGTTAGCATAATAAATGTCCTTAGAATCATGATACTCGTTATATAGTTTAAGTACATGACTTGAACTTGAGATTATATAATATATCATATTCTTAAAGGTTCCCTAGTCGAGTATTATTATGATAGGACAATAATAATACATAAATAGACTAGTATGTTGTTTGACAGATAACCACATCTCATTGGTTATAAGTATGGGGATACTAAAGTCAATACATAGGTACATGTAAGGGTACATGGTACTGGACAGACCCACAGTGAGATTCTTCATGTTTAATTAAGTCATAAGAAAGACTCACAGTGATAATGGTGTAATGATCCTCTGACTTGAGATCATTATATTTCTATACGAGGATTGATATACTTTGACTACATTAAAAGTTACCTTTGACCGGGTGATGATAAAAGTGGACATCGGGTATATCATGAGTCGTATGAGAAATATGAATGATAGATAAAGGATTTAACCCTCCTATAATTAGGAGAGATATTATTGGCCTCTTGATTGAGTGAGACTATAAAATGCATGGCCGTGCTCAAATAATGATTTGTTTTTCATAGTCTACTCATGGATCAAGTAAACCCGGATTAAATGTTGAAGAGGATGACTAAATACATGCCTCGAGTTTAATCTATAATATATATGGTTAAAGGGATTATATTACACGGAAACATTAATCACGAAAGGTTTTATCGAATCACGATTTAATTATTGTTTAATTAGGTAGCAATGATGTATTACTAGATACCGCTCATTGTTTATAATTTTATTGGAGAATAAAATTATTGCTAATTAAATAATAGCCTATAGGGTCACACACATAGAGCACCTAGAGGAATAGTTAATTTAAATTATAGATTTAAATTAATTGATGATTAATTCGAATTTATTATATTAATTAAGTGAGACTTAATTAATTGAAATAAATTCGAATTTGAAGAATTATATTTCTGCCAATAATAATTAAGTGTGACTTAATTATTAATTAAATAATAGAAGCATATTTTATTATTTAATCCTATGCCTACATGGGTTAGGTTTTTGCTAAAAAGGCCCATTAACCAATCATTATAAATAGATAATGATAGGTTAAATGGCTTGGACGTTTTTGTAAAAACCCTAGCAGAAGAGGCAGCATAGGAAGAGGCAGAGAGAATTCGAAACCTATCAAAGGAGGCTAGTACTTCCGTTCCGTGTTCAAGATCGTGAGACGTTCTTGAAGGTGCTCGTGTGGATACCATAGAGGTGCTTTCGAGAGGAAGACACAAATCGTGATAGCAAGGATCTCCGTTGAGTTCGTGGCATTCAAAATCTTAATAGGTATGATTCGATTATCACCATAATCCGTCAATTCTTATACATGATCCTGCGTTTGGGTTCCGAAAATTTTCGTTATATTTACGTTTATCCGCTGCGTTTTATGCCTCGGAACCCAACAATGGCATCAAAGCTACGTGTATAAGGGACTGATTTGGTTACGTGTTAACTGTATTTGATGCAAATATGCCTGTTTTGGTGACTGCCATGCCACTGCCATGCTACTGCTTTGTTACTGCCATGCTTCTGCCATGCTATGTTCTTCATGTATATTCGAATTGTAATATGTGGTGATGATACTAGCATGTTAATGATTTGTCATGACTGATTTATATGCCATATTGCGATTTGTATATTATGCATGAGGGTTAGTTTGTATAGTGATATAAACTGGTGGACAGATTATGTTGGACATGATCTGTTAACTGGGATATGATAAGTATGTATATGATACATGCTTCTGAAACTGTATAAGATGCAGTGGGAAAAAGGGCCAACAGATATGATCTGTAGTTCAGAAATTGATGATTTCTGAATAGGACTGGTCTTCGAAAAGGGCCAACAGCTCGACCCCAGCCGGGGGCTGCCGCCCCCAGACCCCGCCTGGGGCTGCCGCCCCAGACCCCGCCCAGGGGCTGCCGCCCCCGGACCCCCGCCCAGGGGCTGCCGCCCCCGGACCCCCGCAATATTTTATTTTGTGTACTTGAGCATGGTGCTGGTTATGGCCCTTAGACCCCTAGATTAATGGTTTTTGGTTTTGGTTTTATAAATACGACTTGCATGTCGTTTTTCTTCATTCTTGTAATTGTTTATTCCAGGTCAGCTCGACCCCAGCCGGGGGCTGCCGCCCCCAGACCCCGCCCAGGGGCTGCCGCCCCCGGACCCCCGCCCAGGGGCTGCCGCCCCCGGACCCCCGCAATATTTTATTTTGTGTACTTGAGCATGGTGCTGGTTATGGCCCTTAGACCCCTAGATTAATGGTTTTTGGTTTTGGTTTTATAAATACGACTTGCATGTCGTTTTTCTTCATTCTTGTAATTGTTTAACCTCGAATGTAACTCGAGTTTTCTTATGTAAGTACATTAGCTTAGGTTGTATTCAATTATTCCATGTAATGTACTTGAAGACTGAAAGATGATCCAAGAAGAGGAGCAGGCACTAGTGGATACAAGAAGAATGAAGACATGTAATTGTATTTATATTTTACCACCATAGATTGACTTTGATCCTTTCATTAGCTCGAAAGGATCACATAGGAAAGGGGCCATAACCAAGCACGTTTACATACTGCACTTTACATATTGATGTATGAATGATGCATGCTTTAATTAGATTAATCATGTATGTATGTATGTATGTATTAGATACGACACCCATGCCATGCTTGTTTAAACAAGATAAAATCTGTAACGACTCAAGATAAAATCTGTAACGATTCAAGATTTTAAAATCAACAAACGATCATGAGATTCTTGTGTTTATGAAATATGGATTTTTAAAACACGGAATTGAATATGGATTTTGATATCTATAATTGGGATTTTCTGACAAAAACGGATATGCGTATTCGTAAGGCTGATGAGTTTTAAGTGTGACCACTGGTATCCTCCCTCTACCTGGGAAATGAACAATTTAAGATGTCAATTTGAAATATTTAGTTCAAGGAAAAATTGAGGATCTCTTCATGATGTGATCATGATCGTCGTAAAATTTTCTAAACCCCTTAACAAAATATTAAGTTTTAATCAGATGCTTTCCAATGAATGAACACTCATCGAATCCTAGATCGATTAGGGGAAAGACTGTCAGTGGCAGGGGACTCCTGTCTATCGTGGTGAGATGCGATGAATATAAACGGTTATATTCGGCCGTTGTATCATTGGGTCAAACTTAACTGAGTCGTCATAATAAGGTGAAAGTAAACGGTTATATTCAACCATTATGAACTTAGAAGCATAGAGTTTGGTTAAAAATCTATTAGATAGATAAGATCAATCGTTGCTCACCAAACTATCCAAGAATTATATATGATATAATTGACAAATGTTGTCTACCTAAATAATCATTCTTAAGGACTTCCAGTGGTTGACTTGAGACATGACGAAATATGGATCTTGGCTCACTAGAAAGTATTATGGGATATACTTTCCAAATTAATAGTAAGGGCTATTGATTTGATAAAAATTGTGGGAGATATATTATGAATGTATCATAATCATTTGAACATAATAAATAACTCAGACAATCTAATGTTTAATTTTGTGCTTTTATCATTGTAGATACCAAGTAATGACAAACAACACAAACACACTATCCGTACGATCTGTCCTTGAGAAGGATAAGCTGACAGGAGGAAACAACTTCCTATACTGGCAGAGGAATTTGAGGATTGTCCTCAGGCAGGAGCGCAAGCTTCATGTCATTGATATTCCTCCGGCAGGTCCCCTTCCTGAGGGCGCTACTGTTGAGGAACGAGCGGCCCACACAAAGGATGAGAATGATGCAACTGATGTTGCGTGTCTTATGTTAGCAACTATGAGTGCTGAGCTTCAAAGACAGCATGTGCATATGGATGCATATACTATCAATGAGCACTTGCAAAGCATGTTTGCAAGCCAAACTCGTCAAGAAAGGTTCAACACGAGCAAGTCACTCTTTAACTGCAAACAAGGGGCAAATGAACCAGTTGGCCCACATGTTCTGAAGATGATTGGTTACATTGAGTATCTTGATACTTTGGGTTTCCCGATTGGTCCGGAAACTGGTATTGACCTAATCTTGAATTCTTTGAACAACAAATTCACTCAGTTTGTTATGAACTACAATATGAATGAGTTTGACAAAACACCTACTGAATTGTTGGCTATGTTGAGAACATATGAGACCAACATGAAGACGGTTGAACCTGCTCCCATACTGATGGTGGGCAATAAAGGTAAGGCCAAAGGGAAAGGCAAGTGGAAGGGTAAGAAGAAGACAGGTTCTGATTCTACACCCAAGCCAAAGTCAGGTCCTAAACAGGCTTTAAAGCCTAAAGGTGGGGTCGCTAAGGGTGAATGTCACTACTGTAAGAAAACTGGTCACTGGAAGAGAAACTGTTCAGTTTACTTGGAGGATCTGAAGAAGAAGAGGGCTGAGCAAGCTTCTAATTCAGGTATATATGTTATAGAAGTCAATCTGTCTATTTCTACATCTTGGGTATTGGATACCGGATGTGCTTCTCACATTTGTATAAATGTGCAGGAAATGCAGAGAAGTAGGACATTGGCTAAAGGAGAAATGGACCTACGAGTTGGCAACGGAGCAAGAGTTGCTGCTTTAGCTGTAGGAACCTATTATTTATCTTTGCCCTCTGGGCTAGTTTTAGAACTGGAGAATTGTTATTACGTGCCTGCAATTCGCAGAAACATTATTTCTGTTTCTTGTTTGGACAAGAAAGGTTTTTCGTTTACAATAAAGGACAACAGTTGCTCTTTTGCTTTGAATGATTTAACCTATGGTGTTGCGCGTTTGTTTAATGGTTTATATGTTCTTGACTTAGATAATCCTGTCTGTAATATAGAAAACAAACGACTTAAAGTTAATGACTCAAATCAAACATACCTCTGGCATTGTCGTCTAGGCCATATAAATGAGAAACGCATATCCAAATTACATAAGGATGGATATTTGGATAAGTTTGATTTTGAATCATACCAAGAATGCGAATCTTGTTTGCTTGGTAAAATGACTAAAGCCCCTTTCACTGGTAAGGGTCAAAGGGCCACTGAACGTTTGGAGCTAATACATAGTGATGTATGTGGCCCAATGCGTGTGATGGCTAGAGGAGGCTACTACTACTTCATAACATTTACTGATGATTTCAGTAGATATGGATATGTATATCTTATGAAGAATAAATCCGATTCTTTTGAAAAGTTCAAAGAATACAAGGCTGAAGTAGAAAAGCAAATTGGCGGAGGTGCAAGTATTAAAATCTTACGATCTGATCGTGGAGGAGAATACTTGAGCACTGAATTTAAAGATTATTTAAAGGAGTGTGGTATTGTATCACAACTCACTCCGCCAGGTACACCTCAATGGAATGGAGTTTCAGAGAGGAGAAATCGCACCTTGTTGGACATGGTGCGATCGATGATAAGTCATGCAGATCTTCCAATTAGTTTCTGGGGTTATGCTCTAGAAACAGCGGCTTTCACACTTAACCGTGTTCCTACTAAGAAGGTTCAAAAGACTCCATATGAGATATGGGAGGAGAAACGGTCAGGCATGAGCTTTATGAAAGTTTGGGGATGCAAGGCGTTTGTGAAACGTCAAGTATCTGACAAGCTTGGACCTAAATCTGAAGAGTGCAATTTTGTGGGATACCCTAAGGAAACAAAGGCGTACTATTTCTATAGTCCTACTGAGCAGAAAGTGTTCATTGCTCGAGATGCTGTTTTCATGGAAAGAGATTTTGTTTCCAAAAGAAACAGTGGGAGAACTATAGACCTCGATGAAGATCGAGAACCACAAAATAGCATTGAACCTGAAGTGGAACAAGAGCAGGATAATGATAATGCTCAACAAACACAGGTTGTTCGTAGAACTGGTAGAATTCGCCATGAGCCAGAGAGATATGGATTTCTCTTGACTCAATGTGGTGATTTGATGCTCATAGACGAAGATGAGCCTCTCACATACCAAGATGCTACGAACAGTCCAGACTCTAAGAGATGGCTAGAAGCCATGAAATCCGAGATGGATTCCATGTATGAAAACCGAGTATGGACCTTGGTTGATCCACCTGAAGGGGTAAAACCCATAGGGTGCAAATGGATTTTCAAGAAGAAAACTGACATGGATGGAAATGTTCAGACCTATAAAGCAAGGCTGGTTGCAAAAGGTTTCAGACAAATTCATGGTATTGACTATGATGAAACTTTCTCACCAGTGGCTATGGTCAAGTCCATAAGGATTTTGCTTGCTATTGCAGCATTCCATGATTATGAAATCTGGCAAATGGATGTCAAAACAGCCTTCCTTAACGGAATCCTTGAAGAGGATGTGGATGTGTACATGACACAACCTGAAGGTTTTGTCGATCCAAGGAATGTTAGCAAGGTATGTAAATTACGTCGATCCATTTATGGATTGAAGCAAGCCTCCAGGAGATGGAATATCCGTTTTGATGAAACAGTCAAGGAGTATGGCTTTATTCAAAACGAAGATGAACCTTGTGTTTACAAAAGGGTTAGTGGGAGCCATGTGGCATTCATAGTACTATATGTTGATGATATACTACTAATGGGGAATGACATACCTTCTCTCAAGGCTGTTAAGATTTGGTTAGGGAGTAATTTCTCTATGAAAGACTTAGGAGATGCATCCTACATTCTAGGAATGAGGATCTATAGGGATAGATCTAGAAGGATGATCGGTCTAAGTCAGAGTACATACATCGATAAGGTTTTGCACCATTTTGGTATGCAAAATGCAAAAAGGGGATATGTCCCCGTATCTCAAGGGATAACGATCTCTAAAGATCAGTGTCCGAAATCATTGGATGACAAGGACCGCATGAGTAAGGTTCCATATGCCTCAGCAATTGGATCCATCATGTATGCGATGGTATGTACTCGCCCAGATGTTTCGTATGCTTTAAGCATGACGAGCAGATACCAATCTAATCCAGGTGAAGGTCACTGGACGGCTGTCAAGAATATTCTAAAGTACTTGAAAAGGACTAAAGATTCATTCTTGGTGTATGGAGGAGAGGAGAAACTAGTAGTAAAAGGTTACACCGATGCAAGTTTCCAAACAGACAGGGATGATACTGTATCACAGTATGGTTTTGTGTTTTGTCTAAACGGAGGTGCTGTAAGTTGGAAGAGTTCAAAACAAGAAACAGTAGCTGATTCTACAATGGAGGCTGAGTACATTGCAGCTTGTGAAGCGGCTAAGGAAGCAGTTTGGATTCGAAAATTCATTACTGAATTGGGAGTGGTTCCATCAATCGCAGATCCTATTGATCTATACTGCGATAATAATGGAGCCATTGCACAAGCTAAAGAACCTAGAGCTCACTCCCGAACCAAACATATACTCAGGAGATATCACCTCATTCGAGAGATTAATGAGAGGGGTGACATACACATATGTAAAGTGCACACAAATGATAACATTGCAGACCCACTGACCAAAGGCTTGTCGCAGCAGAAGCACGACGGTCACACTAGTTCCATGGGTATTAGATACATGGGTGTTTCACTCATAGAATATATATTTTCACTCTTTCTCACTTGTGTTTCACTCTTTCCTCACAACACTGTCTCTCTCTCTCAGTACAGATGACACAATCGTTTGTACCTGCAAGGAAGATCACCATAGCCCCTTCAAGAGAGGTCACTGGTGGTGCAATGGGGTTTCGTAAATCCCCGTCCTCAATTGAATCCATTAAAATATTTGACTTTGAAAACTGAATTGCTTCATGAATAGATTCAATGAGTTGCTGATCATCTAAGATGATATGTTCCGTTAGGAATCCAGATATGTTCCATCTGAGGAGTGAGACATGGATCTATAATGTAGCAAATGATCCAAGTTTCCTCTTGACACCTGTGAAGGCATGTTGATTCAGTCAGAATCATCAATCATCCTTCCTTCCTTGATATGGAAGTTTAGAATAATTGCTTCCGTCAATTCATCCTTAGTGTGTGACAATCTTTACAATGCATTTGAATATATACATTTATGGTCGGCAGTGTTTGAATGTGTCTAGATGAAGTTGACTCTTTACAAATGGCCTTGGCTGACAGGCCGAATTCAATAGACTCACTCTGTTGAGAGAATGAACCTAGTAACAGTTTTGCCATTTGAAAATCTATACCCTTTTGAGAGAATATAAATTAGTTAGCAGTTGCCTTGGTTTCAATTTCATATTCTAACTAGAGGCAGAGCTGCTGGTGTTAGTGTAGGTGCCCTAGAGGCAATACAATTTTTCCTTTTAATAAACATTTATGTCATTTGATTATTCAATAAACGTATTTATTATGACTTTAATTACTGCGATATATTTGTTAGCATAATAAATGTCCTTAGAATCATGATACTCGTTATATAGTTTAAGTACATGACTTGAACTTGAGATTATATAATATATCATATTCTTAAAGGTTCCCTAGTCGAGTATTATTATGATAGGACAATAATAATACATAAATAGACTAGTATGTTGTTTGACAGATAACCACATCTCATTGGTTATAAGTATGGGGATACTAAAGTCAATACATAGGTACATGTAAGGGTACATGGTACTGGACAGACCCACAGTGAGATTCTTCATGTTTAATTAAGTCATAAGAAAGACTCACAGTGATAATGGTGTAATGATCCTCTGACTTGAGATCATTATATTTTTATACGAGGATTGATATACTTTGACTACATTAAAAGTTACCTTTGACCGGGTGATGATAAAAGTGGACATCGGGTATATCATGAGTCGTATGAGAAATATGAATGATAGATAAAGGATTTAACCCTCCTATAATTAGGAGAGATATTATTGGCCTCTTGATTGAGTGAGACTATAAAATGCATGGCCGTGCTCAAATAATGATTTGTTTTTCATAGTCTACTCATGGATCAAGTAAACCCGGATTAAATGTTGAAGAGGATGACTAAATACATGCCTCGAGTTTAATCTATAATATATATGGTTAAAGGGATTATATTACACGGAAACATTAATCACGAAAGGTTTTATCGAATCACGATTTAATTATTGTTTAATTAGGTAGCAATGATGTATTACTAGATACCGCTCATTGTTTATAATTTTATTGGAGAATAAAATTATTGCTAATTAAATAATAGCCTATAGGGTCACACACATAGAGCACCTAGAGGAATAGTTAATTTAAATTATAGATTTAAATTAATTGATGATTAATTCGAATTTATTATATTAATTAAGTGAGACTTAATTAATTGAAATAAATTCGAATTTGAAGAATTATATTTCTGCCAATAATAATTAAGTGTGACTTAATTATTAATTAAATAATAGAAGCATGTTTTATTATTTAATCCTATGCCTACATGGGTTAGGTTTTTGCTAAAAAGGCCCATTAACCAATCATTATAAATAGATAATGATAGGTTAAATGGCTTGGACGTTTTTGTAAAAACCCTAGCAGAAGAGGCAACATAGGAAGAGGCAGAGAGAATTCGAAACCTATCAAAGGAGGCTAGTACTTCCGTTCCGTGTTCAAGATCGTGAGACGTTCTTGAAGGTGCTCGTGTGGATACCATAGAGGTGCTTTCGAGAGGAAGACACAAATCGTGATAGCAAGGATCTCCGTTGAGTTCGTGGCATTCAAAATCTTAATAGGTATGATTCGATTATCACCATAATCCGTCAATTCTTATACATGATCCTGCGTTTGGGTTCCGAAAATTTTCGTTATATTTACGTTTATCCGCTGCGTTTTATGCCTCGGAACCCAACAGTTGGAACACTCATAGATACTTCTCTTTTCTAGTGCACTAGAGGCACTTACTCTGTCACCCTCTTCAATTGATAAGCATTTCTTTTCAGGGGTTTAGTAGATGAAGTTGTATCTGTTTGAGTGTTTGGTTCTATGATCTGTGTTAGAGATTGTAGGTTTTCAATCCCTTGATCTTGTCCTATAGCCACTGAGGGCTCAATATATCAATTGTATATATATATATATATATATATATATATATATATATATATATATATATATATATATATATATATATATATATATATATATATATACCAATTGATTAGATAATATATCAAGATCGAGATTACCTGCTTTTACCTCGAGTCGATTGCTCTTGTTCGGCAGGACACAAATATGTTTTTATTATTAGTGATTTTCAGATAAACAATATATATATATTATCACTAACAACAAAAATCATAACTAATTGCAATGAAATAATAACAAACTATCAAAATATGATAATTAATAATAATTTCAAAAAGCAAGTAATTATTCTTTTAATATCTCATCGTATTAAAACTATGAAGCTAATAAACATTTAATTGCTTCAATTCATAATTTTAATAAGATAAAATAATCTTGCTAAATACTAAATAATCATAGGAATGAAAATTAGCATTTAACTTCATACATTATATCAGAGATATATGTAAGCTCGAGAAAGTAGATGTAAAGAAATTCACAAGTCCTTTAAATATTGACATTTAATACTTATGATTCTTAGAATAATTTCTCGTAGACAAAAGTAAAATTTAAAAATAAAATGAAATAAACTATAAAATAAAAATATGCCAATTTAATAAAAAAAATAAATACAAAATAAAAACAAACTTACACACATATAACGAAATTTTCTTTAAGATACATATCCCTTCATAAAATGCGGGAAAAATTGTATCTGAGAAGAAAGTTTCTATCACTTATGAATTTCCTATAAGACAAATTTCCCATAATAAAATGCGGGAATTTGTACCAGAGAAGAAATTCAATTCTCTTAAGGAAAATTTATAAAAAATATATTTACAGTGCGACCAGTTTCTAAAGCCACTGGGCGCTTACTAGAAAGAACCACTCGAGATAAAAAGATAATCACCTTAACATTCCAAAACATATTTTTCATCCCAAGGAGAAGGAAAAATATAATAAGGAATGGTAATAGATTGCATTGAAGCACTTTCAGTAAAAAAGTTTTGTCGGAACTAAAGATTTATCATTTAAGAGTATGATACGAAATTTTCTTTAAGATACATATCCCATAATAAAACGCGGGAAAGTTGTATCATAGAAGAAAGTTTTTATCCTTTATGAATTTCCTATAAGGCAAACTTCCTATTATAAAATGCGAGAATTTATATCAAAGAAGAAATTCAACTCTCTTACCAAATTATATCTCGTTAGAATGACTCTTTTCCTTTATACCTTAATACTGTATGATTTGAAAACAGTTTTGCAAACCATCCTTATCAGATAGAGGACTATGATTTTCCGACTCATAATTCAATTATGATATTCATCATTTTCGTCCACCTGATAATATTCCTAACTTAAAATAAAAAAATTCATTACAATAGGGGTGGATGTATTCTTAGCAATACAGTATAAGGCCTTCAAAGCAACAACCACTGTTTAGGTACTTTGAATCAATGTGCAACAAACATTGAAACAAGTGTTTGAAAATAAATCATTTTTCAAATGGTTGATACCTAGAAGTAAAAACAATTTTGGAAATATTTCTAAGTATATAAAATATTGAGAATTTTATAAACGCATAACTTAGAAAATACTTCCGTTTTTCAATATTAGTGTTTTTGAAATATGCATTGATTATTTAGATCAGTAATTCTAAATAATTCACTAATATTAAAAGTGTCACAATTATTTGTAACAAAATATTTAAAAATATCGGAGAAAAATATCAAAACAATTAAGCAAGATATCATTAACTGATACTCATAAAATATTTATCATACAAATAATTATGCTGCATATTATTTTAATTCATTTAAATCATGAGACTGATATGACATCGAATTGTCTGACATCATAATTTAAATCAATTAAGATAATATTCAAACTTATGCTAGAACAATAAATTACCACATCTTCATATAACATAGTAAACACGATAATTAAAGTAGTAGCAATAAGTACGAGGTTCTGGATTTCAGATAAATTCACAAGTCCTTTAAATATGGAAAATTTAATTCTTGTGAACTCATTTAAGAATTCCTTACAGATGGGATTTCCAACAAATATGCACATTAATAATATCCCTACTTTACTAACCAACTTAGACAAAATGAATTTATCAAGCTGTTTAGCAAATATCTGCAAGTTATTCTACTAAGGACTACTCTCGATATAAATGATACCCGGTGTCCATGCGCTTGTTCTGTGAGTGGTGAAGAGATTATCCAGCAGAGTTGATGGAGTTTGACAGCTTCTGGTAATTACCTCCCTGTCTTTCTTTCAACCTGCATTATCTATATCTATATAGCCAATTAGGTTAAACCTAGTATCTTTAGGGTATCTCATTCTAAGAATTGATGATCCCTTAAGATATTTAACAATTCATATCTTAGCTACAAGATATGATTCTCTAGTATCCACGTGGAAACTTGCACATAGGCATATTGAGAATAAAATATATGGTCTTTATGCACAGTAGACCCACATATAATATAATCATGGTATACTTGCACTAATCATTATGTGTGTGTGCCTTGTATTCTAGAGAGATATGTGTATAACGACTCTAATATAAAATCATATTCAAGTAATTATCAGTTAGAGTGTCATACTATGTCCTTGACGATTGCTTGATCTCTTACCTCCGTCATAGAGAGCTTGTGAAGAGAATGATATACAAATTCCAGTGGATATGAAACTTCAAAGTCCAGGAGTTGTTGTACATCAACTTGTTCAGCCCTAATAGTATCAAGTCTAGTCTCTGGTGCTTTAGTTAGATCTTGAAAGTCCCGAAGATTCTGTTTCCATCATCGTCGATACCTTCTGTAGCAACCAGTTTGGCTTTGTCCCTCATAACAATGCCAAAAATCATCCAGTCTCTGAAAACCCTTACAGTACCAATTACAACTTTGTCTTGTGGCCTGGGTTCCAGATTCAGTAGATTCTGCCTTTGAACTGATTGAGATCATCTTGCATTGCAATCACTCAATCTGGATCAATCAGTGCTTCTTCAATCTTCTTTAGGATTCCAACTGTTTAACAATTGTTCTTTCCCGAAGAGTAACCATTTACTTTGCATAGCACTTCTAGTCTTTACTCTAGTATCTGGATCACTAAGAACTAGACTCCAGGAATGACTTTGACTCCAAACCTTTTGTCTCAGCAGATATGTTCTTAATGTATTCCTTTGATCTTCATTGTATTGAGTACGACTAGTAGATCCTTCTTTTATTTGCTCCCCCCCTGAGTTGTTGCTAGAATGTGTTGAAGATCTTTCACCTTGTTGAGTGGATTCTGTTAAAGTCCATGAGTTGTGTAGATTCACTACCATTTCGACTACTAGGATCTGAATCATCATCATTAACATTGATTCTTTCTGCAACCTCAGTTTCATCATCAATATCTGAATATGACTCTGACAAGATGTCAAGCTTCAAAGATTCAGAATAGTCTTTTATTTTAATGCTTGGGAGCTTCTTGAATAGTGTAACACAGCCCTGATCTTGCCTTACTACTTTTAGCCTCATATGTTTCTTCAGTTGTGACCTCTAACGATTCTTAAATCTGTTTTGTATAAGTACAAAAACTAGAATGATCATTAGAGTCAGAAAAAAAATCTTCAGAGTTCCCCACTAATAAATCTATCATATCTTTACATTTGAGCAGTTTGTGGAACTATAACATGAACAATCGTATCATCCACATTAAAATCCAAATGCTCCGGAATAAACCTACTAATACGAAATGACCACTTTCCTCGAAACCGGGTCATATGCTCTGCGAATTAATTCTGAGCCAAAACGAAGAATTTTCCAAGTACAAACCCTTTTGGAAAAATGGACCAAGTTTTAATATCTTTAGATTATAAATTAAATCTATATAAATTTAACTAATAAATTTACTTAAATTAAATTTATAAAATAAATTCATTTAAATTAAGTTTATAAAATAAACCTTTTTTCAAGTTTAAATAATAAACTCATTTAAATTAAATTCACAAAATAAATTTATTTTAAATAACATTTATAAAATAAATTTATCTAAATTTAAATTTATAAAATAAAATTATCTAAATAAATTTAAATTATAAAAGGAAATCTATTTAAATTTAAAGAATAAATTTATTTAGATTAAAATTTATAAAGTAAACTTATTTAAATTAAGTTTATAAAAGAAATTTTTTCAAGTTTCAATAATAAACTCATTTAAATTAAATTCACAAAATAAATTTATTTTAAATAACATTTATAAAATAAATTTATCTAAAGTTAAATTTATAAAATAAAATCATCTAAATAAATTTAAATTATAAAAGGAAATCTATTTAAATTTAAAGAATAAATTTATTTAAATTAAAATTTATAAAGTAAACTTATTTAAATTAAGTTTATAAAAGAAACTTTTTCAAGTTTAAAAAATAAACTCATTTAAATTAAATTCACAAAATAAAGTTATTTTAAATAACATTTATAAAATAAATTTATCTAAATTTAAATTTATAAACTATATTTATTTAACAAGGCCTCTAGACATTCAGAGTTAAAACAGCTTCGGTACCCTGAGATTCACTGAACTACGGATCTTGATTTGTATATCTATCAGCTTGCTCTGATGCCAATTGTTGGGTCCCGGAAGTATCGTAGAAGGGGGGTTGAATGCGATACTGACAACAATTTAAAATTCTTCTCAGAATTTGCGGAATTAAATTATTGTTTTAGCTGAGTGTTCGGGTACTTGTAGTGTTTGGGAGGCTGACTTACTAACTTTCTATTTTTATGATATAACAATTAAGATATAGAAATTAGCAAGTAAGTAAACAAGATTCAAGTTAAATACGTATATTAAACTTGAAAGGGTATTACAATATTCGGTAGAATAAACATTTAATTCCTAGAACAAATTTGACATGAATTGTTCTACTTAAGGAATTAAAACCAAACTAGCACAGAAAGTCTGTGAATATGACGTTGCAGACAAATTGTTGAATTTGACTATTTTTCTACTCTGAAAAATGAAGCCCCCGGCCTCATATTTATAGAGGAGGAAAGCCAGCATGACTTATCCCAATATGACATTTTTCAATCAAAATTTGGTATGACTTATTGTAAGTCATGCTGGATTTTCTTTTAAATTAAATAAATCAGAATGACTTAATTAATTAAAATTAAAATCAGCATGACTCAATAAAGAAATCCTTCGGTATGACTCATTAGATTGAAGCTCGGTATGACTTGGAATTGGGCTTCGGTATGACTTGAATTTAAACACTCGGTATGACTCTTGAATTCAACATCTTTTTCTTTTCTTTCCACTTGAAATGGACACATGGCATGCTCTCATTGGCTGATGAATTCTCCCGGTAAATTCAGAAATGAAAAGGGGCCTATTTCGTCTTATTATAGACAGGCTCCGTAGAAATGTTTTTCGACCCGCACAGCTTATAATCTTTGATTAATAAATAATAAATTTAATTCAGAAATTATAAAAATAAATATCTAATATTATTTAGATATTTATAAATATAATTTACTAAATAAATAAAATATTTATTAATTAAATAAATCCTTATGCTCTAAGCTGCGGTCTCCTGATCGTCTGGAACCGAACTCCATTTGACTTGGAAATGATAAATCAATTCCAACCGGGGTTCTACTTTTAAGAATATATGACTCTGCATTTCTTCCGTGTCAATATTTTTTCCGTCTTGTCTTAAAGTCTTTATCGTCAGGCCTGTTTAGCTGTTTCTGTATCCCTTTGAGCTTCCTACTTCTATCTTCTGTCATTCTAAAATAATTCTAAATTAATTAATCCTTTAATTAATTTAAGAAATAAATTAATTCTGAGTGAATTAATTTACTAATTAAATTAACTAATTAATTTAATTAATTAACAGAGAATTAAATTAAAGGCTTGACTATTGTTGATGTAGATAAGACTCTTCTGTTCTTCAACAATAACCTTTTTAACCACTTGAACTTTTTGATGACGAATCTTCACTGACATTGTTGACACCCTGTGCACTGGTCTGGTTCACGGATGACTAACTACAATGTTGATTCTCATTTCTGCTGTAGTGGTCTTTGTGTCTTCTCTTGTCCTGTCATGGCTTCTTTTGTTCTTCCTCTATATTCAATATTTATTATTTACTTCGCTTTCTTATCTGAGTTGAGTTGTCATCTACTTATTACGAATAGGACTAGTAATATGACTTTCAGCAGCTTTCTCCAGGGCATATCTCTAGAAACTAATTGGAAGATTCCTTGAATCAACATTGATCTCACCATGTCCAACAAGGTGTGATCCCTCCTATCAAAAAAACTTTTCTTTGATATTTTCTACTTCATCTTTATAGTCTTTGAAGTTTTTCAAATGATTCGGATTTGTTCTTCAAAAGATACATATATCTGTATCTACTAAAATAATTAGTAAATTTTATGAAGTTAATAAAAACTACCTTTTGTCATCGTACGCATATGACAACATACATCATTATGTATAAGTCATACTCGTTTAGTGACCCTTTCACCATGTCTGGTAAAAGGAGTTTTAGTCATTTTGCCAAATAAACTAAGATTTGCATCCTTTTGTATAATTCATAATCAAACTTATCCAAGAATGCATCCTTATGTATTCTGGAAATGGGTTTCTCATTAATATGTCCTTAACGATAGTGTCAAAGGTAATGTTTGATTTGAGTCAATTTAGAACATATAAATTGTAACTAGTTGTGCAATATTATAAGCCTCGTCATCGAAATAGAATAAACAACTATTGTTATTTAATTAAAATGAAAAAGCATTTCTTGTCTAAATAAGAAACTAATATAATGTCTCTGCTAATTGCAAGTACGTTATAAAAATTATCAAGTTCTAAATTTTCCTTGTAGGCCAAAAGTTAAGTAACGAGTTCCTCCAACCAGAGAAACTACATTTACTCCAATTCCAACCTGATACTCAAAGATTGACCCTTAATGATCATCTTCTTCCGATCTTCCAAATAAGCATGACAATTTAATTTCCAGTCTCCCGATTTTTCGTAGAAGCGACAATCGTCTTTTTTGTCAACACCTCATTCAGACTTTAGAGCCTGTTTTGGGATTGGACTTTGGTTTGATAAGGAAACTAGATCAAATATTCTCCTTGCCTTTCCATTTTCCTTTCCCTTTTGCATTCCCTATATTTACCATCATTACAATAGTAGTTCATGCATTTATCATGTTACTTTCAGCAGTTCTCAACATGCTTAATAACTCAATAGGTGTTTCACCAATCTTTTTTAGAACATGTGGTGTAACCGGGTCTCACTCTCCCTACTTGTAAATGAATGTCTGTGAAGGGTTTCGAGGCACAAACGCAGCGGATATAACGTAAAACAATAAAAAAAATTGAAACCCTATCACAGGATCCATGTATAACTTTGGATGATTATGGTGAAGAAGTCTGTACCTTAACAAAGCTTTCTGTATGCTGTTGAATGGAGATCTTGAAAAGATGAATCACAGCAGCCCTTTGTTGCAAAGATCTGCTCTCCAAAGAAGTCCACACGAACGCCCGATCGTCCTACGATCACCGGAGTCGGTACTAGCCGAATTGATTGCCTCCCTCTCTATCTCTCTTTCTCTAGCCTCTCTTGATGTTGAGCAGCTAGGGTTTTTCTCTAAAATGAAATCTGATCATTAAACCCTAATACTATACATCAATTGGTATCCCACAAAATTACATTTTTCTGATTTAGGTCCTAGCTTGTCAGAAGTTAGACATTTCACAAACGCCTCACATCCCTAAATTTTCATAAATGACATGCTATGACGTTTCTCAGTCCATATCTCATATGGAGTCTTCTGAACCATTTTAGTAGGAACTCGGTTAAGTGTATAAGCAGCCGTCTCCAGGGCGTAGCCCCGGAAACTAATTGGAAGATCTGCATGACTCATCATCGATCGTACCATGTCCAACAGAGTACGATTCTTCCTTTCAGAAACTCCATTCCATTATGGTGTTCCGGGAGGAGTGAGTTGTGATACAATACCACACTCTTTTAATAAACTCTTAAATTCATGGCTTAAGTATTCACCTCCACGATCAGATCGTAGAGTCTTAGTACTTCCGACAGTTTGCTTTTCTACTTCAACTTTGTATTCTTTGAACTTTTCAAAAGAATCGGATTTGTTCTTCATAAGATACACATATCCATATCTACTGAAATCATCAGTAAACGTGATAAAGTAGTAAAAGCCACCTCCTGCCATAATACGCATAGGACCACATACATCACTATGTATAAGTTCTAATCATTTAACGGCCCTTTCACCTTGTCCAATAAAAGGAGCTTTAGTCATTTTTCCAATGAGACAAGGTTTGCATGCTTCGTATGATTCAGAGTTAAACTTCTCCAAGTCTTCATCCTTATGTAACTTGGAAATGTGCTTCTCATTTATATGGCCTAAACGACAGTGCCAGAGGTATGTTTGATTTGAGTTATTAGTTTTAAAATGTTTGTTATTCACATTATGGATAGGAGTATCTAAATCAAGAACATATAAACCATTAAATAAACGTGCAACCCCATAGGTAACATTATTCAAAGAAAAGGAACAACTATTGTTCTGAATTGAAAATGCAAAACCTTTCTTAACCAAACAAGAAACTGAAATAATGTTTGTGCAAATTGCAGGCACATAAAAATAGTTATCAAGTTCTAAAATAATCCCAGTGGGAAACGATAAATAATAAGTCCCTACAACTAAGGCTGCAACCTTTGCTCCATTACCAACTCGTAGGTCGACCTCTCCTTTTGCCAAAGTCATACTCCTTTGCAGCTCATGCACATTTATACAAATATGAGAACCACATCCAGTATCCAATACCCATGATGTAGAAGTAGACAAATTGACCACTATAACATAAATACCTGAATCTGAAGCTTGACTAGCCTTCTTCTTCTTTAGATCCTCCAAATAAGTATGACAGTCTCTCTTCCAATGACCTGGTTTACCACAGTAGTGACAATCACCCTTTGTAATAGCACCCTTGGGCTTTAAAACCTGTTTGGGATTATGCTTTAGCTTGGGACCAGAAGCAGATCCAATCTTCTTCTTTCCCTTCTATTTGCCTTTCCTTTTAGCCTTACCTTTGTTGTCTACCATCAGCATGGTAGCAGGTTCAGCCTTTTTCATGTTGGTTTCAGTAGTTCGTAACATGGCCAACAATTCAATGGGTGTTTTGTCTATCTCATTCATATTGTAGTTCATAACAAAATGAGTATAGTTGTTGTTCAAAGATTGCAGGATCAAGTCAATATGAGGTTCCAGACCAATCGGGAAACCAAAATTATCAAGATACTCAATATAACCTATCATCTTTAGAACATGTGGTTGAACATGTTCACGCTCTCCCTGTTTGCAAGTATACAATTCTTTTCTCGTATCGAACCTTTCTTGATGAGCCTGTCCCTCAAACATTCTTTGAAGGTGTTCAATCATCTCATAAGCATCCATATGCTCATGTTGTTTTTGAAGCTCAGCACTCATGGTTGCCAGCAGGAGACTCGCAACATCATTCACATCATCAATATGCTTCTGATAATCATTTTGCTGAACGGGAGTTGCATTCTCAGCAAGAGGAGCAGGTGAATGAATTTCAATGATGTGAAGCTTTCGCTCCTGCCTGAGGACAATCCTCAAATTCCTATACCAATCAAGGAAGTTAGTTCCTGTCAGCTTGTCCTTCTCAATGGTTGCTCTCACAGAGAAGTTATTTGTGTTGTTTGACATTAAATATCTACAATATTTAAAATGCATATTAGTTAGTTGCAGAAGTTTAATTATGTTCAAGTGATTATCATATACATTCATAATATATATCTCCCACTATTTTTATCAAATCAATAGCCTTAACTATTAATTCGGAAAGCATTTCATTAAATCTTTCTAGTGATCGAAGATCCATATTTCATCCATGTTTTAAGATAGCGTTGGCTAATACACCCAAAACACGACTATTTAGGTAGACAACATTAGTCGATTATATCAAATATAACTCTTGGATAGTTTGGTGGAACAACACTTTGTACACATTTATCCAATAAATCTCACCAAACTTTATGCCTCTAAACCCACAATCATATTGTGATGATTTAGTTAAGTTAGATCCAATGTTTCAATAAAATAAGTCACTTACTTATCACGTCTTCCCATGATTGATAAAAGCACCTTGCTTTAGAAAATCCACTCCTTCTCAATCTAGATCTTGATGAGTATTAAATATTGGAAGACATCCGATTAACTTAATATGTATTTAGGGATTTTAATGTTTATATGAACGATCATGATCCCATCATAAAGAGATTCTCAATTTTTCCTTGATCAAATAATCCATTTCAATATTCGTCAATGGTTCGATTTCCAGATCATCGGAGAAGTCACAAGTGGTCTCACTTAAAACTCAACTTTCTTACGAATAATAATTCGCTTTTGACAAAATCTCCCCATATCAGAAAAAGAAAATTCATATTCAATATCGTGTTTCATAAACACAAGAATCTCATGATCGTTTGTTTAATTTTAAAATCTTGAATCGTTACAGATTTTATATTTCTTAAGCAGGCATGGCATGGGTGCCGTATCTAATACATACATCATTCCAACACATACAAATCTACACATGCATTCATATACATATATGAATTTTGCGTAAATTAAACGTGTTTGGTTATGGCCCCATCCTATGTGATATTTCCAAGCTCATGGAATTATCAAGGTCAATCTATGGTGGTTTCAAATATTACACTATTATATGGTTTTATCTTCTTCATTGCTCCATCATCTAGATTGCCTCTTAGCTTCCTTGCTTCCAAGTCTCCATTGAACAATTACATTGAATACTAAATAAATCTATTCTAATGAAATTACAAGAAGAACTCGAGTTACATTCGAGATTAACAATTACAATGAATAAACGACATGCAAGTCGTATTTAGAAACCAAAATCATAAAACAAAACCACTATCCTATGGTTCTTTAGGCCATAACTATCCAACATTTTATCACATAACACGTGTAATATATCTCAGATTATATAAACATATCATATAATCATATATAATAAATTTCAAAATTTCAGAAAATCAAATAAATTTCAGAAAATAATAAATCGCCGTTTCGGGGTCTGTAACTTCGTCAAACGACTTATAGACGCGAAGCAAACTATGTCAGTATTGCTCAGTGACACGATTCCAGTCAGAAAACACATATCGTTTGTGAAAATCGGACACCGGACACATATTTCAGAAAATCTACCGAAGTCGTTTCAGAATTCGTATCGAATACGATTCCCAGAACAAGAACAAACATGTATCATATACATACTTCAATACACACAATCATCCCATGATTATACAACACATGAATATCATATATTCAAAATCATATAAAACGTATATATCAACATATAGTCATGGCATATCATATATATGTTTACATACATCGAAAAACTGTTAAACACATAACCAAATCATCCCATTATACACGTAGCTCTGATGCCATTGAAGGGTTTCGAGGCATAAATGTAGCCGATATAAAGTAAAATAATAAAAAAAACGAAACTCTATCGCAGGATCCATGTATAACTTTGGATTATTATGGTGAAGAAGTCTATACCTTAAAAAAGCTTTATGCATGTTGTTTAATGGAGGTCAAAAAAAGATGAATCACAGCAGCCCTTTGTTGCAAAAATCTTCTCTCGAAAGAAGTCCACATGAACGCTCGATCGTCTTACGATCACCAGAGTCGGTACTAGTCGAATTGCTTGCCTCTCTCTCTCTCTCTCTCTAGCCTCTCTTGATGTTGAGCAGCTAGGGTTTTTCTCTAAAACAAAATCTGATCATTAAACCCTAATACTATACATCATTATGTATATATAGGGGATAGAGAGATTTTGGGCCTAACTCTAATCCATGTGGTTTCGAAAACCCATTCTGATTTTTGGGTTATTATTATTATTAAATCCGAATTCTAATATAATTAATCAAGTCCCACTTAATTAATTCAATAATTAAATTTGAATAATAATAATAATACTTATTAAATCTGAATTCTAATATAATTAATCAAGTCCCACTTAATTAATTCAATAATTAAATTCGAATAAACAATAATATATTTAAATTCGTAATTTAAATAAACCTCCGTTTTGACGTTCATTGTGTGTGACCCTTTAGGTTTTTATTATGTTAGAAATAATTTTAATTTCCAATAATAAAATTATAAACAATGAGCGGCATCTAGTAATACATTATTGTTACCCAAGTAATAATAATAATTGGTGATTCAATTAAACCTTTCGTGAATAATGTGCAATGTAATATAATCCCTTTAACCTTATATTATAGATCAAACTCGAGGCATGTATAGTGTCATCCTCTTGAACATTTAATCTCGGTTTCCTTGATAAATGAGTAGACTATTTAAACAAATCAATATTTGAGCATGGTCATGCATTTCATAGTCTCACTCAATCAAGAGGCCAATAATATCACTCCTAGAATTGGAGGGTTAAATCCTATATCTATCATTCATATTCCTTATACGATTCATAGCATACCCAATGTTCACCTTTATCATTACCCGGTTAAAGGTAACTTTGAGTGTAATCAAAGTATATTAATTCTCGTATAGAAATATAATGATTTCAAGTCAGAGGATCATTACATCATTATCACTGTGAGATTTCTTATGACACTTATTAACATGTAGAATCTCACGACGGGTCTTTCCAGTATCATGTATTGATACATACACTTATGTTCTTGACTTTAATATCACCATACATATGACCAATGAGATGTGGTCATCTGTCAACAAACATACTAGTCTTATTGCATTATTATTGTCCTTAAATAATAATACTTGACTAGGAAATTTTAGGAATAAAATATTATTCATATAATCTCATTTTTAAGTCACATACTTAAAGATATATATTACGTATTAATATTTCAAGGACATTTATTATTCTTTCAATTTATGATGCAGTAAATAAAAACATAATAAATATTAATTAAATAATCACATAACATAATTCTTAATTGTTTTCAATAAATCATTAAAAGTATTGTCTCTAGGATACTAATACTAAAAGTTTATCCCTCAAATATCCTGTAAGGGTGCTTAATCGTCTCACAAGCATCTATATGCTCGTGTTGCTTCTTAAGCTCAGCACTCATAGTTGCAAGCATGAGACATGAAATATCAGTCATAACATCAATTTACTTCCAATAAGCACTATCATTTGCACATGTTACATTCTCAGCTTTAATAGAAGGGGAAGAGAGTTGACTAACATCGTGGTGCCCGAGGACGATCCTCAAGCTCCTATGTCAGTCGAGGAAATTTGTTCTCGTCAATTTGTCCTTCTCAAGAACTGATCATATAGAGAAGTTGTTTGTGTTTATCTTTTGATATCTACAATATTAAAGTGTACAAAATAAACTAGATTGCAGATTTAATATTAATTATGTTTAAGTGATTATGGTATATCACCATATACCTCTCACTATTTTTATTAAACTAATAGCCCTAACTATTAATTCAGAAAGCATTTCTTTAAATCTTTCTAGTGAGCCAAGATCCATATTTCATCCATGTTTTAAGATAGCGTTGGCTAATACACTCAAAACAGGACTATTTAGGTACACAACATTTGTCGATTATATCAAATATAACTCTTGGAAAGTTTGGTAGAACAACCCTTTGTACACATTTATCCAATAAATCTCACCAAACTCTATGCCTCTAAACCCACAATCCTATTGTGATGATTTAGTTAAGTTAGACCCAATGTTTCAACAAACTAAGTAAACTTACATATCATGTCTTCCCATGATTGATAAGAGCACCTTACTTTGGCAAACCCACTCCTTCTCAATCTAGATCTTGACGAGTATTAAACATTGGAAGGCATCCAATTAACTTAATATGTATTTTGGGATTTTAATGTTTATATGAACGATCATGATCTCATCATAAAGAGATTCTCAATTTTTCCTTGATCAAATAATTCATTTCAATATTCGTTAATGGATTGATTTCCAGGTCGTCAGAGAAGTCACAAATGGTCTCTTTTAAAAACCGACTTCCTTATGAATTAAACTAATAATCCGCTTTTGACAAAATCTCCCCATATCAGAAAAAGAAAATTCATATTTAATACTATGTTTCATAAACAGAAGAATCTCATGATCGTTTGTTCAATTATAAAATTTTAAATCATTATAGATTTTATTTTTCTTAAGCAAACAAGGCATGGGTGTCATATCTAATACATAAATGATTAATCAATATTAAGCATTCATCTCGATTATATCTACACATACATACCAATATATGCAATCATATACATATATGTAATAAGTGTAAAATAAATGTATTTGGTTATGGCCTCATCCTATGTGATCTTTCCAAGCTAATGGGAAAATCAAAGTCAATCTACGGTGGTTTAAAAATACTATCTATTATATGTCTTCTTTCTTCATTGCTCCATCATCCTCTTTTTGGATCACCTCCTTGCTTGCAAGCCTTCATTGAAAATTATATTGAATATTGAAACAAAACTATTCTAATGAAATTACAAGAGGAACTCGAGTTACATTCGAGATAATTAAATTATAATGAATAAATGACATGCAATTCATATTTAGAAACCAAAACCATAAATCAAAACCTCTATTCTATGGGTCTTTTGGCCATAACCATCCACCATGTTATCACATAACACATGTAATATATCTTAGATTATATAAACATATCATATAATCATATATAACAAATTTTGAAATTTCAGAAAATCAATTAAATTTCAGTAAATAATAAATCATCATTTTAGGGCCTGTACCGATATCGAATGGCTTACAGACGCCAAGCTGAATTTGTTAGTATTGCTCAGTGGCACGATTCCAGTCAGAAAACACATATCATTTGCGAAAATCGAACACTGGACACAGATTTCAAAAAATCTACATAAGCCGTTTCAGAATTTGTATCGAACATCATTCTCATAATAAGAATAAACATGTATCATATACATACAACAATACACACAATCATCACATGATTGTACATCACATTAATATCATATATTCAAAAGCATATAAAACATATATATCAACATATAGCAATGGCATATCATATACATGTTTATATACATCGAAAAACTGTTAAACACATAACCGACTTCCTTATGAATTAAACTAATAATCCGCTTTTGACAAAATCTCCCCATATCAGAAAAATAAAATTCATATTTAATATTGTGTTTCATAAACAGAAGAATCTCATGATCGTTTGTTCAATTTTAAAATTTTAAATCATTATAGATTTTATTTTTCTTAAGCAAACATGGCATGGGTGTTGTATCTAATTCTGGATTTGAAATAAATTCACAAGTCCTTTAAATATAGATGATTTAATACTTGTGAAATCATTTAAGAATTCCTTGCAGATGGGATTTCTAACAAATATGCATATAAATAATATCACAAGTTCACTAACCAATTTAGACAAAATGAATTCATCAAGTTGTTTAACAAATATCTGTAAGTTATTCTACTAAGTACAATCTCGAAAGAAATGATACATGTTATCCATGCATTTGTTCTGTGAGTTGTGTAGAGAGTATCCAGCAGAGTTGTTGGAGTTGAAGTAGTTTCCTTGTCTAGAAGATCAAATTATCATATTCACAGGTTGCTTTAATTTCTGCCTTTGCTGCAACTGTGTATTGAGTGCTTCTTCTCATTTCAATCAAGAAATCAACTTTTTCCACGAAATTGACAGTTTCTAGGAATTACTTCCATGCCTTTCTTACCACCTGCATCATCTATATCTATATAGTCAATTAGGTTAAACCTATTATCTTCAGGGTACCTAATTCTAAGAATTGGTGATCCCCTAAGATATCTAACAATTCATAACTTAGCTATAAGATAAGATTCTCTAGTATCCACTTAGAAACTTGCACATAGGCATATCGAGAATAAAATATATGGTCTTTATGCACTTGAATAAGTAATGAGCAGATCATACATCTATAGCTTGTCACTTCAGTTCATATACCTGATTTGCCCTGATCAAGTTTAGTGGTTTGTTGGTAAGAAGTTTTGGCAGGTCTAGAATCTTCTAAATTACGCATCTTCAAAAGATCCTTGACTTACTTTAATTTCAATCATTCTTTTGAATTAATTGTAATCCAAAAAGAATTGCAACTCTTCCAACATGCTTACCTTGTACCTACTCTGCATTAACTTAGCAAAATATCTCTTGCACAAGTTTTGTTAGTAGACCTGCATATAATACAATCATGGTATACTTACACATATATTACATTATTATGTGTGTGCCTTGTATTCTATAGAGATATATGTATATAGCAACTCTACCAAAATCATTTTCAAGTAATAAACTAGTTAGAGTGTCATACCATGACCTTGCAGATTTGCTTAAATCCCTAACTCCATTCATAGAGAGCTTGTGAAGAGGATGATATACAAATTCCAATGTATCTGTAACTTCAAAGTCCAGGAAATATTGTACATCAAATTCAACTTCTAGCTCACCATTCAGGAGTGCACTTATCCACATTCATCTGATAGATATTCACACTTGAATGCTCAGCAGGTGCTAGGGATTTCCTATTGTTATTCCTTAGAACAATGTCAATATTTGTAGAAGGGGGGGTTGAATACAAATATTAAAACTTTTTGTGTGTTCTAATATTTGTTCTTGATGATTGAAAGAATAAGAGAATAAGTTCGAACAAATTAATGCTGAAAAATAAAACTGAACAAAGAGATTTAAAATTATTGATGGATTGGTTTTTCCATCAATATATATTTTTGCTCAATGCTCCTAGGTTAGAAGAAACCTAGCTTCGTTTTTACAAGATTAGAAAACAAATCAACTGTTCTTACACAAGTGCTCTCAAGCTTGAACAGTTGATTAAGAAATATGTCTAACTTGTATGTTTTCTAATAATGCTACTACACTTGTTTATATACCACAAGTGTTCTTTTACAATTCCTATATACTAGGATTGTTTCTACCTGCCTTCCTTTTACCTTTTTATATTTTACAAAAAGGTTTGAAAGACAGCTTCTGATTGAGTCTTCACAGTCACTCTAGACTGTCTTCCATAGGTGTGCTTTTTGTTCTCTGGATCTTCAACAGATATTCTTTCTGTGTTGTCACACTCAATTGATAATTTGCTGTTAAGCATATCAATTGATCCATTCTTTAATCCATCAACTGATGTACTACTTCGATTGATCTTTATATCCATCGACTGATAAAAGATGTCTTATCGATTGATAGATGTTATCAATCGATATATCAGTCGATGGGTCTTCACATCAGTTGATGGTCTTCAATGCTTGACTTGGCTTCTTCGATTGATCCTTCATCCATCGATGCTTCAATATCAATTGATCATCCTTCACTTGTGCAATTTCCTGTCTTCACATAATTACAATTTAACAGTTTAATTTACACATCAATTGATGATCCATATCAATCGACTCTAACATCAATTGATGAACAAAATATCAATTGATTTACACCTTATCGATTGAAATAGACTAAGTACACCTATGCTACAATCCAAATTATCAGTTGATTCAAAAAAACACTTCAACTGATAAATGGTTTCCTGATCAATTGATATTTATAACTTTCATATTAATTGATCAGTTACAACAAATAAAATTTCTATGATTCTAAGATTAATGTTATCATCAAATCTCATGTAGATTCCTAACAATCTCCCCCTATTTGTGTCTGTGTTATTAACATGCATAAATCTACTTGATGATAACAAAAACCCTTTAAAAAAAATTACATTTAGATAGAATCAAGAAACTTAATTGGCACATTAATTTTGGAAGTACCAGATTGATAGATAACTCCTGCAAGCAGCTTCAATGTCTTAATAATTTAATTTAGTTCCTCTTCCTCCTTTTCTCAGCATTTTCCTTTAGTTGCCTCATGAAAGAACTTCTCAATATTGCTTCATCCCTGTCAGTTTCTCCAAGTTGCCTCATAAGGTAGTGTATTTCTTCATCTGTGATTTTGTCCAGATATTTGCAGATATCAAAGAACTTTGTGTTGCCCTCTATATCTGTAAAAATCATAGCATACTTTGGCTCCAACACCACCTTTTTGACCTGTGACTTCCATAGCTTTAGAGGTGAATCAGGTTCAGCTTCTGCCTTGGATCTTCTTAACCTTGAAATTTGTTGTTGTATCTCCTGAGCAATTGTTGTGTTGAGTTTGTACTTTCTGTTGAGTAGAGGAAGAATAGTCTTTAAAACATTGTAGCTTTGCTTCATTATCACCTTCAATGAATAGATTGTTTTCACTCCATTTTCATACTCCAACCTCATTGATTCTTCATGGTTAGAGGTTGCAGGGTGAGTCCTTACTCCAATTAATCCTTTTTCATTGATTACTGGTATTCCCTTCAAATCATAACCTTCAATTGTGACCTCCTCCTTGATTTCTTCTTGTTGACCCTGGAGGTTTTCCTGAACCACTATTTCTTGAGTAGAACTTGACCTTTTCTTGGCCATAGAAACTTTTCTCCTTTTTCTCAAAGGTTGCTCTGCCTGTAGCTCTTCTTCCAAATGCCATTGCATTTCCATCTGTCTAGCAATCTCTTCATTCTCCCTTTCTCTCCTTGAGGCATCTGAGATTCCTGTAGTGATGGCTCCTTGAAGTAGCTTTTGACTTACTGGTTCAGTCTCTTTCTTCTTCTCTTCTTCAATCACTATTGCTTTCCCTTTCTTCTTTTCTTTAAGAGCTTCAATATCCAATTGAAGAAAAGCTTCTGTATTTGAGTTTCTTTCCTTGACAGCCTTTTGTGCATCTTCATTTATTTTTCTTGTTTGAGCAATGAACTCATCCAAGTCTCCTTTTTCTACTGCCTCTGTTACTAACTCAATGCTTCTCCCTAGATCTTCAATTCTTTTCTTTTCTCTCTCAATCATTGATTGAGTTTCTTTCTCCCTAGAAATTCTCCTAGCTTCAAGATCATCATCAAACTTCTTGTAATCTTTCTTTTTCTGTTCTAAATTATCTTTTGGAGAATTAGATGACTTAGATTTCTTTGAAGATTGATTGTTCATGTTACTTCTGCTTTTATCTCTTCTGGGTGCAGAACCACCAATGCCACTTGACTTATCCATACCAGAACCACCTATTTCACCACTTCCACTGCCTTTGCCATCACCACCATCATCATCCTTCTTCTTTGTATTCTCCCCCTTTTTGTTATCATCAATTGGAGGGGGTGGTGGAAGTCTGTCAAGAAACCTTTGAAGAATGGAAGCATGAAGATTTTGACCTCTGATAATATCATCCATCTTCTTTTCTAGAGAACCTACTCGAGTCTCCAAAGATGTAAAATTTTTGGATTCTTTGAAAAGCTTGTCTTTGATGCTATTCATGGTGTTGAATGGTAACTTTTCATTCAATCTCCTGTCCATTGCATCCTTGTTAGATGAGACAGAGTCCTTAATCCTCTCCAGTTCCCTCCTTACTCCTGTTACTGTCATCTTTTGAATTTTCATTGATTCTCTCATATAGTGAGCAATTCTCCTTTGAGTATGATCTTCAATTTCTCCTTCCACCATTGTTCTTCTATATTGAGAGAGAATTTCAGTCTCAGCAGCTTCTAAGGAACCATCAATAGTGCTCATCCATGGCTCTTCATCAGAATCACTCTCCAACTCTTCAGGTGCCATATAACAAGTGTCTGTTGCATTGGCAATGCTTTCCTTCAGATTCCTGGTCCTTTGATCTGTATGATCAATGCCCAAGAGTTGTTCTACATTTCTGTTACTTGAAGTAGCCAACCCTTGATATTGTGGATCAGGATGAATGAAATTCTTTGGATCCAATTCACCAGCATCTATTTCCTCTTCAAAGTCTTTAGAAATTCCACTCCCACTAGCTTCAGCATTATTTGCTCCCCCTATCTCCTTTACTCCTTCTTCTGCCATCATTTCAATTTCCAATTCCTGTGCAAAAAGTAGAATGTTTTTATCACTTTCACTCATCTCTCTATTTTGCATCAGGATCTCATCCTGGAATCTCACCTCTCCCTCACTCATTTCTTTTGCACCTACTAAGGTGGGGCCCTCAAGTGTTTCACTCTCATTCCTGGAAGAAATAGGAATGTTTTTACTCACTTCCTGTCCTTTTGCCAGGTTACAATCCTGCCTCTCACTCAACTCACTCAATCCTAAGAGTGTTTGTGCAACATCAATTGATTGAGCATCAATTGATGTATTGACATTATCAGTTGAAGTGGTGTTTGGGATATCCATCGATTGATGCATACCCATCGATTGATCTTGAGTATCGATCAATGGCTTATCAGTCGATGGCTGAATATCAATTGATGAAGGAACATCAATTGATGGAGAAGAAACAGTTGAGATAATTTGTGAAGTTATGTTTGAGATGATATTGGAAATAGAATCCTGAAAATTCTGAGAAGAAGATTCAGGAGAGAGTGTTGGCTTCTCCTTGAAAAACAAAGAAGGAGAATCTGAAAATGTTCGATAATCTATCAAAACATTTTCTGAAGAAGTTTGAGATGGGGATAGAAGAATAGAAGAGATAGGAATTGAAAGAGAATGGGGCTGCATCTCATCATTTATATGAGATGCATCAAGCAGACTTTGTGAAGGCTCCTCCACAGTTTCCTGTGGTTTTACAGTGTGTGATTCCCCAAGTGCAAAGGTGACTTTCTTTTCTCTTCTTTTGTATGGTGTTAGTGTTTTGGCTTTTGTGTCCCCAATTTGATTCTGTGCCCCTGGTTGTGGGCTATTTTCAATATTGTCATCCTTTTGAGAGAATGACAATAGGGATGTGGTATTTTCCATGTTAACATCCACAGTCTTTTGGGAGACTATGGAGTGGCTAGGTTGAGGTTGCACACCCTCACTCTCCTTATCCTTCTGGGTTCTTTGATGTTCCCCAGTTCCCTCACCACCTACATCCTCCTCTAATCTATCTACCACACTAGTTGCTTTTCTTTTCTTGGTTTTTACAACAGCAGGTTTTTGAGAACCTGTTGAGGTTGGTTTCTTAGATTTGGATTTAGAGATTGGTTGTGTGGCCTGGGTAGGAGGGTTGGGGTCATTACTACCACCCTCCATAGTCACAGAAGGCAAAGAAGAATTAGGTTTAGAAGAGTTTAAAGTAGAGATAAATACCTGAACAAAAGGGGGATAGATCAATTCCACATTGCTGTGAAGATTGATCCTAACCAAGTCTTTAAAGACCCTTTTGTTTTGAGTCCAGCAATCCAAAATTTCTGTATTCCTGTCAATCTCAATATCCTTGACAAAGTGGTTAATAATAATTATAATAAATCTTGCATAATAAATATGATTAGATCTATTTATTTTATTCCCCAATTTGGCAGATATTTCATTGAGTAACAGGCTTCCTAAATTATGATATCTATCATATAAAATGATATACCCTACTTGTTGCATACTTGTTGTTATTGCATCAAAATTACTAACCTTACCAGAAAAACACTTTATTAAAGCATCAAAGAAATATGACCATTCTTTTCTTAGATTCTTTCTAACAATACTACCTAGACTAGCATCAGGAGCAGTATAGTTGATTTCCCTAAGCATGTTTCTAATATCTGTGTCAGTGGGTGCATTTTCGGTATTATTTGCAGGAATATTTAAACACTCACCCAAGACCACAGTGGTTAGAATATACCTTTGTCCTTTGCATTCAAAGGAGATTGTAGAAAAATCATCTGCTACTTCTGCTGTTGTCCAGAATTCTTCAACTAGATTGCACACTATTTGAAAGTGTTTGTCCTAAATCCAATCATGTATGATGAGTTAGGAAGAACTTTCTTGTATTCTTATTTGATTTCATTAATATTAATAAAAGACTTATTTGTTTTATTACGGGCTTTATCTGTTTAAAGTGTCTTAAATAAGATGTTCCATAGTTTAGAGTGAAGCTTCTAGAATTATAATGAGATTATAATAGTGAGATCTAGAAGATGATGACTCTTGACTTAAACAGTTCCTGATCATAGGATAACTAATTGGAAGTTAGTGAATCCGCAAAGATTGGTACATACTATGCTTGCTCCTTTAAGGAGGATGTCTGTTCTCATAGGCATTTGTGTGGTGACACTATAGCTAGTATGTAGGTGCTTATTAAGAAATAAGTTCACTGAACGTGACTCGATAAATTGAACAACTAATGGAGTTTACTCATGTGTCAATAGTTGTTCACTAAGTGATAGTTGTGCAAGTATCCTTAGACTTGAGATCGTTAAAGTTATATTGTATATAATGAACTATGTTCTGATTTAGTCCTTAGTCTCAAGGACATCCATTAGGTCTATTCCGGGCATAGGGATTTGTGTATGAAGATAGTTAACGTCAATAGAGGATCCACCCCTTCCAGTATGGGAAGAGAATATCCTATGTTATTCTTAGTATGCGAGTTCTGGAATCTCTGGCCAGAGTGAATGAAATTAGAAAGGAGTTTCTAATTTGCATTAATATGAACTTTGCACTATGAATAAGAAATCATATGATTAAATTTAATAGGCTTGACACGAGTTCCATGCCTTGTATTTAATCGGGATATTGTAGGGTGGAAGGAATTGATTGTGCGGTAACTAGTCACTGACAGGTTCTTGGCAGTGAATTCATATTATCCGGATAGTCGCGATATGTTGAGAAGCATCACTCACGATGTAGAATAAATATAATTAATCAGTTAATTATATTTAATGAATTATTAGAATTCATATAAATAATAAATAAAAAGTTTATTATTATTTATTTCTACTACCGGCTTAATATTGAACCTACATGGTCACACCATAAAAGAATATTTTCTTTGATGAAAAGATTTAAATTATGAGAGAGAGAATTATTTTCTAATTAGTTTAGAAAAGGAAATAATTATTAAAATAGTTTTAATTATTATTAAAGCATTTTATTATAATATGGGGTTTAATATAATAATATATATTGATATATTATTTATAGGAAAAACCCTAGGATAGTCCTATAAATAGAATGAGATGCATCATTCTAAGGACACACTTCTAGGTTTTGGAGAAAACACAAGCCTCCATCTCTCTCTCTCTCTTTTCTCTCTAAAAAGGTTTTAGAAATTATTTGAAGATCTTCATCAAAGGAAGAATTCTTGGTGGATACAGGTAGAGTACTTCACACTCTGAGAAGTAGCTGCTAGGATCTCTTGTTCACACACTTGGATCGCTTTAAAGGTATGGTTTCGATTTATATGATAATATGCGATCATATATATGAGTTTACGGTAAAAAAATTATAATATCACGCTTCCGTACCTCCGTAAATTCCTTCAATGGCATCAGAGCTAGGTTATGCATATAGAGATTCATGTAAAAAAATTCAGATTTTTTGGAGCATGTATGGATTTATTATGATTTTTGCAAGTTTGTTTAGATTTAATTATGAATTAATTCGAAATATTTTTTGCATGAGATTTTGACCACTGATCTGGATTCTACAAGTGTTGTGGATCATCTGGGTATTGTTTTCATAATTTTCTGATGTATAGATTATTTGTTATGAATTTTTTAAAATTGTTTTAATTAAAATTCATGTAATAATTATGCATGTTGAAAAATATGGATTAATATTTGCACTAGGACCCTTGGCTGATTTGGTTATTTTAATATGCTGTTGGATATCAAAAATGATGTTTTTATGTTTTTTTATTAATTTATTAATTAATAGTTAATTAATTTATTAATATTAAAATATAAAGATATTAATAATAGTTATTATAATAGTTAATATATATAAACGTTTATGTCTAAAACGAAACGGCAGACTGTGTAACATTCAACGGTCAAATTTTTTTTCTTTCCCAGCTGCGGTCACGCGCGCGTGGCTAACAGACACGGATATGGGCTGTTGCGCATTAAAGGAATGCGCGACAGTGTCTATTACGCATTTATGAAATGCGTTACAGCTTGTAACGCATACGACACACGCGTTACACCGGAAAATTGGCTTTAATGGCTGTAACGCGTGTGATAAATGCGTTACGCCCCTCCTGTCCACATTAAATTTGATTTTTTGGAGTTCCGTAACTCCGATTTGGGCGTGCAATATATCGTTAGATTCGTTTTTCCGAGACGGATTTAATGGAGTGGTCAAATAATTTTAATATAAAGGTTTTGAACTGTCCATATTCCCTAAAGTGTTTTAAAGCATGTATTAATTGTTTTAATTTTTACTATAATAAATCCATACATCATTATATCATTGTATGACATGATATTTCTTGCATGCTTACTTGTTTATTTAATTTTATATATGAGATATATGCCTAGATTTACCATGCGATGATAGATTTAGGTGAACCTAAATCAACATAAGGCGTGCTCTAGAAAATCTAGAATAGGAATCGTTTCTTGCCCTAACAATAATATTATATATACAATCATGAGATTCTTGTGTTTGCGAAACACATAATTAAATATGAATTTTCAATATTGAGAGAAAGGATGATTCTGTCTAAGAAAGGGGTATTAAGTGACGCCTCTTGACAATGCTCCCCCCGATCTGGGAATTATCCGATTATCGATTATTGGTTTGAAATATTTAATTTAAAAGGAAGAATCTCTTTATAATATTATTATGATTGTTAAATAATATTGTTTAATTAATAATAGTTGATAATTATTTATTTATGAAATAAATAATCAGTTAACAAATTTTATTAATTGATTAAATAAGATTTATTCGATTATAAAATAGTAAGGATGTGATCTTAATATTATTAATTATTGATTTAATTTAAGAAATTAAATTAAGGGAGATATTTATTTTCTAAAAGGGTTTAGAAATAGTATTAATAATTAAAAGAGTTTTGATTATTAATTAATTATTTGGTTAGTAATTGTAATACTTTATAGAAAACATTTAATTGAAATTTGTGTCTATAAAATATGTGTAATTATAAACCTTATAATAAAAATCCCTCTTAATTAAAAATAATATCAAGTAGTAATTGGCCAATGACACAACGGGCTTGTGTCGGTCATAGCCTTCCAACATGATAGAAAGTAGTTCTTATTTTTGAATCATTGTCGTTTCGTGCTACAGCCGAGGGCTTTGATTTCGAAATAAGAAATACTTGTCTATTACATAGAGATGTATACAATGAGTTAGAATCTAATAGTCGTTACGTGCCACAGCCGTGGGCAGTTGGAGACTGATTCAGTTGTATGAAATGTTGGGTTAGACTTGACTTAGAATATTGAGTTTGTCGTGCCACAGCCGTGACTCAATTATTCAAGAGGCTAAAGTTTTAATTAGGGAATGACATGAGATGTTATTGACAAGAGTTGTCTGCCTACTGAACATCACATGGCGTTTCGTGCTACAGCCGAGGTTGTGTGATGGAATGTAGGATCCCTATTCCCACTAGCATTATGAATGCTTAATTTTTCACTTAGAGGGTTGTATAAATTAGATAAACTAAGGGGAGCCACTTATGAATAAAGACCCGATTCATATAGTGTTTTAATAATGAAATTGATTATTTGCTAAGTGTTGTTATGTGTTTGTCATTTACAGATCTTAGATATACATCATGTCTTCTGCACTATCACTACGAAGCATACTAGATGCTCACAAGTTGACTGGTCCAAACTTTGCTGATTGGCTTCGAAACCTGAGAATTGTTCTTAGGGCTGAGAAGTTGGACTATGTGCTGAACTCACCAGTACCCGATGCTCCTGCCGAAGATGCTCATGATGATAAGCATGTAACTTACAGGAAGTGGATGGATGAAGCAAATGTTGCTCAGTGCATCATGCTGGCATCTATGAACTCTGAGCTGCAAAAACAGCATGAGAACATGGATGCTCATACCATTCTAGTACGCTTACAAGAGTTGTATGATGTACAAAGCAGGACTGCTCGATATGAGATATCGAGGGAGCTATTCCGTTGTAGAATGGCGGAGGGATCATCTGTGAATGATCATGTGCTTAAGATAATCAATCTGATTGAGCGTCTTGGGCAACTTGGTTTTGTCATGGATGGGGAGTTGAGCCAAGACTTGGTCTTGCAATCACTCCCAGATTCGTTCTCGCAGTTTGTTGTGAACTTTCACATGAACAAATTGGATGTCAGCCTGCCTGAACTCCATAACATGTTGAAGACTGCTGAGTCGAACTTTCCCTCTAAGAAAGGTTCTGTTTTTCTGATTGGTGGTAGATCCACTTCCAAGAAAAGGAAGTGGAATCCTCCCAAGAAGAAGAAAGTAGGTGAGAAGAAGCCAGTTCCACCAAAAGCTGAAGACCCCAAAAGCAAAGCTGTTTGCTTTCACTGTAATAAGGTGGGGCACTAGAAGAGGAACTGTAAGGTTTACCTTGCAGAACTGAAGAAGAAGAAGGGTAGTGAGACTGCCGCTTCTGGCTCAGGTATGTTTATGATTGAAGTAAACATGTCACTAAATCAAATTTCTACTTGGGTATTAGATACCGCCTGTGGTTCTCACATTTGCAATTCATTGCAGGGACTAAGGGATAGTAGGACTCTTGAGGAAGAGGAGGTTATTCTGCGGATGGGCAATGGAGCAAGAGTTGCTGCTGTATCTGTAGGATTATTTGATTTACATATGCCTACGGGCAAGACTATTGTTTTAAATAATTGTTATTTTGTTCCCTCGATTGTGAGGAATATTATTTCTATTCCCATGTTAGACAAGGATGGATTTTCGTTTATTATTAAGAATAATGAATGTTCAATTCTTAGAGATAATGTTCTTTATGGTAGTGGTATTTTGAATAATGGTCTGTATGTATGTGACGTAGAGCATAGTTTACTACAAGTTGAACATACTAATAAAAGGAAAAGGGATGATGAAAATCTCACATATTTATGGCACTGCAGACTTGGTCATATTAGTGAAAATAGACTACGGACATTGCACAAGGAAGGGTTACTTGAACCTTTTGATTTTGAATCATATCCTACATGTGAGTCTTGTCTATTGGGAAAAATGACCAAATCTCCATTTAGTGGACATGGAGAAAGGGCTGCAGATTTGCTAGGATTGGTACACACAGATGTATGTGGACCGATGTCTACGCAAGCCATGGGTGGTTTTTCCTACTTCATTACTTTCACAGATGATCGATCTAGATTCGGATATGTGTATTTGATGAAACACAAATCTGAAGCCTTTGAAAAGTTCAAAGAATATAAGTATGAAGTAGAGAAACAAACCAAACATAGTATTAAAACCCTTCGATCAGATCGAGGTGGTGAATACTTGAATGGAGAGTTTCTAGATTATCTCAAAGAAAATGGTATAGTCTCTCAATGGACTCCTCCATATACTCCACAGTTAAATGGAGTATCAGAAAGGAGAAATCGAACTTTGTTAGACATGGTTCGATCCATAATGAGCTATGCAGATCTTCCAGTATTCCTATGGGGTTATGCATTGGAAACCTCAGCATATTTACTGAATAAGGTGCCTTCCAAATCTGTTCCTCAAACTCCGTATGAGATATGGAAAGAAAGGAAACCGAGTCTTAAACACGTTAAGATGTGGGGATGTCCAGCTTATGTCAAGAAAGTTGACCCTGATAAACTGGAATCTCGATCTGTAAAATGTAGATTTGTGGGATATCCTAAAGAGACTTTAGGGTATTACTTTTACACCGATCATAGGGTGTTTGTCTCCAGACATGCTACCTTCTTGGAAAAACAGTTTATCCTTGAAGGAAACAGTGGGAGCAAAATAGAACTTAATGAAGTTCAAGAAACACAAACTACTACAGTTCAAGAGGAAACACCTGTTCAGACTGAACAACCTTCTGTGGAACAGCCCATTCGTAGGTCAGAGAGAGTGTCTCGCCAACCTGAGAGGTATTATGGCCTTGTCATTGAGAATGACAATGAGTTAACAATCATTAATGATGACGACCCAATGACCTATAATGAGGCTATAAGTAGTATTGACTCAGAGAAATGGCTAAGTGCCATGAAATCCGAAATTGATTCTATGTATACCAACCAAGTATGGACTTTGGTTGAAGCACCCAAGGATGTGAAACCTGTAGGGTGCAAATGGATATACAAAAGAAAGATTGGAGCGGAAGGCCAGGTGGAGACCTATAAGGCCAAGCTCGTGGCAAAAGGATTCAAACAAAGGCAAGGGATTGACTTTGATGAAACTTTTTCGCCTGTAGCCCTGCTTAAATCAATTCGGATTTTGCTTGCGATTGCAGCTTACTATGACTATGAGATCTGGCAAATGGACGTGAAAACGGCCTTCCTCAATGGGAAACTTGAAGAGGAAGTGTATATGACACAGCCAGAGGGTTTTATTTCCAAAGGGAATGAACACCTAGTGTGCAAGCTGCTACGAACCATATATGGATTGAGGCAAGCTTCTCGTAGATGGAACATCCGTTTTGATGAGACAATCAAAGAGTTTGGTTTTATCAAAAACATAGATGAACCATGTATCTACAAGAAGGTTAGTGGGAGAGCGGTAACATTTCTTGTGTTGTATGTGGATGACATACTTCTTATAGGAAATGATATACCGATGCTTCAATCAGTCAAAATGTGGCTATCAAAGAACTTCACTATGAAGGACTTGGGAGAAGCATCCTACATTCTCGGTATAAAGATCTATAGAGATAGATCTAGAAGAATGATAGGTCTTACCCAGGGTACATACATCGAGAAAGTGCTTAAAAGATTTAGCATGGAAAACTCCAAGAGAGGTCTCATGCCGATGAGCCATGGAGTGTCCCTTTCCGAGAAAATGTCTCCTAAGACAGCTGAGGAAAGAGAGCGTATGAGTAAGATTCCTTATGCTTCAGCAATAGGATCTATCATGTACGCGATGATATGTACTAGGCCTGATGTTGCTCATTCAATCAGTGTGACGAGCAGATATCAGTCCGATCCAGGTGAAGAACACTGGAAAGCAGTAAAGAACATCCTTAAGTACTTGCGAAGGACTAAGGATATTTTTCTTGTTTTTGGTGGTTCTGAATTGATAATAGAAGGTTATACCGACTCTAGTTTTCAATCAGAATGTGATGATAGCAAATCTATGTCAGGGTACGTGTTTACTCTGAATGGTGGTGCGATTAGTTGGAAGAGTTCCAAACAGTCTACAACGGCTGACTCCACAGCGGAAGCAGAGTATATAGCTGCAAGTGAGGCTGCGAAAGAAGCCGTTTGGATGAGGAAATTTGTTTCTGAGTTGGGAGTTGTTCCTAGTGTCGAGGAGCCTATTGTATTGTATTGTGATAACAATGCAGCAATAGCACAAGCCAAGGAACCTAGGTCTCATAAAAATTCCAAACATTTTTTGCGGCGCTTTCATTTGATTAGGGAGATCATAGAAAGGGGAGATGTCAAAATAGAGAGAGTTGACACACATAACAACATAGCAGACCCACTTACAAAGCCGTTGTCTCAGATTCTTTTTGATCGTCATAAAAGGAAGATGGGTATTACTTACCAGGGTAATTGGCTTTAGTCCAAGTGGGAGATTGAAAGTGTTTGTCCTAAATCCAATCATGTATGATGAGTTAGGAAGAACTTTCTTGTATTCTTATTTGATTTCATTAATATTAATAAAAGACTTATTTGTTTTATTACGGGCTTTATCTGTTTAAAGTGTCTTAAATAAGATGTTCCATAGTTTAGAGTGAAGCTTCTAGAATTATAATGAGATTATAATAGTGAGATCTAGAAGATGATGACTCTTGACTTAAACAGTTCCTGATCATAGGATAACTAATTGGAAGTTAGTGAATCTGCAAAGATTGGTACATACTATGCTTGCTCCTTTAAGGAGGATGTCTGTTCTCATAGGCATTTGTGTGGTGACACTATAGCTAGTATGTAGGTGCTTATTAAGAAATAAGTTCACTGAACGTGACTCGATAAATTGAACAACTAATGGAGTTTACTCATGTGTCAATAGTTGTTCACTAAGTGATAGTTGTGCAAGTATCCTTAGACTTGAGATCGTTAAAGTTATCTTGTATATAATGAACTATGTTCTGGTTTAGTCCTTAGTCTCAAGGACATCCATTAGGTCTATTCCGGGCATAGGGATTTGTGTATGAAGATAGTTAACGTCAATAGAGGATCCACCCCTTCCAGTATGGGAAGAGAATATCCTATGTTATTCTTAGTATGCGAGTTCTGGAATCTCTGGCCAGAGTGAATGAAATTAGAAAGGAGTTTCTAATTTGCATTAATATGAACTTTGCACTATGAATAAGAAAACATATTATTAAATTTAATAGGCTTGACACGAGTTCCATGCCTTGTATTTAATCGGGATATTGTAGGGTGGAAGGAATTGATTGTGCGGTAACTAGTCACTGACAGGTTCTTGGCAGTGAATTCATATTATCCGGATAGTCGCGATATGTTGAGAAGCATCACTCACGATGTAGAATAAATATAATTAATCAGTTAATTATATTTAATGAATTATTAGAATTCATATAAATAATAAATAAAAAGTTTATTATTATTTATTTCTACTACCGGCTTAATATTGAACCTACATGGTCACACCATAAAAGAATATTTTCTTTGATGAAAAGATTTAAATTATGAGAGAGAGAATTATTTTCTAAATAGTTTAGAAAAGGAAATAATTATTAAAATAGTTTTAATTATTATTAAAGCATTTTATTATAATATGGGGTTTAATATAATAATATATATTGATATATTATTTATAGGAAAAACCCTAGGATAGTCCTATAAATAGAATGAGATGCATCATTCTAAGGACACACTTCTAGGTTTTGGAGAAAACACAAGCCTCCATCTCTCTCTCTCTTTTCTCTCTAAAAAGGTTTTAGAAATTATTTGAAGATCTTCATCAAAGGAAGAATTCTTGGTGGATACAGGTAGAGTACTTCACACTCTGAGAAGTAGCTGCTAGGATCTCTTGTTCACACACTTGGATCGCTTTAAAGGTATGGTTTCGATTCCATCTCGATTTATATGATAATATGCGATCATATATATGAGTTTACGGTAAAAAAATTGTAATATCACGCTTCCGTACCTCCGTAAATTCCTTCACTATTTTTGGTGCTTCTGAGAGGGCCTTTGCAATTTTCGTACTCCTTAGAAATTCCATTAGGGGATGAAATTCTGTTGGGGCTTCCTCCACCATAGTGCAAGCAACGAAGTTGTTGAGCTCATAGTAGAATCCAGATTGTGAGACTTTCTTTGAAGATGCCATTATCGAGTTTGAAGATTTATAATTGAATTAACTGGCAAACTTGTTAGTAATTATAACAGAAATAATAAATAGACAGTAGTAGATTAGGGTTCTTAGCAAGAGATAGATACAGAGTAAGTTCGAAGATTGAGAAAGAGAAAGAGATAGAAAAATCGATAGTAAAAATGCAAGTAAGAATTAAAAGAAGTTTTAATCTCACTATTTATATTTACTGATTTCCCAACCAATTTCTTACTCAAAATAGAACTAAATCGACCGTTGGAAGAGTATTGATAATTAAAAGTTACCAATTTTGGCAATCGATTGTTATACATACAGGAATGTACGTTTTAATCAATTGATAAAATAAGTAATCAACGGCTAGATTTTTGTACAGGTCGATTGATGACATGGACCCCTTTAAATTCTAGGTCATCGATTGATAAATTGCTTATCCATCGACAGGTACAATTATCCATCGATAGACAAATATATCATTGATTTATATATCTATCTGTCGATAGTTACCCCTATCCATCGATAAACAAATATATCATCAATTGATATATTTATCTGTCGACAGCTCCAATAATATCCATTGATATGTAAAATATTTATCAGTTGATTATTGAAGAATCAATAATTTAACATAGTTAATGGCTACATGTAATATAAATACATAACTTGTCAGACATTTAAAGGATTAGATATAATTAAGCATACTTAAATCACAGACCAATCTATTGAAGGTAGATTCATCTAATGGTTTGGTAAAAATGTCTGCAAGTTGTCTTTCACTAGGGACAAAATGTAATTCAACTGTACCATTCATTACATGTTCCCTAATGAAGTGATACCTTATGTCAATGTGCTTGGTTCTGGAATGTTGTACAGGATTTTCTGTTATAGCAATGGCACTTGTATTATCACAGAAAATAGGAATCTTGTTCAAGTTGAACTCATAGTCAAGTAGTTGATTCCTCATCCATAATATTTGTGCACAGCAACTTCCAGCTGCAATGTATTCAGCCTCTGCAGTAGATGTAGACACTGAATTCTGCTTCTTGCTAAACCATGAAACAAGCTTATTTCCTAGAAATTGACAGGAGCCTGTTGTGCTTTTTCTGTCAATTCTGCAACCTGCATAATCTGCATCTGAATAACCAATTAGATCAAATCCAGAATCTCTAGGATACCAAATTCCAAGATTTGGAGTTCCTTTGAGATATCTGAATATTCTTTTTATTGCAATCAAATGAGATTCTCTAGGATCAGCTTGAAACCTAGCACAAAGACATGTAGCAAACATTATGTCTGGCCTACTTGTAGTTAAATAAAGTAATGAGCCAACCATACCTCTATAACTTGAAATGTCCACTTTTGCTTCCTTAGTGTTTAATTCAAGTCTAGTTGCAGTGGCCATGGGAGTTTTAGCAGAAGAACATTCACTTAAATCAAATCTCTTTAATAAATCAGAAATATATTTGGTTTGATTTATGAAAATACCATCTTTAACTTGCTTGATTTGCAAACCAAGAAAATAGGTTAGTTCTCCCATCATGCTCATTTCATATTTACTCTGCATCAACTTAGCAAACTTTTTACAAAGTTTTTCATTAGTTGAGCCAAAAATAATGTCATCTACATAGATTTGAACAAGAATCATAGAGCCATTTACATTTCTATGAAAGAGAGTTTTATCAACAGTACCTCTTGTGAAGTGATTTTCAATCAAGAATTTAGACAATGTGTCATACCAGGCTCTAGGTGCTTGCTTCAATCCATAAAGTGCCTTGAGAAGATAGTATACAAATCCAGGATGAACAGGATCAATAAAGCCAGGAGGTTGTTCTACATATACTTCTTCTTCTAGTTCTCCATTGAGAAAAGCACTTTTCACATCCATCTGATACACCTTGAAATTAGCATGAGTAGCATATGCTAGAAAGATTCTGATTCCTTCCAATCTTGCAACTGGTGCAAAAGTTTCATCAAAATCTATGCCTTCTTCTTGTGAATAGCCCTTTGCCACTAATCTTGCTTTATTTCTTGTCACTGTACCAGATTCATCCATTTTGTTTCTGAACACCCATTTTGTACCAATGATAGACTTGTTCTTTGGTTTGGGCACCAGCTTCCATACCTTGTTTCTTTCAAATTGATTCAACTCTTCTTGCATAGCAATTATCCAATCAGGATCATTCAAGGCTTCTTCAATCCTTTTTGGTTCTTCTTGAGACAGGAAGCTACTATACAAGCATTCATTTTGAGTTGCACTTCTAGTTTTGACACCATCATTTGCATCTCCAATTATTAATTCAAAGGGATGGCTTTTTGTCCATTTCCTTTGTGATGGTAAATTTGTCCTTGAAGATGATGCTTCATGATCATTGAAAGTGTTATGATCATTGTGATGTGATTGACTACTTGAGAACCCTCCCCCTGAGATGGACACTCTACTTGAAGATTGTTGAGCAGAGTTGATATCCATCGAATGATTATCAATTGATGTATTATCAGTTGATTGATGATTGTCAACTGATAAGTTATCTGTTGATGCATTGACATCAATTGATGGGAGGATTCTAGGTACTTGAACTCTTGTGATTTCCACATCATCATCACTATCTTCAATATTACTTGTGGATTCATTTTCAAACTGCAATAGATTATGAAATCCTTCATCAAACAACCCTTGAATTTTCTTGTCATCAAAAACTACATGCATAGATTCCATAACAATGTGTAATCTAAGATTGTAGACTCTGTATGCTTTGGTTGTTATTCCATATCCAACAAATATAGCTTCATCAGCTTTGGCTTCAAATTTTCCTAGATTTTCACCTTGATTTCTCATTACAAAGCATTTGCAGCCAAAGACATGAAGAAAGTTAACTGTTGGCTTCTTGTCTTTCTTTATCAATTGATATGGAGTTTTGCCTTGAAGTTTATTGATCATGGAAATATTTTGAATGTAACAAGCAGTATTAATTGCTTCTGCCCAGAAGTATGTAGGAAGTTTTGCTTCTTCTAACATAGTTCTAGCAGCTTCAATCAAGGTCCTATTTTTCCTTTCAACTACTCCATTTTGCTGTGGAGTTCTTGGAGCAGAGAAATGATGAGTGATACCTTTTTCTTCACAGAATTCTCTCATGGTTGAATTCTTGAATTCAGTACCATTGTCACTTCTAAATTTCTTGACCTTCCATTCAGTGCCATTGTCAACATTCTTCACATGATTGATAATTAATTTGCTTGCTTCATCCTTAGAATGTAAGAAATATACCCATGAAAATCTTGTGAAGTCATCCACAATTACTAAGGCATATTTCTTTTTGGCAATTGACATGATGTTGACTGGACCAAATAAGTCCATGTGCAATAATTCCAGAGGCTTATCAATTGATGATTCAGACTTTGACTTGAATGATGCTTTTCTTTGTTTTCCCTTTTGACATGCATCACATAGTCCATCCTTGGTGAATTCCATCTGTGGAATGCCTCTAACCAGATTCTTTCTAACCAATAAATTCATGGCTTTGAAATTCAAGTGGGCTAGTTTCTTGTGCCAAATCCAACTTTCATCTGTATTGACTTTGCTAAGTAGACATGTCATTGAATTTGCTTTTACAGAGAGAAAATCAGCCACATAGATATTTCCTTTTCTTTCTCCAGTTAAGAGAATTTCACCAGATTCTTTGTTGGCTATGATGCATGATTCAGTTGTAAACCACACACCATTACCATTATCACACAGTTGACTAATACTGAGCAAATTATGCTTCAATCCATCAACTAGTGCTACAGATTCAATGATAACATTTTCTTTTGCAATTGAGCCATATCCCAGAGTAAAACCTTTGCTGTTATCTCCAAAAGTAACTCCTGGGCCAGCGTTTTCCACAAACTTTGTGAGCAGGGACAAATCTCCAGTCATGTGCCTTGAACATCCACTATCCAAATACCAGAGATTTTTCTTCCTGTTTCCCTGCACACACATAAAACAATCAAGTTGCTTTTGGTACCCAAGTTGCCTTGGGTCCTCTTTTATTAGTTGCAGCTTGAGCCCCTGTTGTCAACTTAGGTTCCTTTTGTTTTGGTGGGTTTAAATCCACTTTATCTTTGAGAGTTGACTTTTGGGGCTTTGACACCTTAGAACTCATGGCATAATTTCCATGGATTTCATCATTTACATTAGGCATGTTCCATGGCATACCAGGCATGTTCATATTAGGATATGCAAAGAAGGGATTATACATGTATGGAACTTGTGCATAAGGCATATGAACATTAGGTGCAACCAAATTAGAAGACATGGCATTCATGAGCATAGGATTGGTAAACATGGCATTTGCAGTCATGGCATGTATATTTAAATCATTTGCAGATATAGAATTCTTTTCACTTTTGCATTGCATGGACAAATGATTTACACTACCACATTTAGCACATACCTTTCTAGGTGCATACATATCAGGAGTGTAATTATTGTGCTTATTTATGCCTACTTTACCATTCCTATTCTTTTTCTTTTTCTCAGACTTAGATAGAGTAATTTCCACAGGTGCTATCTTTTCTAATTTTTCTTTTAATTGTTTCTTGGATAAGCTACCTATGTTGATCTTCTCAGTCTCAGTCTCAACTTGATTCTTGGTTTCCTTAACAAACTTAATAGGAGTGCTAAATTTGTTCTTTTTATTAGTCATTGATGATTTACTTGTCGATGGATGCTTATCGATTGATTCAGCATCAATCGATTGATAATCCTTATCAGTTGATAAAGGATTAGCAGTCGATTGATCTTTATCCATTGAAGTATCAGCCAATGACTTGCCTATTGATTTGGGGAGATCTCCTAGAATATCTACACCCTGAACATCAATAATTTGTTTGGCAGTTTTAGCAGACCTATTCCATTTGCTAATGGTTTCAATTTCTTCAGCTAATTGTTCTTTCAACAATTCTTCTCTTTTCAAACTGTTTACTAGTTCATTCCTAGCATCCTTTCTTTCCTGCTTAAATCTTTCTAAACAAACAAGTTCATTTTCAAGAAAAATATTTCTCTCAGTTAAGGCATCAATGGTGTTCTTTAACTTGAGATTTTCTTTGTTTAGAGATTTTAGAGTGACATGCAAATTGTACAGTTCATTAGACATTTCATTAATAGTACTATTGCATTCCTCAGATGTAAGCTCGGAAAAGTTGGTAGCTAGTACCTGATTAGATGCTGAACTAGCTTCTTCATCTTCATGATTGGCCATTAATGCAAGATTGACATATTCTTCAGAATCACTATCCTCAGCAGCCCAGTCCTTCTCCTCAATTACAAAAGCCTTTTCTTTTTGTTTTAAAAGGTCAAAGTATTTCTTTTTATAATCAATACCCTCATATGACTTTGCCTTTTCTTGTTTTGGCTTCCTGCACTCACTTGAGAAATGACCAGCCAATCCATAGTTAAAGCATTTGAATTTAGATCTGTCAACCAGATTTTTATTTTGATTGTTGTTTCTAAACTGGGATCCAGGCCTTTGAGCATATGGATTCTTCTTGAATTTTAGCTTTGAAAATTTCCTTGTCAGAAATGCAAGGTGTTCATCAATCTCATCCAAATCATCCTGAAAGCATGTTTCATCTTCTTCACACTTGCTCTTTCCTTTTCTCTTGAATGATTCTTCAACAGCATCACCAGCCATCATGACTGACTCTTCTTCATAGCCATTTTCCTTCTTCTCTTCATTTCCCTTGACTACCAAAGCCACAATTTTCTCTTTTCTTTGATTCTTCTCAATCTCTTCATCTTGTTGGATTTCCAACTCATATGTCTTGAGAATACCATAAAGTTTCTCCAGTGTAAAATCCTTGAAGTCCTGAGATTGTCTAATGGAAACAGTCATTGGTTTCCATTCTTTTGGAAGAGATCTAAGAAATTTTAGATTTGTATCCTCAGTTGCATAAACCCTACCATATAGCTTCAATCCATTTAACAACTTCTGAAATCTGCTATAGGTGTCATTGATAGATTCTCCACTCTTGAAATGGAATGATTCATATTTTTGAATCAAGAGTTGCATCTTGTTTTTCCTTACTTGTTCAGTTCCTTCACACAGAGTTTGAAGTGTATCCCATACTTCTTTTGATGAAGTACAGTTTATTACATTGTCAAACATATCTTTATCTAGACCATTAAACAGAATGTTCATGGCCTTCTTGTCTTTGAGTACTTCTTTTTCATCCTCTTCTGTGAACTCAGAAATAAGTTTTGGAACATGTCTGTCAAGTGCAGGAGTTCCATCAGGGTTTACACCTGTGACTAGCTTCATGGGAACATGAGGACCTTTTTCTATGCAGTTAACATAAGAAGGGTCGAGAGAAAGAAGATGCAGATGCATTTTGACCTTCCATGGAAAATATTCATCTTTCTCTAAAACTGGATTTTTCACACCTGAATCTTTTTGACCCATATTGACTGTTCTTGATCTTTAAACTTTCTGTATGTTGAAAGCCTGCTCTGATACCAATTGTTATTCCTTAGAACAATGTCAATATTTGTAGAAGGGGGGGTTGAATACAAATATTAAAACTTTTTGTGTGTTCTAATATTTGTTCTTGATGATTGAAAGAATAAGAGAATAAGTTCGAACAAATTAATGCTGAAAAATAAAACTGAACAAAGAGATTTAAAATTATTGATGGATTGGTTTTTCCATCAATATATATTTTTGCTCAATGCTCCTAGGTTAGAAGAAACCTAGCTTCGTTTTTACAAGATTAGAAAACAAATCAACTGTTCTTACACAAGTGCTCTCAAGCTTGAACAGTTGATTAAGAAATATGTCTAACTTGTATGTTTTCTAATAATGCTACTACACTTGTTTATATACCACAAGTGTTCTTTTACAATTCATATATACTAGGATTGTTTCTACCTGCCTTCCTTTTACCTTTTTATATTTTACAAAAAGGTTTGAAAGACAGCTTCTGATTGAGTCTTCACAGTCACTCTAGACTGTCTTCCATAGGTGTGCTTTTTGTTCTCTGGATCTTCAACAGATATTCTTTCTGTGTTGTCACACTCAATTGATAATTTGCTGTTAAGCATATCAATTGATCCATTCTTTAATCCATCAACTGATGTACTACTTCGATTGATCTTTATATCCATCGACTGATAAAAGATGTCTTATCGATTGATAGATGTTATCAATCGATATATCAGTCGATGGGTCTTCACATCAGTTGATGGTCTTCAATGCTTGACTTGGCTTCTTCGATTGATCCTTCATCCATCGATGCTTCAATATCAATTGATCATCCTTCACTTGTGCAATTTCCTGTCTTCACATAATTACAATTTAACAGTTTAATTTACACATCAATTGATGATCCATATCAATCGACTCTAACATCAATTGATGAACAAAATATCAATTGATTTACACCTTATCGATTGAAATAGACTAAGTACACCTATGCTACAATCCAAATTATCAGTTGATTCAAATAAACACTTCAACTAATAAATGGTTTCCTGATCAATTGATATTTATAACTTTCATATCAATTGATTAGTTACAACAAATAAAATTTTTATGATTCTAAGATTAATGTTATCATCAAATCTCATGTAGATTCCTAACACCTATTGTTAGGTCATCAACTTGTTCAGCCCTAATAGGATCAAGTCTCGTCAATGGTGCTTACTATTTGATCTTGAAAGTACTGAAGATTCTGTTTCCATTATCGTCTATACCTTCTGCTTTATAATAACATGTAGCAATCAGTTTGGCTCTGTCCCTCATAACAATGCCAATAATCTTCCAGTTTCTGAGAACCCTTACTGTACCAATTTCATTCTTGTCTTTTGGTCTGGGTTCCAGCTTCATTAAATTTCTGCCTTCGAACTGATTGAGATCATCTTGTATTGCAATCACTCAATCTGGATCAATCAGTGCTTCTTCAGTATTCTTTGGGATTCCAAATGTTAAGTCCCGAAAAATATATGTTCATTTTAATTAGCACTTCTAGCCTTTACTCAATAATCCGGTTTACTAAGAACTAGACTCCAGGATTGACTTTGACTTCAAACCTTTTGTCTTGGTAGATATGTTCTTGAATGATTCCTTTGATCTTCATTGTGTTGAGTATGACTAATAAATCCTTCTTTTATTTGTTCCCCCTAAGTTGTTGTTAGGATGTGTTGAAGATCCTTCAACTTTTTTAGTGGATTCTGTTAAAGTTCATGAGTTGTGTAGATTTACTACCATTTCCACTAATAGGATATGAATCATCATCAGTATCATTGTTTCCTTCTGCAACCTCAGTATCTGAATTTGAATCTGACAGGATGTCAAACTTTAAAGATTCAGAATAGTCATTCATTTGAATGCTTGGGAACATGGTGTAGTAGGACGAAATATTCAAACTTTCAATCACCTTCTAGTTTTACATCATATATGCCTTGAAAGCTTTCGACTTTAATGAGTAGTCGAGGATAATTGTTCCACGAACCTTGGCTTTAAACATGCCAAGATACTTATATAAATCTTTAATAAATATCAATTTCCTCCAAACACACGAAAGAGCTTCATCACTGTCACTGATAGAATCAGCCTTGCATTTAACTTCATCAATAAATGCTTTCCCTTGCTGCATCCTCACAAATGCCTGAGATTCATGCTTCAACCCAACATAATGTCTGTCATCTTTTACTTGTACATGCTTCTTCAAACTGTGTAACAAACCCCTGATTTTGTCTTTCAAATATAAATCATCCATGTCTTGTAACCGCCTCTTGAACTGTTCTTAAAAATTTCCTTTATGGAATCTATAGGTAAGGACCTTAGATTTAGAATTGAGATTCTGTCTGAATCTGATGTCACTGAACTTCCTATTGCCCTGCAGGCTTGACTTGCAGTCCAGTTCTCAAGATATTCCAAAGTGTCAAATTCACATACAACACCTAGACCACTACCGCGAGCTATAACATGTTCAATTCAGCTTCTTGGATAATCTCGTTTCTGTTCAGAGGTTCTCAACCGTGACTTTAATCAAATTTGGTTCCTGGGTCACATATACAGTGGATATGCTAAGAACCTTCTTTACCAAATATTAACTTCTTCAACTCTTGTTCTAGTTCATAGGTCTTTAGCACACAATAGTTCTTCTAAAGATAATGTGATTGTATCCTTAAATTCCTGTTGGTTGTAATCATGTTTTCCAGATGATCTGCAGTGTTAGCACGAACTCCTGTAATCCTCCTGTAGAATAAACTTTAAGGCTTGTACTGAGATGCCACGCAGTCTAGTCTTTTCTCCTTCACTACTTAAACCCCTAATATTTTTCGTCCAAAAATTCAACTCAAACCAACCAAAAACTGTACCCAAATTAATTTATTCTTTTGCAGCTACCAAAATATTAGTGGGATCCTATAGAGTAAACCTCTAAGGAAATTAATACCACTATTTTTTTAACCTGTTCTAAAATTAACTTCATTGGATAATCTTCAGTCAATTTTAGTTGCCTTCAATACCCCGAAAAATCTTCAACTACAAACCCCTGAGCACCCTCGAATTAATATTTAAGAAAAATTTATATTTACTGAATTTTTAATTTTCTTAGAAAATAAATTAATCAAAAATAAAAATTTACAACAAATTAATTTTCAAGAATACAAGGCACACACATAATGTAATATTAGTGCAAGTATACCATAATTATATTTTATATGGTTCTACTAATGAAAATTTGATAAGACACTTTTGCTAAGTTAATGCAGAGTAGGTACAAGATGAGAATGTTGGACGAGTTGCAATTCTTTTTGGATTATAAGTAATTCAAAAGAATGATGACAATTAAAGTAAGTCAAGGATCTTATGAAGATGTGAAATTTAGAAAATTCTAGATCTGCCAAGACTTCTTGCCAACAAACCACTAAGCTTGATCAGGGCAAATCAGGTATATAACTGAAGTGACAAGCTATAGAGGTATGATCAGCTCATTACTTATTCACGTGCGAATTGACCATATATTTTATTCTCAATATGCCTACGTGCAAGTTTCCAAGTGGATACTAGATAATCTTATCTTGTAGCTAAGATATGAATTGTTAAATATCTTAAGGGCTTGCAAATTCTAAGAATCAGGTACCCTAAAGATAATAGGTTTAACCTAATTGGCTATATAGATATATATAATGCAGGTTGTAAAAAAGACAGGGAAGTAATTTCTAGAAACTGTTAAACTCCATCAACTCTGCTACATAATCTCCACACCACTCACGGAACAAGCGCATGGACATTAGGTATCATTTATTTCGAGATTAGTCCTTAGTAGGATTACTTGCAGATATTTGTTAAACAAGTTGATAAATTCATTTTATCTAACTTGGTTAGTAAAGTTGAGATATTATTTATGTGTATATTTGTTGAAAATCTCATCTGCAAGGAATTCTCAAATGAGTTCACACGTATTAAATTTTCAATATTGAAAGGACTTGTGAATTTATTTGAAATTCAGAACCTCGTCCTTATTGCTACTACTTTAATTATCATGTTTACAATGTTATATGTATATGTGATAATTAGGTGTTCTAGCATAAATTTGAATATTATCTTAATTGATTTAAATTATGATGTAAGACAATTCGATGTCATATCAGTCTCATAATTTAAATGAATTAAAATTATACACAGTATAATTATTTGTATGTTAAATATTTTATGATTATCAGTTAACGATATCTTGATTAATTGTTTTGATTTTTTTCTCTGATATTTTTAAATGTTTTGTTACAAATAATGGTGACACTTTTAATATTAGTGACATTATTTAGAATTACTGATCTAAGTAATCATTGCATATTTCAAAATTCACTAATATTAAAAGGCGAAATATTTTCTAAGTAATGTGTATAAAATTCTCAATATTTTATATACTTGGAAATATTTTCAAAATTTTCCTTATTTTTTTATTTATTCGATTAGCATCTTTTTGAAACTTTTAGTATCATTACTTATATATATATATATATATATATATATATATATATACACACATATATATATATAAGTAATTTTCTTTTTTTCTTATAAGTTGCAATTTTTATTTTATTTTATTTTATTTTTAAATTTATTTTAGTCAACGATGAATTGTTATAAGAATCATAAGTATTAAATGTCAATATTTAAAGGACTTGTGAATTTCTTTACAACTACTTTCTCGAGCTTACATATATCACTGATAATTGTTATGAGTATAATTGTCATATGTTTGAGTAACAATTATTAGATATAATGTATGAAGTTAAATGGTAATTTTCATTATTATGATTATTTAGTAATTAGCGAGGGTATTTTATCTTATTAAAATTATAAATTGAAACCATTCAATATTTATTAGTTTCATAATTTTAATACGATGAGATATTATGAGCATAATTACTTGCTTTTTGAAAGTATTATTAATTATCATGTATTGACAGTTTGTTATTGTTTCATTGCAATTAATTGTGATTTTTGTTGTTAGTGATAATATATATTGTTTATCTGAAAATCACTAATAATAAAATTATATATGTGTTCTGAATCACAAACTCTTCAACATACTTTTATTTTCAAAATTTTCCGAGGAGTTTTTGATTTTTGATATTTTTAGTCATAATACTTATCGAACAAGAGCAATCGACTCGAGGTAAAGCAGATAATCTCGATCGTGATATATTCTCTAATCAATTGATATCAAAATATTACAATTGATATATTGAGCCCTCAGTGGCTATAGGACGAGTTCAAGGGATTGAAAACCTACAATCTCTAACACAAATCATAGAATAATATACACTCAAAAAGATACAACTTCATGTACTAAACTCCTGAAAAGAAAAGTTTTATCAACTAAAGAGGGTGAGTAAATAAGTGCCTCTAGTGCACTAGATAAGGAAGTATCTATGAGTGTTCTAGCAGCTCTGCCTCTATTTAGAATGTGAAATTGAAACCAAGACAATTGCTAACTAATTTATATCCTCTCAAAAGGGTATAGATTTGCAAATGAAAAAACTATTACTAGGTTCATCATCTTAACATGACGAGTCTATTGAATTCGTCCTGTCAGCCAAGACCATTTGTAAATAGTCAACTTCATCTGGACACTTTCAAACACTGCAAACCATAAATGTATATATTCAAATGCACTATAAGGATTGTCAAACACTAAGGATGAAATGACAGAAGCAATTATTTTAAACTTCCATATCAAGGAAGGAAGAATGATTGACGATTCTGACTGAATCAACATTCATTCACAAGCGTCGGGAGGAAACTTGGATCATTTATTACATTATAGATCCTTGTCTCATTCCCTAGATGGAACATATCTGGATTCCTAACGGAAGAGATCATCTTAGATGATCAGCAACTCATTGAATCTATTCATGAAGCAATTCAGTTTTCCAAGTCAAATATTTTAATAGAGTCAATTGAGGACGGGGATTTACGAAACCCCATCGCACCACCAGTGACCTCTATTGAAGGGACTATGGTGATCTTTTTTACAGGTACAAAAAACTGTGCCATCCGTACTGAGAGAGAAAAAGTGTTGAGAGAAGAGTGTGAAATACAAGTGAGAAAGAGTAAAAGTATATATTCTATGAGTGAAACACGTAAAGAGTATATGAGCGAAACACTTGTCAGATACACAAAGGAAAATCACACACTAGCACAATTACAAATCTCATTCCCAATTCCCTGTTACAGATTTCTAATATTACACAACTAAGGAGGATGAAATTTCTTCTGAAGAGAATTACTCAACTAAGGGGGAGAATTATTGAACAAGATCTAAGGGGGAGAATTGTTGAACAAGAAAAAACGGTATATAAAGGATTAATTTACTTCTTAAATTAATTAAATAATTAATTAATTTAGAATTATTTTAGAATGACAGAAGATAGAGCAAAGGCAGAAAGATTTCAGAGTTAACAAAAATGTTATACAAGTCAAAATAGTATTTTAATTCTACTATCAAAAGTTAACTAATTATTTAATTAAATTAATTCAAGATGAATTTAATTTAATTTTTAAATTATTTAATTAAATAATTAGAATTAATTTATTATAAAAGATATGACTTGGTATGACTTTTAATAAAGTCTAAAAGACTTATTTAAAAGTCATGCCGAATTTGTGTAGAAAATAAAGTCATACAACTACAAAAAAGTCATAGCGAGATTCAGCCAAAAAGTCATGTCGATTTATTCAGCAAAAGTCATACAGAGCTGCTCTGAAAAAGTCATACTAAAGCTAAATGAAAGGTCATACCGAATTGATTTAAGAAAAGTCATACCGAGCAAATCAAAAGGTCATACCGAATTATTTAAATAAAAGTCATACCGACTTTTATTAAATAAAAGTCATACCGAGCTTCAACAATATAACGACGGGGAAAATTACGTGCACTTTATAATATTTAAATATGCTTTAATTATAATTTATTGTATTTTAGATTATTTTTAATGCATTTATTTTTGTTTGGATTTTTATTAAATAGGAAAATTACCCGATATGTGTTATGTGACTTATGTGTAGCATAAAATATTTTAGGAAAATTCCTAATAGTACCACTGTACATTTGGCTTTTCCAAATGGTACCAATGATTGTTTTGAACTTCCAAGTGGTAACACTGAACTATTGACTTCATCCACACTGTAACACTCTGTTATCTATCTGTTAGTCAAATGTTATAATCATTGGTACCACTTGAAAAAGTCAATTCTATAGTGGTACCGTTAAGAATTTCCATATATATAATTTTCATAAATCGACTAATTTTAATATTGATTAAAATCTTTAAAATAATAAGATTAAAATCAATTAATATTTATCTAGTTTCTATATAGTAACCCAATAAGTCAGTAATCCCAATCTTTTCTTTTTGATTATAATATATATAAATTATGATTATTTGAACAAATAATATATATTTATTTTTATGTTTCATTAGTTTCATGATATAAGAACTTTAAACATGATCTAAATTATGGATGATATAAGGCTTTTAAAATAAATTATGGAGAATTTTTAACCTAAATCAACTTTGGGGCTTTAATTTTTATAAAAATATAAATATCTTAATTAATTATTAAAAATCATAAAAATTTACTAAAAATAGTAAAAGTTCAGGGAATTGTGGAAGAATGTATTTTTCGTGTTCTTGAAGATCAAAGCGACTTTTGAAGGTGATTCTGAGCTTAATTTTCTTAATATGAGTAATCAAATTAAATCCCATGCATTGAATTACATGATTACGTGCTCCGTCTTCGTTAGAAATTGATTGATTTTCATTTTATTATTTTTGGGTTAAATTTGATTATTTCCGTTTATTATTCTGTTGATTGTTGGTTTAATTAAAGTATATGGTTGCATAGATCATTTGTTGGTGAGTCTATAGACATTTTTTATTATGATTTTGGAGTACTTTTTTACGTTCACCAGATTTTGGTCGGATTTTAACTGAACCCACCGGAATCTGGGTCGGAGAGACTTGTTCTTGATTTGGTTGGTCCAGGTGAGCTGCTGGTGGTGGTCTGGGAAGCATGTGGGAGGTTTTATTTTGAAGATTGGACTATATTTTGGGGTCGCCGGAGTATGGGCTCGTCAAAGTCAGTCTGACTTCGAAGCAATCGAGGTTGCGTAGTTAGGATCTTGATTCTGGTACAATGGTGATGTTGTTAGCCCTTTGAGGGTATGCGGGTCTAATTTATTTGAGTGCTTGAGTAGTAGCCGGAAAAGTCCAGTCGGCCGAAATATTTTTAATTGGCTGGAGCACTAGTTTTTAGTGTTGATTCTCCTTGTAGTGAACATATTTAACTAGGGGTTGCTATGGGGTGAATTTAGACACAAAAATCGTGTTGTACGGAATTGTTTTGGAGGCAAACGGGTGGTCGAAGGAGCTTCGCTAGAATCCGGTGCGACGACCTATTTCTTGGTTGTGTCCGGCCGTTTTTCGGTGAAGGTTCTTGGCAGGCTAACCTTTGATCCGTTGAAACCCTAAACCCATCTTTAAAAACTGTTTTTGGATAAAAAAATTTAAAATTTACATTTTAATTCTTTTTGTTTTCCCAGTTGCACAAGTAGAAGGGGGGGTTGAATACTTGTGTTCCTTTTATGCCTGATTTAAAATCAACTCGATATGAATTAAGAACAAAGATCAAACACAAAGATATGAATAAGTACTGTTTATATTATTGATGATTAAATACAAAACTCTACTAGGGTGTACACAAACCCTAACAGCTTCTCTGTGATTATCACAGCAACTCTCTTTATCTCTATGCTATCACAAAATTTCACTCAGACAATTATGCTTCGATTTTTTTTTTTTAACAATTAGGTTACATAGAGTTTATATAGGGAGCTGCCTATCAACTAATAACAGAAAGATAAATTACAATAGGAATATAATTCCTAATTATTAGTTGACAGTTTCCTTCTGTAATTCTCTTTCCTTCCCATAGCATATCTGCAATATATTTATCTTGATCTTCGAAGACTTTCCATTCCCGTGATCCTCTTCCAAATTTAACTTTAACTGTATAGACTCTGAAACCTTCAGATTCTAATGATCTTCAGACTCTGATAAATGTAGACTCTGATAGATCATAGACTCTGATAGTCTATAGACGCCGATCACCTTCCAGACTCTGATCTTCATGCAGACTCTGGTTTCATTTTCTTTCAGAAATTCTTCTAAGTACAAATAACTTGAATGTTGACTATCTAGACTCTGATTATACATTTCAGAGACTAGAAAGACTTATTATAGATAAACTGTGTTAGACCCTGTTCTAGTATTTTGTACATCATCGAATGAATACATTCATAACATTCTCCCCCTATTTATGCTTTATAAAATGTAAGCATAAATCAAAGTTTGATGATGTCAAAACTAAAGAATAAAAATATTAATCTAGAACAGTATAAAAGAATTATAAAGGAAAAAAATTACTTCTTATTTAATCTTCTCAAAGGCTGGATTATTCTTCAAAAATGAATTCAGCATATTTTCCTCCACAATTGCCAGAGCTTCACCAACAAATTTCTTCAATTTCTTCATTTCTGCACTTGAGCATTTGATTTGACAGTAAGCTGCTCTCAGATTATTTGCATTGCTTTCTTTATCTTTCAAGTCCTTCAATATTAGAACACTAACTTTCCCACTCATAGGCTGAAACCCAAAGTAATGACCCACACCTTCTTGAAATTTAATCTGTTTTTCTTCCAATGGCATGACTTGATCATTTCCTTCAGTATCAACATATTTTAAAGAAAATTTGCCCATTTGTCGATTTGCCTGTCTGTGCAAAGTCATCTTTCTGTCAATCTCTTTGAACCATTTGTGAGTGATAGCCTCTTTACTTTTATTTACTTCATATGCAATCTGTAAGAGAAATCTAATGTACTGTAATTCCTCAGCCTGTTTGAAAAAAATAAAATAAAATTCCATCACCATCATCATAATCTGTAAGTGATAGCCTCCTCTTTTTTTCCAATCTGCATTATTAAAAGAAAAGAATTTTCATCCATCCCCTACTCCAACTCATTGGACCAACTCTTTGGAAAATCTTGATCCCAATAATTAAAGCTAGGTTCAGGATACCCTAATCTCTCATTCTCACAGTGGGGTTGGACACCCACTTTCTCAATCTCACTCAGGCTCTCTACAGCCTTTTCTACCTCTCCTTTTGCCTGGACCAGTGCCAGCCTCTCAGATATTTTTTCACTCATTTTGGAGGGTGCACTCAAGAATCTTACAGAAGAGGTGTTAAGAGAGAATGATTGTGCTTCAATACCTGAACCACCTTGATGGAGGGGAACCCTTTCATATGTCTGAAGGCTAGGGGTTTCCACCAAAGGGTGAGCAGCAACAGATTTTGAACCCTTACAAGCATCTTCTTTCTTTGCAGAGTCTGTTGGCTCCAGTATTCCAGTCTCAAGGTCTACTCTAGACTCTGACTGCTTCAGTATGACTTCATTAGAAGCCAGAGTCTGAGTGTCACCGTCTTAGACTGTTTGTGCATGAGACTCCCCCTCAAGGTGGATAGACTCTGATAGACAAGGATGGAAAAGTAATTCTTGAGCATCCATCAGAGTTTGTCCTCCCATATCACTGGGGTTCTCATCAGCAATTTGTTGAGTTGCCAAGGAGGGCCTGACAGCATACTCCTCTGCCCCACTATCACCCAACCTCTGACTAGGTGGTTCTTGTGTGGGTGAGGCAGACTGAGCATCTTTATCACTAGTCACCACTGGTGCACTAGTCCCAACCTCCAACTGCCTTGCATCAGCTGCTACCTCCTGTGGTTCTACCAAAGTTAATGCATCCAAGTGTCCATTGAGAAAGATCCTGGCATGGAGTGCATTGATGGCCTGGGCAAAAGTCAAGTGAAAGGAATCCTGCAGTTCCCTTGCAATCTTGTGATAATGTGAGCCCTTGAGTTGATCCAATCTACTTTCATAGGTCGGATAGATGTATTTGTTGGCCACCTTACCTACATTTTGGACAAGAAAATCAACCACCTTTCTTGAAAGAGGCTGAATAGTATAAATCCAATCAATAGCTGTCCTGTAGGTAATCCCTTGATCCCAAATTGCTTCATAGTCAAAAACTGGTTGCTCAATCTCAGTTTCTAACTCAGCAACAGACTCTGATTCTCTCCTTTTGTAGATCTTAAGCTTTTTAGGCTTCTTTGTGATTTGCTGTTCAGAGTCTAGCACACCCAGCGCTTTGAGAACTTCAGTTGTCCTGCCTTCTATGAGCCCAGCTGCTTTTTCTTGGAATGAAGAGTTGAATAGGTAGCTGTATAGAGATTTGACCACATCATGTGCAGACATTTGTAGCTCCTGTTCCATTCTCTTCCTTAGGGCTTCATAGGTTGAAAGAAAATCCAAGACTTGAGATTGAGTCTGATGTTGCTCTGGATCTTCAACTGATTCCACCAAAGGATATAAGAATAGCAGTGCCTCATCACTTGGAGTAATGATTTCATCAATTAGACTTGAGGCTGCATCCAATGGCATTCCTCCCCAAAATGTGTCATGATCAGAGTCTAAAGGCAGTCTAGACTCTGACTCAACATTAGACTCTGGTTCAGGTAATTTCTTGCTTTCAGAGTCTGGCCCTGCAGGAGCCTTGGGAGCATCTGTTTCCTGCAAAACAGGGTTAGTAATAATAATAGGCTTGTGTGTGTATGCAGAATAAGCCTTCCTCAACCCTCTGTATTTTTGAGCAAAAGATTTCGCAGGAGATATAGTTTGAACATCCTGAGGTGCATGCCTAGGTTGATCAGAGTCTGTAGCCTTTTCAGAGACTACAGACTTGGCTTGAAGGGTAGAATCAAGTGTATCATGACCTTCTTTTAACAATGAAAGTCATTCAACAACTTGCTTCTCTAGAGGGTTGAGCTCCTCATCACTATGCTCATCTATAAGCCTAGATTGAATCAATTTCCTCATCTTTACAACTGGTGCCTGTTGAGAGACACCAGAGGTTGGTTTCTTTTTGGATTTTGGTTTTGAAGATTGTTTCTTTGAAGGTGATTGAGTGACTTGGGTAGGTGCAGGGGGACTCTCCATTACTTGCTCCTGCACCATTCTCACCACCAAAAAATGAAGCATTGTAGATAGAAGGTTTGTAGGTTGAGAGTTTGACCTGCATTACCTGTGGATAGTGCATGGCAGGTAAACTCTTCTTTTTGTCATCAATTCTCTTGATGTCAGAGAATATCCTCATTTGCTGTTTGTATGCCTGCACACAGCAATCATCTGCCAACTTGGTTGACATGACAGGAATGAAGTGGTTGAGGAGAATCATGAGAAATCTGTGATAGTAGACTTTCTTCCTCCCCTCTTGTACATTATTTAATTTAGCTCCTATTTGAGTGAGCAACATATCACCAATGTTGATCACCTTGTCAAACAGGAGACTGTGACCAATTTGATAAGTAATAGCAGTAATAGCATCAAAACCACTACACTTACCAGTAAAGCACTTAGCAAGTTGGTCAAAGAAAAAGGACCATTCCTTCCTTAAATATGGCCTAGTTATCTTACTCATGTTATCTAAGCTAGCAGAATAACCTATTGCCTTAAACATGCTTTTAATGTCATCATCAGATACAATATTATCAAAAGAAGACTTAATAGGCAGTTTAAACACAGAATTAAGTATATCTGCAGTTACATCAAAAGTACTGGAGCCAAAGGTGAACATGATTTTACCTGGTTGATCCTGAGAAGGATCAACTACCTTTGCAGAGCTCCAGGCTTGTGAAACAGCATCCATATGAATCACTGGTGATGCCTTGAGTATATAACTGAGCTCACTCTGCTCCAAGAAATCCATCATAGGATAGTAGTCAGCATCTACCCCTTTCTTGTCGCCAAGGGCTGCCACATGGTTAGTGGTCATGAACTCAAAGTCTCCAAAGGTGAATGCGATAGCTTTGGGTCCCCTCATCACAGTTGAGATAGCAACCATTGAAATTGTTGAGATGAAAGTGATGAATTCGCTTGAACAGATTTGCTAGGGTTCGTAAAGAGCTCTGTGAATATTTGTGCCTTAGAAAATAATTTACAAGAAACAAGTGAGTAAATTGTATGAAAAATTCTATTTTGTTCAAGTTGCATACAATACACACGAGTCTACAGCCTATTTCCAGTCAAAAATAACTTTTACCGCCTGTTTCAAGTCATTTGAACAGTTTAAACGCAATCAGAGTCTGCAGACGCTAATTTTAACCGATTCAGAGTCTAGGTGATATTTTTCTCAGAGTCTACAGACTCTCAGAGTCTACAGACTAGTCAGAGTCTACAGACTCGTCAGAGTCTAAAAACTAGACTCTGTCAAGATAAAGTACCTCAAGAATTTTGTATTAACAAATTATAGTTTGACACATCAGGAGCTATAATTAAAGTACATACCTTGCTTCTTGTAATTTGTAATCACTTACAATTCACCTACCAGTCTAAGAAAGTTAGACTCATCAAGTGGTTTTGTCAAAATGTCTGCAATCTGTTTGTCAGTTGGAACATAGTGAAGTGTCACAGTACCATTTTTAACATGTTCTCTAATAAAATGATAGCTGACATCAATGTGCTTTGTTCTGGAATGTTGGACTGGATTCTCTTCAATTTTAATAGCAATAGTATTATCACAATACATAGGAATATTTGAGAATGTTAGTCCATAATCAAGTAATTGATTTCTTATCCACAGAATTTGAGCACAGCAACTCCCAGCGGCAATGTATTCAGCCTCAGCTGTTGAGGTTGATATAGTCTGTTGTTTCTTGCTAAGTCATTTGCATCTTCTGTATTTGAGTAAAATTCAAATGAAGAGGCTCCCCCTAAATTGCTTGACTCTGTCAAGGGTTCAGAGTTGCTTGATCCAGACCCTGATGAGTTAGATTCTGAGGAATTTGACTCGGTCTGTCTAGACTCTGTCTGGGTAGACCCTGACTTGTTAGACTCTGAATCATTTGGAGTTGTATTTCCTAGCTCCCCCTCAGAATGTGCAGGTTCCTGTGTTGGATTAGGAGTTACTTGAGGGTCTTCATCCTCTTCTTCTTCATTTATCTCAGAACTTTTTAGATTTTCAAATTCCAGTGTAGTAAACTCTGACTCATCTTGCAATTCTGTAAACTTTTCATCATCAAATGCAACATGAATAGATTCCATAACAATTTTGGTTCTGAGATTAAACACTCTGAATGCTTTTGTGTTTGATGCATATCCAAGAAAAATTGATTCATCTGCTTTGGCTTCAAATTTGCTCAGATTTTTAGGATGTACTTTCAGTACATAACACTTGCATCCAAATATGTGAAAATGTTTCACACTTGGCTTCTTGTCCTTTATCATTTCATAAGGAGTCTTTCCATGCATATTTATTAAAGTACAGTTTTGAGTGAAACATGCTGTATTGACTGCCTTTGCCCAAAAATATACTGGCAGCTTAGACTCTGTCAGCATTGTTCTGGCAGCTTCTATGAGGGTTCTATTCTTTCTCTCCACAACTCCATTTTGTTGAGGAGTTCCTGGTGCAGAAAATTGTTGAGAAATTCCTTTTAATGCACAGTAGTCTTCCATGATTGAATTCTTGAATTCAGTACCATTGTCACTCCTTAGAATTCTAACTGTTTTCTTTGAATTTCTTTCCAGAAAAGTGATATGGTCTTTTATGTGTTGTGGAGCTTCATCCTTTGAATGTAGAAAGAAAACCCATGTGAATCTTGTAAAATCATCTACAATAACAAGAGCATATTTCTTTTTATTAATAGACATAACATTTACTGGACCAAATAAATCAAGGTGCAATAAATAAAAGGGTTCAGAAATGGTGTTTATTGTCTTGCTCTTGAAGGATGATTTCTTTTGCTTTCCAAGTTGACATGCTTCACAGAGTCCATCTTGCACAAAATCAACCTGTGGTAATCCTCTTACAAGATTCTGTTTAACCAACTTGTTTAGTGTTTTAAATTTGATATGTGACAGTTTCTTGTGCCATTTCCAGCTTTCTTCAATTGAGGCCTTGCTATATAAACATGTGAGTTCACTGTGTATGCAATCCCCCAAGCTGGCTTCATAAATGTTACCATGTTTGTGTCCTTTAAAAACCAGAATACATGTTTCTTTGTTAGTCACAAGACACTCTTTGTTGTCAAAGCCAGTATGGTAACCTTTATCAACTAGTTGACTTATGCTTATCAAATTGTGTCCTAAGCCATCAACTAGAGCTACTTGTTCAATGATGACCTTCCCAAGTACAATCTTGCCATATCCCAGTGTTTGTCCATTGTTGCCATCTCCAAAGGATACTTCTGGGCCAGTCATTTCCACAAAGTCTGTAAGCATGGATTTATTTCCAGTCATGTGTCCTGAGCATCCACTATCCAGGATTAGGGTTACATTCTTTACCCTTGTTCCCTGCATACATAAAGCAACTAGTTAGTTATTTTGGGGACCCAAACAGTTTTGGATCCTTTTCCACTAACTTTAGGTGAAACAGGTTTAGTAATTTTCACCTTTGGTTTACCTGTCTCCTTTGTTGCTTTAGACTCTGGTGGAGTCTTTACAGTGTCATACCAACTTTTATCAATAGACGATTTTAGCTCATAAAAATTGAAATACAAATCATGATAGTCCCTACACATATAAATAGAGTGAAATATGCTACCACAGTGATAACAAGGTTTCTGTGGAATGTAGTGACTTTTCAGAGTCTGTGGAGGACTAGACTCTGATTTCTTCTCAATTTTTGCCTTACAATCTATAGCTAAATGGTTGTGGGTGCCACATCTAAAACACTTCTTTCTAGGAGCATTAGGATCCTTTTGATAATTATTTGCCTTGTTAATGCCTTCCTTGTCATTCCTATTTCTCCTAGTTTTGGTAGACTCTGATAAGTTCTCTAGCCTTTCTTTTAACTTAGACTTAGACAAGTACCCTATATTAATATTTTTCTTAGAGTTATTTGCTCCTGTTTCATCCGTCTTTTTGTCAACAATAGGGGGACTATTGACAGATGAGTTTGTGATTTCAGTCTTTTCTTTAGGGATCACAAACTTAACAAGAACGAATGTACTTTTGTCTTTAGTCTTATTAACTTGGCTAGCTTCTTCATTGTTATCATTCTCAACAATAGGTCTTTTGTCTTGACTCTTGTCATAGCCTAGACCAGCAGTTTGGCACACATTTTGATTATTGAGAATTTCTTGAACTTTTCTACGAGAGTCTGTCCAGACTTTAAACTTAAGTCTCTCTTCTTCTAGTTCTTTCTTAACATAGTCATAGGCTTTCAAAATTTCAGTGTAGTTATGACTATATTTCTCAGAATCCTTTTTATATTGTTCCATTAATAATAACTCAGACTCTAAATGATCATTCCTTTTAGTTAAGGTTAAATTTTCTTCTCTCAACCTTTCACTTTCACTAGTGAGAGACCTACATGTTGTCATTATTTTATTAACCTCACTTTGCACAATTTCTATGCCATTAGAGTCTAAGTTCATTAAGGATTCAGGAGTAAAGATTGATACCTGAGTTTTAGGAGATAAGGGTTCTTTGGGAGATTATGATTTTCTTGAGGAGGATGTCATCAATGCTAGATTTTCATAATCAATTTCATCATTTGAGCTTGAATCTGCCCAATCCTTTCCTGTTGATAAAAGTGCTTTTCCTTTTCCTTGACTTTTTGACTTTTTGCATTCACTGGCAAAGTGCCCCAATATTCCACAGTTGAAACATTTGACCTTTTCTTTGTCAAGTTTGATTATAGTACTCTTGCTCTTTTCATTCTTCTCATCTTCCTTCTTGAATGATGACCTTTTGCTAAATTTGCCAGTTCTTTTGTTAAATTTCATTCTTTTGAAAGTTTGGGCAAACATAGCCATCATTTGACTTAGATCAATCTCTTCATCAGAATCAGAGTCTGTGTCAGTAGACTCTGACTCCACGACAGTTTTACCCTTCTTTCTTGAATCCTTGATTCTTGTTTCAGTGGGTTGTTCCTGTTGTTCTTTTTCAGACTCCATTAAGAGTGCTACAGATTTTGTCTTCACATACTTCTTATACTCCCTCTGTTGCATCTCCAAATCATATGTCTTGAGTCTGCCATACAATTTTTCTAGAGTTAGTTCATCCAAATCTCTAGCTTCCCTTATAGCTGTAGTCTTATTGTCCCACTCTTCAGGAAGTGCTCTCAGAAACTTGGTGTTTGTGTCTTCAGAATCATAAACCTTACCAAGCATAGCCATCTGATTCAAGAGTTTTGTAAACCTATCGTACATCTCAGTGATAGATTCTCCAGATTTAGCTTCAAAATACTCATACTCTTGAATTAGCAAAGACCTTGCATTCTTCTTGACATCTTTAGTCCCTTGACAGTGCACTTCAAATTTTGTCCACATCTCCTTAGCAGTTTAACATGATATAACACAGTTTGTAAGAACAGAATCCAAACTGTTAAAGAGTATGTTTTTGACCTTTGCCTCCTTAAGAACAGTTTCCTTGTCCTCTTTTGTCCATTCAGCCTTTGGTTTTTCAATGAAGTGTTCTTCAGTTACTTTGCCTTCTTCATTGATTTGAGGCACAAGCTTTAAGGGCACATAGGGTCCTTCAAGAATTCTTTCCAGATAGTCAGGGTCTGTTGCTTCCAGATGGTGCAGCATCTTAACCTTCTAGTGGGTGAACTCGTTTCTCTTAAGCATAGGAATCTTAGAATTACCATCTTTGTTTCCAGACATCTTTGATCGATTTTTAAACGTTAGGCTCTGATACCAATTATTTTCCCAGTTGCACAAGTAGAAGGGGGGGTTGAATACTTGTGTTCCTTTTATGCCTGATTTAAAATCAACTCGATATGAATTAAAAACAAAGATCAAACGCAAAGATATGAATAAGTATTGTTTGTATTATTGATGATTATATACAAAACTCTACTAGGGTGTACACAAACCCTAACAGCTTCTCTGTGATTATCACAGCAACTCTCTCTATCTCTATGCTATCACAAAATTTCACTCAAACAATTATGCTTCGACTTTTTTTTTTTACAATTAGGTTACATAGAGTTTATATAGAGAGCTGCCTATCAACTAATAACAGAAAGATAAATTACAATAGGAATATAATTCCTAATTATTAGTTGACAGTTTCTTTCTGTAATTCTCTTTCTTTCCCATAGCATATCTGCAATATATTTATCTTAATCTTTGAAGACTTTCCATTCCCGTGATCCTCTTCCAAATTTAACTTTAACTGTATAGACTCTGAAACCTTCAGACTCTGATGATCTTCAGACTCTGATAAATGTAGACTCTGATAGTCTATAGACTCCGATCACCTTCCAGACTCTGATCTTCATGCAGACTCTGGTTTCATTTTCTTTCAGAAATTCTTCTAAGTACAAATAACTTGAATGTTGACTATCTAGACTCTGATTATACATTTCAGAGACTAGAAAGACTTATTACAGATAAACTGTGCTAGACCATGTTCTAGTATTTTGTACATCATCAAATGAATAAATTCCTAATACTTTTAAAATTTGAAAATTATTTTAAAAATAAAAATAAATTATTTTAATTTCAAAATTAATTTTATTTAATTATTTTAATTTATTTAGATAATAATTTAATTAGTTTAATTAATTGATTAATTTAGTTAATTAATTATTATTTAAATATAATTAAGAATAATTGAATTTAATTATTTTGGAAAAATAAAAACAATTTATTTATTTATAATTATTCAATAAATAATTAATTTGAATAATCAATTAATTTAAATATTAATTGAGTTATTCTTATTAATTAGATATTAAATAAACTAGTTAACCGTTTTAAATAAAACAAAAAGCCTTACAACCCTAAAAATAATCCAGAAGTGATAAAAGTAGTTTCAATTCTCAAATTTATTTATAAACCTAGATTAATATTTTATAAAATATTTTGGGGTTCTAGTAATTATCCGGAGGGGATAATAATGATCCATTTTGACTCGCATAATATTTTATAGTCTTCTAATAATTATTTGAGTGATCTTTTCTTGTTGAGTCCTATCTGCTACGTGACTTACATACTGATTTGCTTCTAATTATTATTACTTGTTTATTATTTGATATTCGATATTGATACAACGTATGGGTAGACACTAGAACATGAGATAAACGTATGTTTAGAGATGTATGTCTGTCTAGCTGTCTAAAATAGAATATTTTATGTGTAGATAGGAGCGGAGTACCATACAGAGGGTCAGAGTAATTTACCCGCTTATTGGCATTTAGTCAGTACTTTACCAGCTCTTATATCAGGCAAGTATTTCTTCCTTGATCATCCTAAACACTTTTATTTTACTGTTTTCGATTATTCGTATCATGATAAATAGTTATTGTTCAGAACTATTTATGATTCTTAAATGTTTTATTGTGTAAACAGAGTTACCTGATATTGGTACTTTTGATATTGGAAGTTGATTAAAATAAACTCATCATATCCAGCGAATTATTGTAGTAAATAACGAGGATATGGTCTGTATTTAAAACTAAGCATACCTTTGAGTTCGGATTCTCTATTGGATTGGAATTTATTTAGCGTAAGTGGCCAGGAGTAGGTCTAACAGAGTTTAAGGAGGATATGGTAACCAATCCATCTTCACATATGCTAATATTACTTGTCTATTTGGTACTTATTGAGAAATCTTTGTTATATTTATGGGTATAAAAATGTACCGATGTGCTATAAAGGGGTTCTATTATCTTTGAACTGATCAGGGCAGTAGTGTTTATATGTTGTATCCAATCAATATTGCCTATGTGGCTATTATATATTATGATTTGGCAGATGATTCATTTCTATAACATACTGCACTATTTCAGTTTTGATATAAACTGTGAGTTATTTACTGTTTGGTTTTCATTTTAAATTGATTTACATTTACGTTCTTTATTCTGATTCTTATATCCTGGTTTTATTTCAAATGCTTTATATATACTTGCTGAACACTTCTTTGGATCACTCTTGCTTTTTATTAAATTCTTCCAAATATCCAGTATGAGTCACAACGGTAGCTCTAATGGGCGTAGAGAGCCTCAGGTGTCGAGGCAGCTCGCTTCTCGGGCTTCCAGGTATCTAGTTATTTACCATTTGGCTATTGTTAGAATGTGTAATAAAAATAGATCTAGACTTAAAACTTATCTAAACTTATGGATTTGAGTTTTATATTTAATGGGTGGTTTGTAATAAAATGGTTTGGTTTACTTCTAGTTTTCAGCTGCTTGATTTAATATTACAACCTATTTGCGATATTAGGTTTGGCGGGGTTAGTGTGCATCTGGTTTATATTATTTTATTATTGATTGGTTGTGACCCCCAAATCTAGACCCCGGATTTAGAGGGAGTCACAGTTGGTATCAGAGCTACAGGTTGGTGGTCACTGAAATAAGCAAAGATATAGCCCATAAAAGATTAGGTAGATCACTTCAGATAGGTTTACATTCACATGCGATACGTTTATATTTGATTTTAGCTTAAGCCTAAGCTGTGAGCCGTGTTGTGATACCATGCTACTTGGTTATCGTAGGGTCCCACTACGGAGCACGTACTAGTACCAGATTTGGCACCTCAGCCTATTCTAGTGACTGAGCCTGTCATTGTATCCCCACCAGCACCTATAGATATTCAGTATACAAGGGCTATTATGGAGCCAGATTACCTGATGGGGCTAGATTTCCTGTTAGATTCAGAGGAGATGCCAGAGGAAGAAGTGATAGTGGTAGATCCAACCGCACCAGTTCCGTGTCAGGCTGTTTAGGCAGTTCCAGTAGTAGCACTTGTGGAGCAGGTTATAGTTGACATATTTGGGGATGACGCAACAATGTTGGAAGCTCAGATAGGAGAGCCACAGACTGTTCCCTACCGTATATACCCGGGGTTGTTGAATGACTATTGTGACGCCCCTAGATCCAGGGTCGGAGATCAGGGTCGTCACGCTCTCGTTTTCCAGTTGTTTACCACTTAATACTTAAATCACAAATAATACTTCTTCACCTGCAGTGACCCCACAGTTGATATATGCACACACACTGAGTTACAGTTATTACAACGCAAAAAGGAAAGTACTAGACTTATGAAATCAGTACAGTTTCTACTTGAAACAATATTGTTCTCTTAACATTCATTTTTGTTAATAAGCTTACACAAGTCATAATTATAAATAAGGCATACCAAAAGCAGCTGCAACCCTATACTACTCAAACTCCCTACCTGAGGTAGAGCTGAGAAGAATCTATAGAAGGCGCGTGCGTTGCCCACGTGGTTCCACGCTGTGCGCCTAATACAGGGCATTCTTCTGACCTATTGTGTTATGATATATAAGGAAAGCAAGAGTGAGCAATATAGTGCAACAATCAAATGAAATTACAAATATATTCTTTCTAATCATTTTAGAAATTTGTAAAGATTGGGCGCACATCATACATCCTCTTAAGTTTTTAAAATAAATAAACTTTTTGTCAAAATAACTCGGACGAGTAAGAAGGAATATCAATATGCCAATCACTGACAACACCCTCATTAACTCAGCTCATAGGCTTTTATTACGATGTTGCAGCACAATTCCAATTGGAAGATGGGACTGTATCCGGAGCATTTCACCACGCTTCTACCGTATATACACGATGATCAGTCGCAACATAAGACAACTCTTGTTATTTCTCTACATGTAGATGAGAGAGCCAATGGCATTCTCTACCGTTATTGGGTATCACCCTAGACCGCATATGGGCCAAAGTGCTAGGTTGTGCGTCACTCGGCCACTTACGGCTATATATCCTAGTCCACTAGAACAATCTATAAATCTGGAACCGGAATTCAATCATAGTTCCCCAAGTATAAAATACTTGTTAATAGATTCATCTATCTCTGAACAGTTACTTCCAAAATACTTAGGGAAGTAATATTATAATAATGTGTGTGTTGACCTCCGTCAACTAATCTCATATATTAAGCAATGAAAATCATTTGAAAATCACAACCTGGGAGTCAATAAAAAAAATCTCTTAATTTTGACAAGTTGAATACCCTGACTACAGTAGGGCAGTGATCTCAAAACACACTCGTATTCAAAGAAGTAAATCATTTATTTACGTCCTAGACTGGATTCCCAATTTTTGATAAATCAGAGAATATTTTATTCTTATTTAAAGAATTATAAAAATATAAAATAAATATCTAGGAACATGCTATATTTAAATAAATTTTCTGAAGGTCAGAAATATTTCAAATAATTATTAAAGACCTCGACTAATTTTTAAATCAATTTAGAATATTTAATAAATATTTAAGTAATATTTATTAAATAAATAAACAATTAATAAACCTTCTTAAATGAATATTCAGAATAATATTCATTAATTAAATAAATATCCAAATAATATTTATTAACGCTATTTAAAATATTTATCAATAAAAATATCCAAAATATAATTATTGGAATATTTTTAATCGCTATTTAAAATAATCTATTTCCGGCAACTTCCGGGTTACGACAATATACAGAATAATACTTCTGACTCCCCGTCTATGTTCGAAAATACGAAATCCCGCACTAATCTTAGAGCATTTATATATACACCGACTTATATCTATAATACCATATAGCATATAAACCAAAACATATGACGAAAGATTCAACAACGTTTAAATTAGTTCGTAATTCCAATAAGTAGTTATATCACAACATCAACAGTTTTCAAACACAACAGTTGTATATAGAGTACAGGTTTTGAAAACTTGCATAAGTATAATTTAATTTCATATGCAAACTCAAGAATATAACCTTTTAAAAATAAAAGTATAAGGTTGGAAAAACTTGCCTGGTGTGCTTGGGATAATAGGGGTTCGTGAGTTGGTCGGACGATCTATAAAATAAAATAGAATGTACGATTAGTTACCCGAGTAACTAAATTATTGTTCAATGCGCACACATAAACCGAACTCCGATACATTTTTAGACGTCTCATTCTAGATCTGCTTTATCGTAAGGAAACATATTAGTCACTTAAGTTTAAATAATTGACCCATGATCCATTCTAAATTTCACTTTATTCAACTATTTCTTAAAATTCACTTTTTCAAGTAAGCCACTAAAAGAGTTTCACTTGTACACCCTTAGCTTCTACATTTTTATAAAATTGAAAAAATAATATCTGCACTTGAAAATTTTCAGAGACCTTAACAGTTGTCCAAACTACTTAACCTCTAAACTCAACCATCAAAACATCATTTTTAACTATGTTAATCCATTCATAACAAACCCAACCATCATAACATCATTTTTAACATCTCATAAAAGCTATACTTTCAATAACTTTCAATCAACATCATTCTACCAAAGTCATCCACAAAACATACTCATCTTTCTACTAAAGTACCAAAACATACCCATAATTTCATATACTAAATTTTCTTTCTTGCACTTATAATAATCACAAGGGTGGAGGATGTCCATACCTTTATTGAGGCATGATAACTCTTAACTAGAGCCTAGGATCCTTGGTGGGTGCTTGTCTTAACCTTACAAGACAACATCAAGAACACAAACATGGTTACTATTCACCACTATTCGTGCTCATCTTTGAGCAAGGTTTTAACTATGTAATCTTTGTTGGATGGCCATGAAAATTTATACATACCTTATTTATGAATTATGTAAGCTATGGTTAAAATCTTGTGATTTATGGATGAGAGAAGCTTCACTTTTGAATCTTCATTTCTCCTTCTTTTTTTTTGCCGAATGGAGCAATGAGAGGGAGAGAGAGAACTTTTTGCTTTCTTGAATACTTGTGTTTTGCTAAAGTGTAATGTTATGTGATATTAAGTGATAGTATTTCCAAGGTATGGCTTAAGTCCTTTGCATTGTACTTCCAAGCATGGCCAAGGCTATGCATAGTATACTTCTTTTTTTTACTTTATGAAACAATACTACCTTGGTTTGGTTTGGTAGTAACTATCTAGTTATTGCTTGGTTACTTCCATTTGGTTGCCAACTCTTCTAGTTTGCATGGCTTTGGTGCAATTACTTGTCACCCAACATTCATCACTTACTCCTTCTTGTAAAGTGTGGTTAATTCCAAAAATGTTACGTAGTAAAAAAATTTTAGGGTGAACCCTTAACATTCCAAATTTTTTAATTCTATTATAACCATAATATTTCTAAATTATAATCCTCCTGGCCATAATATAATTTTCGTATTCCTTGATATCTCGTAAATTCCATAACAAATAGTAAAAGTGAATGAGACGCCCCCAGATCCGGGGTCAGGAATCTAGGTTGTCACTATCCAATTTTCACCACAATAACATCATTCACCTGCTTTAACCATTATGATAACAAAACATAAAAGCAGTGACCCCAAACCAAACACACAACTCGAGTTATAGTCTCAGGGAACGAACTTAAAATAATAACGGTTATTACAAACCAATGTAACCTCAGGATCTCACACTGCTAATATAACTTCCACATGATGTTACATTAGAAGTAAACATTACTCCAAGATCTATTGTCACATTACATATTTTTCAACAAGTCTAGGATTCTAATCTGGAATCCCGTCTTTCTTGCACCATTTATCGAAGTCCGGAACCTGACTAGCTCAAGCTCGAAGCTTCCTGTTCCTTAACATAATACCCGAGGTAGACAATTCACAATCATCTCGTTCTGCAAGATATAAGATTTACAAACAGCAAGAATGAGACAAAGAATGCTCAGCAAGTTATTTATCAGAATATTTCAAGGAAAAGGTGATAGCCATAATTATCCCAACTGGATATTCAACAATAAAGTACATAACTAGCAATCTGATTGAAGATGTATAACCAGTTATATTTCGACAATAAACGACTCAAGGTTCACGATGCAAGAAGATATTCACAACAATAATGCAGTTCACATTACTGCAATACAACAATTTAAGTTTATGATTATTGAGTTTGACAATATCAATAACTTAGCACAATGGCCTCAATCACCGAGTACCATTAGTTTGAGTACCAATAAGCAAGCAGTTCATTATACTGCGAAAAGAATGAACGGAAGTTCATCAATTCCCATTAACACTATCAGTAACTTAGCACCACGGCTTTCGTTATAGTGTAGGAACAATGAAACTGATATATATACGAATAAAACGGTACTCAAAACAACCAACCAACTCAGAGTGGATTACATTTCCGTTGACACTATCGGTAACACAGCACCTAGGCTTTCGTTACAGTGCAACGTCAAATTCCAATTGGAAGAAACGGCCTTAATCTGGAGATTTTTTTCAACGCCCTATTGTACGTGATGATCAGTCGCCTTGTACAATAGAAAACCAGTCACTTTCTCTACTAGTAGAAGGACAACCCCTTATCGGGACGTCACCCTAGGCAACACATGGGCCTTTAGTTTACGGTTGGGTCGTGCGTCACCGACCTCTTACGCAACCTTACTCCAGTCCCTGATGAATACTTAAACATTCATCAAACCTAGAAAGAAATTTAATCAAGCCTTCTAGAATAACAACAATCCACTCTAGGATTTCAATCAACTGTTAAGGAAAGGAATTCAATACCACCTCCCAGAACAACACAACAATCCATTACAGGATTTCAATCAACAAATAAGGAAGGGAATTTAATACAATCTTCCTGAACAACACAACAATCCATCACAGGATTTCACTCAACAGATAAGGAAGGAAATTTAATACAACCTTCCTGAACAACACAACAATCCATCACAGGATTTCAATCAATAGATAAGGAAGGGAATTTAATACAACCTTCCAGAACAACAACGACAATCCATCACAGGATTTCGATCAACAGATAAGGAAGGGAATTTAATACAACCTTCCAGAACAACAACGACAATCCATCACAGGATTTCATCAACAGATAAGGAAGGGAATTTAATACAACCTTCCAGAACAACACAACAATCCATTACAGGATTTCAATCAACAGATAAGGAAGATAATTTAATACAACCTTCCAGAACAACAACGACAATCCATCACAAGATTTCATCAACAGATAAGGAATGGAATTTAATACAACCTTCCAGAACAACAACGACAATCCATCACAGGATTTCATTAACAGATAAGGAAGGGAATTTAATACAACCTTCCAGAACAACAACGACCTATTGTAAGATTTCAATATCTGATAATAGCTTGGCTCCCTAAACCAAGTTGGAGTACTCTCGAAACATCTGGGTTGACTCTCAGTCAACGAATTCAACAAGACTGAAACCCTTGAATCAAGGAGACTCAAGAACGCGACCGGGGAGCCGCTAATACTAGCTAAAATAGACTCCACAAAACATTACAGTTTTGGAGTGAAAAATGGGCCTTAAAGGCACCAATACAACTGGGAGGAATATCGGAGTCGGACGTTACCTCCCGAACCTGGAGTTATCGACTCAGAAAAAATCCAAAATATCCGAGTTATCGCTCGCTATTTATTATTTAATGAAAAATAATAATCAAAGACGCTTAGACAACTCCAGAATATTTTTAAAGAACAAATAACTATTTCATTAATATTTAAGAGGCCTAGAATAGTCCTCGAAAAATATTAAAAGGATTTAAAAGAATTAAAATATTTATTCCCAATATAATCAAGATTATTTAATACTTAAATAATCTTAAACGATTCAACATATTTAAATAATATTTAATCAACATTAAATAATATTTAAATAAACCAAAACGAATTGAAAGTATTTAATCAGTAGTTAAATACTTTTAAATGTCCCAAAATATTTAAATAATATTTAATTAATATTAAATAATATTTAAATAATTTCAACGCCCTGAAAGTATTTACTTAACCTTTAAATACTTTCTATATTCTTTAAATAATATTTAATAAACTAAATATTATTTAAAACAGTAAACCTCGACTAACCGTCGAGACACGCTAGACTACTCTCGGTCGACCATCGAGCACCAAAAAAAGATGTACTCGACACCAGATTCAGTTATACAAAACTGAAAGCAAACGTCCTCTAACTTTTTAAGAAGTTCAGAGGCATCTCAAAACTAGGTTGAAAAGATCTCATTCTACTCACAAGAAACAATCTTAAACAACCTACGCATACTTGTGTCCTACATCAGAATAATAGTGATGAAACGTCGGACACTTGCATACTCTAACTTTTCGAGAAGTTCAGAGTAGCAGACGAATCAAGTTATAAATGAACAAGACAGTTCAAGGGAAATGCCGACGTGCATTTCCAATGACTACAATAAGCTAGATAGTTCCAAACACAGCAAAAATGCATAATTGAAGAACTTATCATTAAGTCAAGGATTTCACAAATTTTGGCATCACCATGAATTAATAATATTCTGATATGGAATAAAACAATAGAGTCGGAAAGTTGCCTGGAGTCCAAGGAATGCCATTCCAACTTCTCCACGCTCCGGGTACTCTATAATCATATAAGAACCCACTCTTAGTATACATATGCATGTATCATGTTAATTGTAATTTATACAATTACTCTACATTTCGCCCGGTACTTCACCTCCTCGGGCCTACTTTAGCTACTCGTAAAACTATCCTCTCAATAGTTTTTAATCAAGTTCTTTGCACCTACGTATAGTCATAATATTCCTCAACAACTTCCGTTACTGGGTCGACTCGAGACAAGTTCTCTATCTTGCCCGAAATCGTTTCTCAAAACGGTTGTTCAACCTTTTCTTATGTTCATCTCACTTAACACCCTGTTTTCTATCATTTTTCATAAATTGGAAATTAATCACTTTGACACGATTCCTTCTCTGGGGTCTTATATGACTGTCAAAGAATCTCCCATAAAAGTTTCAGATTTTATTACGCTCCGTAGCTAGTCCAATCATAGCCTCAAAGTTGGACAAAAACAGGATTTTCATTTCATGCGCTACCGTTACTAAAACGTTCATAACTTTTGACTCGTAACTCCGAATGACGCAAAATTAGCGCTCAAACGATCTAGAGACAATCTACTATCTAACCATATCAACCATAAGCCAAGAACAGTGACTGAATGTTCCCAGATGTTTCTGGACAGTTACAGCAGTTAGTTCAAAAAAAATTTTGGCATGGTAACGTTTGTAAACTCATCGTTTCCCATTTTTATACTACTCCAATCCAACCAACAACAATCCCAAACTCCTCAAACAACATCAACAATTAACATACGACAATCTCAAGCCAAGAAATCAGTCACTATTATGAAAATGTAACTAAAAATCAAATGAGCAACCAAGCTCGACATAACTCTTGTACTAAAACCACAATATCTCAATGATCGTTAATCGAAATGACACAATTCTTTCTCCATGAACATCCTGGATGTTCCTATTATTTTACATAAAAGTTTCAAGATTTATGGAGTAACCTAGCTAGCATGATCACATCCTCCAAGTTAGGTGAAAACAGAGTTGCTGAGTTTTCTGACCTCCCTTACCGTTTTGGCCATAACTTTTAGCTCATAACTCCGTTTGACGCAAAATTAGCGCGCAAACGATCTAGGGACCGATATCTATCTAACCATATAAAGAAATCATCAAGCAAGGTAGGTTAGACCCTTCGGGTTTTATAAACAGTTGGTAGGCAGAAACAAATTTTGCATGGTTCCGTTTGTACGTTCATCGTTTACCTCGTTTTAAACTCATCCAATTCAACTCAAACGACTTCCATATATTTTACACTACTACTTGGGAATGTACTCAAGACATCCCAAGCCCAAACACAATTAATCGACACTCCAAACATTGCCAATAACTCATCCAATTCATTACCAATGCAACATAGCTTTTAAAACCAATTTACTTATTCGAACATAACAATTTACTCACTCCTCTTAACATCCTCAACTCTTAACCAAGTCATCTTCACATTACACATTTATAAGTCTTAACCAAATCATCACTACATCACACAATCATAGACAACAAAACAAGCACTTATTCTTATGATCAAAGCCATAACATAGCATGCTATATCACATAAACACTATATAGCTAGGGTTTGTATTTTCAAGGCTACCCATGCTCATTAACAACTACCCAAAGCTTAAACAACTCATAACAATCATCTAACAAGCCATAGCAACTCAAGAATCAAAGAAAACAAATTTTCAATTTTCGGAATCACTGTTCATTCGAACCTTCTTTGAATCATAACTAAAGATTTCATGGATGGAATGATGTAAGATTCAAGAGGAAGCAAGGTGAGTATCATACCTTCGATTTAAGCTACTAAACTCGAAGATTGAGCAAGAAATGAGCAAGCCAAGTGATTCTCTCCTTCTCCCCCACCATGCTTCGGTTGTGGCTGTTCTTCAAGAGGAAAAAATGAACGCACAAAGTGATTTTTGTGTGGCGGAAGCTAGCGTTTTAAAAAGGCTTGTGCGGTAGTCGCGTAATTTTCCGATAACGTTTTAATCTCTCGTTATCGTACTCTTTACTTTCGTCCAACCTAAGTTCTAAAAACTTAAAATCTCATATTATGATTCTAATATATTTTAGAATCATTAAATTAATACTCTTTAATTGTTTCGAGAATTTACGAAACAATTCTCCGAATAAATGCTATTCACTTACACCGTCTCTCAACTCTGTTACGACTTTCATCCGAACTTCAAATTTATTTGTTAGACTAAAAATAATTATTAGTCCTATTTTTATCACGTATGCTATCGTAACACCGATACACATATTTTCGAATATCCCGTATATTAATAATACGGTCTCACATTTCAAGTACTTTATGAAGAAAATAAATCCATAAAATCATTCATTCATAAAATGAAAAATTTTATCCAAAAATTGTAATAATCTCAAGTGTCAAATTTTCGGGTTATTACAGTCTCCCCTCCTTAAAAGGATTCCGTCCTCGGAATTCATACGAGAACAACCGAGGTTACTATTTTCACACCTCGCTTTCTACTTTTTAGGTTGAGACTCCAACCTTCTTGGTTTCGTACGACCTTCTCAGCATTATTGCTTCACTTACCACCATTTGCTCTAACCGTAGTAAGTAACTACCACCACTCCTTTTTGAAATCCAAGGTACAAACTTTCTGTAGAAAGATAACCTTATACACAATTTTAATAGAGATCTTTTCAATGAAGATCATAAAAACAAACGATCAGAGTGGCTTGTAAATCAATAACTCATTTTCGAATGTATATGAGAGACAAGGAAGAAATTAATTTGGATATGACTGAGAACAACCATATTTGTACTCAAGATGGCCAGTCTTTAGTACTTTCTGGCTTATAATACATAATCGAGTGGTTGCCCACCAGACTTTTGTCACCCAGACAAGAAGTCACGCCATATGCATTGTTCATCTCAATTGGATGAAAAATAGTTAATATTTAGAAGAAAATGATTTTGAAAGGGAGAGAAAATATGTTTTGAAATTTTCATTCCTTAATACATTACAAACTCAATATACAACAATCCCTACTCATTTAGGAACCTATTGACAAAATCCCCAAATTTCTTATTTCCCATTTCTATTCTTTCCGAATGAATAAATCCTTAAGACTTTTATGGTCTTTGTACTTTCTCCGCTTCTACCCCTTCAAGTGATGTTTTCACAGGTTAAGTGCAACCGTTATGGCTATTTCCTCCAATTCATGATTAGGATACCTTAATTCATGCTTCTCCCGTTACTCCGACGTATATAAAATTATTTCTACTATGTTGCTTCCGTGCACAAGCAATCCCTCAAAAGACATGTAATTATTAATTACAAGATTCACCTTTTATCATCTAGTACATACCACATTAGGACAATTACTCATATTTGTCCTTTACTTTCCTCAAACTTTCTTCACCATTTACTGTATGTCTCACAATTTAAACTCATTTTACCCAAATTCATTCTTATGGGATTTGTCATCCAACCTCTTTTCTCTTAAGATTTTCCAGTGATATATATATCTTACCTTCGGGTTCTTCCTCCACCTTTAGACCGATCAGGATATCCTATGTGGAGATTATGACAACTTGTCTAATTATTTCTTAACATTCCAATTAATCCTCGAAAGGTACAGGTGCATACATTAATATAACCTACCTCATCAAAGACTCATACTGTCCTTATCACGTTCTCAATGCCATCCTTGGCATATTATCTAGGTAATTCTGTAGTTGGCGATAACTTATCCTCAATATATTTTCTCCAGTAGACTAATTTCTTCGAGTGGTCTATCCATATTATGGATAACCAATATTGATTGCTAAATTAACCAATTCACTTAATCCATTCTCACCAATGTATACGCAGTCTCATGCCGCTGTCCGTTTCCTTTACAAACAACCCACGTGCACCTCTTAGTAACACTTTCAATAAATAGTCTTTATAACTGAGGGACTAACCCTCTTAGGCTGCCAGGGGCCATTTTCTAAGATGCCTCCAATGGTGAAGTTGCTCATAACACTAGGTCAATGATGAATGACGTGATCTCCATTGGTGGTAACCCTAAAATATCACTAAGGGTTATTTTTTCCCAATTCTTTAACTACTCTATTTATTGAATAGTTCCTTTTTCATATCCATTACTGGTGCCCCATAACTTAGCATCCAAAGCGTAATACACTTTTTATTTGAGTCTTAATTCAAACCTTCTCAAATTATCTCTCCATATTTAAAACATGTCATCCCTTCTTTTAGGGCAATCATTAGCATAACATCTGGACTTTACAATTACAGCTTCTTGCTGTCCATTTTACATATTCTCCCATATCAGGCTCACTGTTCTTCCCGAAGTAGAACTCTGATTCCTTGTTAAAAGTTCATGGTATTTCCGTATGTGTAGCCACTTCATTTTCATATTCTGTCATAGTTGATTATTTCCAACATTGTGACTTTATTCTCAATTCACTACTTTTGGGACAATCTTGACAATTCCCAAAGACTTTGATTCATGATCTTACACACTCTTATTTCAGGTCTAGAACTTTAATTACATCTGAATTTCCCAATACTTAGGAAACAGTTGCATAATGCAAGATATAGCTATGGCTAAAGAATTCTTTGTTCAACCAAGTTCATAAGAATTCTTGCTGAATCAACGACCTTATTAGGCCTTGACCAAATACTTTTCAGAACTTTAGGTTCATCAATGACTACTCGGACCGCTCTCTAGTCCGGAATTCCACTATCAAAACAAGTAACTTCATATAAGCCTTCATGCCATAACTCATTTATACTAGTTAATCCAACCACCATATTTACAATGTGGCGGTCATCTCTACCCCAAGGCTTACTTTAATCCAACATCCTTAATATATTCAAAAATTATATCAAGTGTGGATCTCACCTCTTTGTTACGACTCTACATTGTATGTATACCATACACCATTTAAACTAGAGCTTTACTTTTTACTCTCAGAGAATCCTCAACAGAATCCTCAATATACTCATATATAGATGGCTATATTCTTTAAACCATACTACTCCATTTTACCCTGAAACATTCCATTTACACGTCCTCTTATTTCTAAATTTCATTAAACTAATGGGAACGTATTTTCCACAGACAATTGGGCATGACCTATTCATATGTCGGACTATGCCCGGTCTAAAAACACCTCAATTATAATCCCAAAACATTCACAGTTCCCAAATATCAACATCTCATCGATCACTTACAACATAATGTATTCCAAAAGGGGAAATAACTATGAGTCACTATATCTATATACCTACTCTCGAGTATCCACAAGTCAGTCAACAACAATATCAATGGTCAATATCATGGACCATCAATCACATTCGCTCCATAACACTAATAAGAGTTTACTAAAATGTAAACTATCTCTTCGGCTTATTGCCAATTGATGAAAGATTGGTGAAGATTTGACACGCCATCAATTTGAACATGGTCATCTTAACGATTGTGCCAAGAATAAAGTGGTTCTCTTCGTTCAGTAATGCCCCCCTCGGTCCTGGGGTACTAGCATACCTTGTGCTACACTTATAGCATATTTGGGCTCTTTTGTAAGTGCTCCATAATTCTCAAGCTCTCACTCTCAATCATAAATCCTCTTACTCAGATGAGTCTCCTCGGCTAGTGCTCGACATCTTTGTAAGAAAAGTTCATATTATCTTTCCTAACTATCCTTATCTGAGTATATCAGCCTCATAATATAAATCACTACTACATCCGATAGCCCGATTATGAACTCGATCTGAGCTCACCCTTTCTTAATCTTATCCAAACATAACTCTTAACTCTCTTGTTCCTGAGTACTATAACCTAGAGCTCTGATACCATCTCTGAGACGCCCCCAGATCCGGGGTCAGGAATCTAGGTTGTTGTTCGCACTTTATTCACGCAAGAGAACGTGGTCACAAGTAATACAGTAATAAGTAGGATTCGTTCCCACAGAGACTCGACTTGCTTACGTTTAGTTCACTTATACACCAGAGTATGATTAAGTTTCACTGCTAAGAAAATAACAATTGGAATTTTGATTACACTACTAATTAAAACTTAACGAATTACTTATATAAAATAAACATGGGATTTTAACTTCATTAACTATCTCATCTAGAATCTTAAGCCTTTTCAACCTAGCATGTGAAAGTGACGATAACTGATCAGACCCTTTAAACTGATAAACGCCAACTTTCGTTGCACGCATACCATCCTAATGAACATCCACAAAAGATAGAAGTCAAATAGTCAACCACTATACTTAGTCCCTATATGTCTATAGAGATTGAAAACATAATGGCTTAAGCACAAGGATCCATAAAATCACATAGTGAGTGCAAGACGGTTAGAATTACACCACAAATTAATACCTGCTCTTAACACGCAAAAACCTATGCTAGCATGGCATGTTCTAAACCCTAGATCCACTTTCGCATTCACGAGGATTTAACAAACAATCATAAATGTTCGCGACGCATTTACAACGAATAAGCTTAACCATACTAGGATATTCATAACAATCACATACTTGGTATAAAGACAATCAATATCTAGAATCGATAGAAAAATCCATTAAAATCCCATGACAACGATTAGCCCATAATTGGACTAGCCGCCATCATGGGTTCATATGAAAACATAGTAGATAAACAAGTAAACATAAAAGACTGATATTAAATTGCAATAGTAAAAGAAACAACCGATAATCCACGTGATGAAAATTACAAAAGAAAAATAGCTTGACGGCTCACAAAGTACTCTGTCTTCTTGTACGATAATAAAAACCCTACTTGCTTAATTAATTTCCTAGATAATGACAATAAATAATAATCCTTATGTCATATACTAGGTTACATAATAACAAAAATATTCATGGGCCTGCTTCTAACTGGGCCTTAAAAGCTAAACAACTGCAAAATAAAAATTCTGATTTCAACAGGGCGCGGGCGCGCTTGAGGAAGGGCGGGCGCCCTTGAGCTTTCCTTGCTGCAGCGCGGGCGCGCTTGGCGGAGCGTGGGCGCCCCTGAAGCTTCTGGCCAGCAACTGCTTTTCGTGTGCGTATGCTCTTTCAACGACTCGTCTTGCCCTCTCTTGATCTCAACTCAAGTCCTGATCTTCCTCCATTGAAATCCCAGCTCATATTCCACCAAATTATGCAATTATTCAACAACTCTGCTACGAACGGCAATCTGCACACCAAAGACACAAAACACATCAAAAGACACTACATACTTGGGCACTAGCGATCAATTTAAGCCAAATTGGAACGTATATAGTGGACCAAAAAGTCCACTAACACACCCCCAAACTTAAACCGATGCTTGTCCCTAAGCATAAACAGACTCTAAACAATCTAAGGCAATGCAATGCATGAATGCAACTACTATGAAAATGCAAGGACCCCCTCGAACTCACCAAAACCAATCGATAAGCCAAGCCTCAAAGAGATGCAATACATCCCAACAGAGCTCGACCAAGTCCCCTTATACTGATACTACATGAACAGAACGTGTGTGTGTGCGATGCTCATCAAATATACTCTGACACTAGATCAAAATCATACCTATTTTTCGCCAAGACAATCACCTGCTTATAAACAGAATGAGTGGTAAACACTCCATAACATACAAACACCGCCGTCATTCATTTGAGTTAGACAGGGAATCACACGTTATTGCTAAACCACCACTACGACACATAACACAATACATAGGCTTATTTAACCGTGCAATGGATGAGACCCCTAAAGGCTTATACAATAATACCCATGTAGCGAGCGTTAGGTTAGTGGATCCCAGACTATAAAAAGCCTTAGGTCACTAGGCACAAAGTCCCCTCGAACTTAATTGCCAGAGTATTAAAGAGTTCATCCTGGTTAATTTTGCTTCGAATTATTCACATGACTCTTTTTTTTCTTTTTCTTTTTCTTTCTTTTTTTTTTTTTTTTTAAACATAATCTGGAATGAGAATTCTCAATTCCAACCCTAGACTACTCATAAAAATATGAGCCGGCTACTAGCCATTTGACACCTAGCCATACTTGACAATCATTAACAACTAGCATGCATCCCTGGTTTTCCCCAAACTTAAACTTTAGTATCTTTACATTATCAAGGGAATAACACACATTCTAGATATAAATAGGCGATTAACTCTAAAACAACTAAACATGCATGACTCAACCTAGCCCAGAAGCAACCGATGAGACTGTGTAAATAATGTGCTTCTGAAACATGCAACTCAATTTCATAAGGACTGTAAATCATCCCTTGCTCATCAATACCACACTCAAATTGACATCGACTTATCAATCAGAATTAGCTCGTCCTAAGGGATCATGAAATATGCATGCTATGAAATGCAACTAAAATGGATTCATATGATAGCCAGAACAAAAATTTTCAAACAAAATGCTCTATATGGACAATTAAAACAAAATGCATGACAAAACTACAACTACATGTCCTATATGCATCTAACTACAATCTCCATTTCCCACCCCCAAACTTTAAAATATTCAATGTCCCCATTGAAGGCAAGAAACGAAGAAAGTGTGCAGAAATACCTCAATCCTCAGCAGAGTCACCCTCCTCGGGTGAATCCGGTGGTGGATACACGGTGCCAGCCCCATAAACAGGCCAATCGACCTGTACACCTGTAGCCAGAAAAGCTGCACCAAGAGCCTGAGTCAGGTCAGCCGCAAACCGGCTCTGTCTATCATCAACTGCGTCCATCCGCCGTGCCAACCTCCTAAAATGAGCCTCACCCATACCAGCACTAGCCACAGCTGGCGGTGCCCTAGAAGATCCAGTCCTAGCCTCCCTCTGCTGTCTAGGTGGCACGTCACCATCCACAATATACCCTAAGCCTCTGGGATGCGGTACACCACCGTCCCATTCAGGTAGTCGAGCTATCGCCGCCGTGTCAATGGCACTCGCAGGAAGTTGCAACTGTTCCTCCGCCGGCCAGTGAATACCCACATCAACACACAGACGAACAACCACTGAGCCATACGGAATCGCTCCAGTGGTACTGCCCTGCAAAAATCGGATCATGTGCCTGTGGATAAGGGAGCCTAGGTCGATGTATCGCCCGCTGAGAATACCCCACAACAAAATAGCCCGATCCACTATCACCTTATGAGTGTGCGACGATGGCACAATGTTAGCACACAGAAACAGGTTCCAGGCCTTAGCATATGGGTTCAAAGCCATGGCGGAGAAGGTGACCGGCTCAGTAGAGCCTGCCCTGCGCTTCCAAGTAGTGCCTGGAACTGTCATATCCCGCAGAATGGCCTCAAGATCAACCTCCCCACGGGTCTTCAACCCAAAATCTTCCACCCCCTCCTGCGGTGCAGGCAAATTCAAAACCCTAGTGATAGCGGCAGGAGTATAATCCACTACATACCCTCGGACTGCAGAATACCCATTCTTCTCTTGCTTGGCATTGGCATAGAACTCCCTAACGATACTCAATGGTATCGCCTCCGCAGCCTCACACACGGTCTCCCAACCGCGCTCACTAACCATCGCGATTAGAGACCCATCAAGAACACCCGGAATGAATCCCCTTTCCTTGACCACAGATTTGGTCATCAAGCGTGCAAACTCAATTTGGGCCTCCGGTGAATTGAATTGGGGCACAACTCCCCCACTCGAAGAAGAACTTGATGTCCCTAAGCGCCTAGATCTCTTGGGTGCCATTGATTGAGTGTAGATTTGTGAAGAGAGGAGATGAGGTGCGTGTATAGTTGTGTGTATATGTGAGAATGCAAGAAGTGAAGTAAGTAAGTTACTAGGGTTAGGGTATGCAAAGCCTTTATAAACAAGTGAGATTGGGCTGGGTAGGGCCAAAAACTAAGAAAAAGGTAAAAAAGATTCTTAATTTTCGATTTTTGGAATTTTTAAACTAAAAAATTTTTCTGGAACCGCGTCCAGGCGCGCCCGCGCCTCTAGGAGCGCGCCCGCCCCGGGTGCTTCTGTCCATTTTCTGATTTTTCAATTTTTTTTATTTTTTTTTGTTTTTGTTTTTTTTTTTTACGAGAATAAAAATTACCATTCAAGCCGTAGGTTGCCTCCCACGAGCGCTGTCGTTAACGTCATTTAGCCGGACGTTACTTCAGGTCCTCAATCCGAGGTTGACAGAATCGCGACTTCAGCTTCGCGATTTACTTGTTCTCCCAAATACGGCTTCAATCTCTGACCATTGAATTTAAACGCTTGATCTGGGGTCTTTTCATAAATCTCCACAGCTCCGTGTGGATACACAGTCTTCACAACAAAGGGTCCTGACCACCTTGACTTGAGTTTTCCTGGAAACAATCGCAGACGAGAGTTAAATAATAAAACTAATTGACCAGGAACCAATACCTTTGTTGTCAACCGCCGATCATGCCATCTTTTCACTTTTTCCTTGTAGAGCTTGTTATTCTCATAAGCTTGTAGACGAAATTCATCCATTTCATTGATTTGCACCATCCGCTTTTCCCCTGCGGCTTGATAATCAAAATTCAGTTTCTGCAATGCCCAATAAGCCTTGTGTTCCAGTTCTGCTGGTAGATGACAAGCTTTTCCATAGACTAGTTGATATGGTGACATCCCCAAAGGTGTTTTGAACGCAGTTCGGTAGGCCCACACAGCTTCATCCAGTTTTAAAGACCAATCCTTACGCGAAGGACTTACCACTTTTTCCAGAATGCGTTTGATCTCACGGTTTGATACTTCAGCTTGGCCATTGGTTTGAGGGTGGTATGCTGTCGCCACCCGATGGTTGATGTTGAATCTTGCCATCAGATTAGTGAACTTTCGATTGCAAAAGTGAGAACCCTCATCGCTGATAATGACCCTTGGAGTCCCAAATCTGGTGAAAATGTTCTTGTGAAGGAAGTTGAGCACTACATTGGCATCATTAGTTGGAAGTGCCTTGACCTCAACCCATTTGGAGACGTAATCCACAGCTAGCAAGATGTATTGGTTATTGCAAGATGAAATGAATGGGCCCATGAAGTCGATCTCCCACACATCAAAAATTTCTACCTCTAGCATTACATTAAGGGGCATCTCATCCCTTCTCGAAATGTTGCCTACTCGCTGACAACGATCGCATCTGGTTACAAACTGATGAGCATCCTTGAATAGTGATGGCCAATAAAATCCTGCCTGCAGAATACAAGTAGCTGTCTTTTTACCTCCATAATGGCCTCCATAAGCTGTGGCATGATAATCCCTCAGAATAGCTTCAGTCTCACTATATGGTACACACCTTCTGATAATCTGATCAGCCCCTTGTTTAAACAGATATGGCTCATCCCAACGAAACCACTTTACATCATGCATGAATTTCTTCCTTTGGGTTGACGACAATTCTGGTGGAACAATATGACTCACAAGATAATTCACAATATCCGCATACCATGGTTCTTCTTCTTGTACTCCAAACAGTTGTTCATCCGGAAATGAGTCATTGATGAGAGTACTGTCTCGTGATTTACCAGGATCTTCCAATCGTGAGAGGTGATCAGCTACCTGATTTTCGGTCCCTTTTCTATCTTTGATCTCCACGTCGAATTCTTGAAGTAGGAGAATCCATCGAATCAGGCGGGGTTTAGAATCCTTCTTGGAGAGCAGATACCTAATAGCTGCGTGGTCAGTATACACCGTCACTTTCGTACCAAGCAAGTATGATCTGAATTTTTCAAAGCCATATACAATGGCTAACAGCTCCTTCTCTGTGGTTGTATAATTCACTTGCGCATCATTGAGTGTCTTGCTTGCATAGTAGATAACATGAAAAATCTTGTCTTTCTTTTGACCAAGAACAGCCCCTAATGCAAAATCGCTAGCATCACACATCATAGCAAAAGGTTCATTCCAATCTGGGGCTATGATCACAGGTGCCGAAATCAACTTCCTCTTCAATGTCTCAAAAGCTGTCATACAATCATCATCGAATTTGAAGGGAATATCCTTCTCCAATAGCTTACACAAAGGTTTAGAAATTTTGGAGAAATCCTTGATGAATCTTCTGTAGAAACCTGCATGACCGAGGAAACTACGAATTCCTCTCACTGAATTGGGCGGTGGAAGATTTTCAATTGTCTCTATTTTTGCTTTATCCACTTCCAGGCCACGACGTGACACCTTGTGTCCAAGAATAGTTCCCTCTTGTACCATGAAATGGCATTTCTCCCAGTTGAGAACCAGATTAGTCTCCACGCATCTTTTCAGAACCATGCTAAGATTGTGTAGACATTCGTCAAAAGAATACCCAAATACTGAAAAATCATCCATGAATACTTCCACTGTCTTACCAATCATGTCTGAAAAAATTGCCATCATGCACCTCTGAAAAGTGCCAGGTGCACCACATAACCCAAAAGAAACCCTTCGAAAAGCGAAGGTACCGAACGGACATGTAAATGTTGTCTTCTCCTGATCCTCTAGAGCAATGCAGATCTGATTGTAACCCGAATATCCATCCAGCAGGCAATAGTACTCATGGCCGGCCAGTCGGTCTAGCATTTGATCGATGAAAGGAAGAGGGAAGTGATCCTTCCTAGTAGCTTTGTTCAGCTTCCTGTAATCCATGCAGATTCTCCAACCAGTGACTGTCCGCGTAGGAATGAGCTCGTTCTTTTCGTTAGTTACCACCGTCATGCCTCCTTTCTTTGGCACACATTGAACTGGACTCACCCAAGCACTGTCAGAAATAGGATAGATAATCCCTGCAACCAACCACTTGATAATTTCCTTCTTTACTACTTCCTTCATGAGTGGATTAAGCCTTCTCTGATGTTCCACTGTTGGCTTACTACCTTCTTCCAGCGGAATCTTATGCTGATAATAGGCAGGACTGATTCCTTTAATGTCTGCAATAGTCCAACCAATGGCTGATTTGAATTCCCTGAGAACCCTTAACAGCTTTTCTTCTTCAGGACCTGTAAGGTTAGCAGCAATAATTACCGGTAAAGTAGATGATTCCCCAAGAGAAGCATACCTTAAGTGATCAGGCAATGGTTTGAGCTCTAGCTTTGGTGCTTCCTCGATAGATGGTTTCAACCGCTGATGTGATTCTCTTAATTCAGATAAACCCAACGATTCTGGTTTCTCAAACTTTTGTTGCCAAGGAGAAGCATTCAGAGACTGTACCTGTTCTTCAACCTCATCCTCTTCAATTGTAAAGTCCCCACTTAAAGCCTTTTCCAGTGTATCATTCATAAGCATGTGTTCAATCTTTACTTGCACAGCAGATTCCACTACATCTACTTTAAAGCATTGATCTTCTTCTGTTGGAAATTGCATTGCTTTGAACACATTAAATGTGACATTCTGATCGTGCACTCTCATGGTGAGTTCTCCCTTCTGTACGTCAATCAATGTCTTTCCCGTTGCCAAGAATGGTCTACCAAGAATGATAGGGATTTTCTTGTCTTCTTCAAAATCAAGGATGACAAAATCTGCTGGAAAGATTAGTTTGTCGACTTTCACCAAAACATCTTCGACAATTCCTCACGGATAAGTGATTGAACGATCTGCCAACTGCAGTTACATGTTAGTCGGCTTTGGCTCAGGAAGACCAAGTTGTAAGAATATAGAGTATGGCATGAGGTTGATGCTCGCTCCCAAATCGCACAAACATTTGTCGAACGACAAATTCCCAATTATGCATGGTATAGTGAAACTACCAGGATCCTTCAACTTTGGTGGTAACTTCTGTTGCAATACTGCACTACACTCTTCCGTCAAGGCCACAGTGTTTAACTCTTCTAGCTTCAGTTTCCTAGATAGAATGCCTTTCATGAATTTGGCGTAGCTTGGCATTTGCTCCAGCGCTTCAGCAAAAGGTAAGTTGATGTGTAGTTTCTTAAAAACTTCCAAGAATTTAGCCAACTGTTGATCCGATTTCTGCTTCTGAAGCCTTTTAGGGAATGGTGGAGGAGGAAAGACTTCCTTGTGATCACTGTCTTTCTCTGAACTACTTTTCTCCTCTGAATCATTCATTTTTTTCTTAATCGGCTCCTCCTGCGTATCTTTTTCTGCAGAAAATCCCCCTCCAGCAGTAAGGTGAGGCGCGCCCGCGCCCGAGGAAGCGCGCCCGCCCTGCACCTCCTGCCCAGAATGCCGACGTTCTTCGTTTTGTGGAATTTCGACCTCCTGATTGTTCGTAACCCTTCCAGAACGCAATGTAATAGCGTGTATTTGTTCCTTGCTTTCTTTCTTGCCTGGGTTAGCCTCTGTGTCACTTGGTAATTGTCCTTGAGGTCTGTTTAGAAGAGCATTTGCTAGTTGACCAATTTGATTTTCCAATGTTTTTAGTGTCACAGCTTGACTCTTATACATCATTCTCAGTTCCTCCATCTCTGACTTTTCATTTGAGTGCCCTTGTCCTCCTTGAGGTTGTTGATAGAAACCAGGAGGGTTGTATGATTGTCTTGGTGCATAAGATTGTTGAGGAACAGAATTGTTGAAAGGCCTTGTTCCGAATTGCTGACCCTGCGATGGTTGTGGCATGGCATTCTGATTGTTGCTCCAACTGAAGTTAGGATGATTCCTGTTGTTGGGATGATATGTATTAGGTGCTGGTTGTGTAGGCTTCTGCAAGTTGCTGACAAAATACGCTGAATCGCTAGAAATAGCATACTGAGTTGTATCGTGAGCACCTGCACAAAGATCACAAACCATAGTGACTTGCTGAATTCCTGCCTTGGATAATGCGTCCACCTTTATAGATAACGCCTGTAGTTGAGCTGTTATAGCCGTGGCAGCGTCCACTTCAAAAACACCTGCAGTTTTACTCTGCGGCAATCGCTGAGTAGGATTCTGATACTCGTTGGCAGCCATCATTTCAATCAAGTCATAAGCTTCTTCATAGCTCTTGGCCCAAAGAGCTCCTCCAGATGCTGCATCAAGCATAGGTCGTGAATGATTTAACCCATTATAGAAACCGTTAATGACCATCCAATCGGGCATCCCATGATGGGGACACTTTCGAAGCATCTCTTTATACCTTTCCCAAGCTTCACACAACGTTTCTCCAGAATGTTGATTGAACTGTGTAAGAGCATTCCTCATGGCTGCCGTCTTAGCCATAGGGAAGAATTTAGTTAGAAACTTTTGTGCGAGATCCTCCCAAGTAGTTATAGAACCTGCTGGCAGTGAATGCAACCAGCTCTTTGCCTTGTCTCGTAGAGAGAATGGAAACAACCTCAGTTTTATAGCATCTTCAGAAACCCCGTTGGTTTTAAAGGTATCACAGATCTCGATGAAGTCTCTGATATGCATATTAGGGTCCTCAGCAGGTGAACCCCCAAACTGCACAGAATTCTGAACCATTTGAATTGTGCCCGGCTTGATTTCGAAATTATTAGCTGCAATAGCCGGCCTAACAATGGTTGACTGAATGTCATTGATCTTCGGTTGAGAGTAATCCTTAAGAGCTTTCACTGGATCCCCCATTACTATTTCTGGTTCAATTTCTGGAACTGCAATTCCCTCTTCTTCGTCTAAGTGTTCTTCCAGTTTTTCCTTACTCGATTGAGAACGAGTACGCATACACGATCAATTACCTGAATTCACGTAACAAACAAGAACGATTAGTAACAAATCTCAGTCAGTGATATCTAACGACCACTGATGATAAGCACATTAACTAAACAAAACAATGAACCGAGTCCCCGGCAGCAGCGCCAAAAACTTGTTCGCACTTTATTCACGCAAGAAAACGTGGTCACAAGTAATACAGTAATAAGTAGGATTCGTTCCCACAGAGACTCGACTTGCTTACGTTTAGTTCACTTATACACCAGAGTATGATTAAGTTTCACTGCTAAGAAAATAACAATTGGAATTTTGATTACACTACTAATTAAAACTTAACGAATTACTTATATAAAATAAACATGGGATTTTAACTTCATTAACTATCTCATCTAGAATCTTATGTCTTTTCAACCTAGCATGTGAAAGTGACGATAACTGATCAGACCCTCTAAACTGATAAACGCCAACTTTCGTTGCACGCATACCATCCTAATGAACATCCACAAAAGATAGAAGTCAAATAGTCAACCACTATACTTAGTCCCTATATGTATATAGAGATTGAAAACATAATGGCTTAAGCACAAGGATCCATAAAATCACATAGTGAGTGCAAGACGGTTAGAATTACACCACAAATTAATACCTGCTCTTAACACGCAAAAACCTATGCTAACATGGCATGTTCTAAACCCTAGATCCACTTTCGCATTCACGAGGATTTAACAAACAATCATAAATGTTCGCGACGCATTTACAACGAATAAGCTTAACCATACTAGGATATTCATAACAATCACATACTTGGTATAAAGACAATCAATATCTAGAATCGATAGAAAAATCCATTAAAATCCCATGACAACGATTAGCCCATAATTGGACTAGCCGCCATCATGGGTTCATATGAAAACATAGTAGATAAACAAGTAAACATAAAAGACTGATATTAAATTGCAATAGTAAAAGAAACAACCGATAATCCACGTGATGAAAATTACAAAAAAAAAATAGCTTGACGGCTCACAAAGTACTCTGTCTTCTTGTACGATAATAAAAACCCTACTTGCTTAATTAATTTCCTAGATAATGACAATAAATAATAATCCTTATGTCTTATACTAGGTTACATAATAACAAAAATATTCATGGGCCTGCTTCTAACTGGGCCTTAAAAGCTAAACAACTGCAAAATAAAAATTCTGATTTCGACAGGGCGCGGGCGCGCTTGAGGAAGGGCGGGCGCCCTTGAGCTTTCCTTGCTGCAGCGCGGGCGCGCTTGGCGGAGCGTGGGCGCCCCTGAAGCTTCTGGCCAGCAACTGATTTTCGTGTGCGTATGCTCTTTCAATGACTCGTCTTGCCCTCTCTTGATCTCAACTCAAGTCCTGATCTTCCTCCATTGAAATCCCAGCTCATATTCCACCAAATTATGCAATTATTCAACAACTCTGCTACGAACGGCAATCTGCACACCAAAGACACAAAACACATCAAAAGACACTACATACTTGGGCACTAGCGATCAATTTAAGCCAAATTAGAACGTATATAGAGGACCAAAAAGTCCACTAACAGTTGTCACTATCCAATTTTCACCACAATAACATCATTCACCTGCTTTAACCATTATGATAACCAAACATAAAAGCAGTGACCCCAAACCAAACACACAACTCGAGTTATAGTCTCAGGGAACGAACTTAAAATAATAACGGTTATTACAAACCAATGTAACCTCAGGATCTCACACTGCTAATATAACTTCCACATGATGTTACATTAGAAGTAAACATTACTCCAAGATCTATTGTCACATTACATACTTTTCAACAAGTCTAGGATTCTAATCTGGAATCCCGTCTTTCTTGCATCATTTATCGAAGTCCGGAACCTGACTAGCTCAAGCTCGAAGCTTCCTGTTCCTTAACATAATACCCGAGGTAGACAATTCACAATCATCTCGTTCTGCAAGATATAAGATTTACAAACAGCAAGAATGAGCCAAAGAATGCTCAGCAAGTTATTTATCAGAATATTTCAAGGAAAAGGTGATAGCCATAATTATCCCAACTGCATATTCAACAATAAAGTACATAACTAGCAATCTGATTGAAGATGTATAACCAGTTATATTTCGACAATAAACGACTCAAGGTTCACGATGCAAGAAGATATTCACAACAATAATGCAGTTCACATTACTGCAATACAACAATTTAAGTTTATGATTATTGAGTTTGACAATATCAATAACTTAGCACAATGGCCTCAATCACCGAGTACCATTAGTTTGAGTACCAATAAGCAAGCAGTTCATTATACTGCGAAAAGAATGAACGGAAGTTCATCAATTCCCATTAACACTATCAGTAACTTAGCACCACGGCTTTCGTTATAGTGTAGGAACAATGAAACTGATATATATACGAATAAAACGGTACTCAAAACAACCAACCAACTCAGAGTGGATTACATTCCCGTTGACACTATCGGTAACACAGCACCTAGGCTTTCGTTACAGTGCAACGTCAAATTCCAATTGGAAGAAACGGGCTTAATCTGGAGATTTTTTTCAACGCCCTATTGTACGCGATGATCAGTCGCCTTGTACAATAGAAAACCAGTCACTTTCTCTACTAGTAGAAGGACAACCCCTTATCGGGACGTCACCCTAGGCAACACATGGGCCTTTAGTTTACGGCTGGGTCGTGCGTCACCGACCTCTTACGCAACCTTACTCCAGTCCCTGATGAATACTTAAACATTCATCAAACCTAGAAGGAAATTTAATCAAGCCTTCTAGAATAACAACAATCCACTCTAGGATTTCAATCAACTGTTAAGGAAGGGAATTCAATACCACCTCCCAGAACAACACAACAATCCATTACAGGATTTCAATCAACAGATAAGGAAGGGAATTTAATACAATCTTCCTGAACAACACAACAATCCATCACAGGATTTCACTCAACAGATAAGGAAGGAAATTTAATACAACATTCCTGAACAACACAACAATCCATCACAGGATTTCAATCAACAGATAAGGAAGGGAATTTAATACAACCTTCCAGAACAACAACGACAATCCATCACAGGATTTCGATCAACAGATAAGGAAGGGAATTTAATACAACCTTCCAGAACAACAACGACAATCCATCACAGGATTTCATCAATAGATAAGGAAGGGAATTTAATACAACCTTCCAGAACAACACAACAATCCATTACAGGATTTCAATCAACAGATAAGGAAGATAATTTAATACAACCTTCCAGAACAACAACGACAATCCATCACAAGATTTCATCAACAGATAAGGAAGGGAATTTAATACAACCTTCCAGAACAACAACGACAATCCATCACAGGATTTCATCAACAGATAAGGAAGGGAATTTAATACAACCTTCCAGAACAACAACGACCTATTGTAAGATTTCAATATCTAACAATAGCTTGGCTACCTAAACCAAGTTGGAGTACTCTCGAAACATCTGGGTTGACTCTCAGTCAACGAATTCAACAAGACTGAAACCCTTGAATCAAGGAGACTCAAGAACGCGACCGGGGAGCCGCTAATACTAGCTAAAATAGACTCCACAAAACATTACAGTTTTGGAGTGAAAAATGGGCCTTAAAGGCACCAATACAACTGGGAGGAATATCGGAGTCGGACGTTACCTCCCGAACCTGGAGTTATCGACTCAGAATAAATCCAAAATATCCGAGTCATCGCTCGCTATTTATTATTTAATGAAAAATAATAATCAAAGACGCTTAGACAACTCCAGAATATTTTTAAAGAACAAATAACTATTTCATTAATATTTAAGAGGCCTAGAATAGTCCTCGAAAAATATTAAAAGGATTTAAAAGAATTAAAATATTTATTCCCAATATAATCAAGATTATTTAATATTTAAATAATCTTAAACGATTCAACATATTTAAATAATATTTAATCAACATTAAATAATATTTAAATAAACCAAAACGAATTGAAAGTATTTAATCAGTAGTTAAATACTTTTAAATGTCCCAAAATATTTAAATAATATTTAATCAATATTAAATAATATTTAAATAATTTCAACGCCCTGAAAGTATTTACTTAACCTTTAAATACTTTCTATATTCTTTAAATAATATTTAATAAACTAAATATTATTTAAAACAGTAAACCTCGACTAACCGTCGAGACACGCTAGACTACTCTCGGTCGACCATCGAGCACCAAAAAAAGATGTACTCGACACCAGATTCAGTTATACAAAACTGAAAGCAAACGTCCTCTAACTTTTTAAGAAGTTCAGAGGCATCTCAAAACTAGGTTGAAAAGATCTCATTCTACTCACAAGAAACAATCTTAAACAACCTACGCATACTTGTGTCCTACATCAGAATAATAGTGATGAAACGTCGGACACTTGCATACTCTAACTTTTCGAGAAGTTCAGAGTAGCAGACGAATCAAGTTATAAATGAACAAGACAGTTCAAGGGAAATGCCGACGTGCATTTCCAATGACTACAATAAGCTAGATAGTTCCAAACACAGCAAAAATGCATAATTGAAGAACTTATCATTAAATCAAGGATTTCACAAATTTTGGCATCACCATGAATTAATAATATTCTGATATGGAATAAAACAATAGAGTCGGAAACTTGCCTGGAGTCCAAGGAATGCCATTCCAACTTCTCCACGCTCCGGGTACTCTATAATCATATAAGAACCCACTCTTAGTATACATATGCATGTATCATGTTAATTGTAATTTATACAATTACTCTACATTTCGCACGGTACTTCACCTCCTCGGGCCTACTTTAGCTACTCATAAAACTATCCTCTCAATAGTTTTTAATCAAGTTCTTTGCACCTACGTATAGTCATGATATTCCTCAACAACTTCCGTTACTGGGTCGACTCGAGACAAGTTCTCTATCTTGCCCGAAATCGTTTCCCAAAACGGTTGTTCAACCTTTTCTTATGTTCATCTCACTTAACACCCTGTTTTCTATCATTTTTCATAAATTGGAAATTAATCACTTTGACACGATTCCTTCTCTGGGGTCTTATATGACTATCAAAGAATCTCTCATAAAAGTTTCAGATTTTATTACGCTCCGTAGCTAGTCCAATCATAGCCTCAAAGTTTGACAAAAACAGGATTTTCATTTCCTGCGCTACCGTTACTAAAACGTTCATAACTTTTGACTCGTAACTCCGAATGACGCAAAATTAGCGCTCAAACGATCTAGAGACAATCTACTATCTAACCATATCAACCATAAGCCAAGAACAGTGACTGAATGTTCCCAGATGTTTCTGGACAGTTACAGTAGTTAGTTCAAGAAAAAATTTGGCATGGTAACGTTTGTAAACTCATCGTTTCCCATTTTTATACTACTCCAATCCAACCAACAACAATCCCAAACTCCTCAAACAACATCAACAATTAACATAGGACAATCTCAAGCCAAGAAATCAGTCACTATTATGAAAATGTAACTAAAAATCAAATGAGCAACCAAGCTCGACATAACTCTTGTACTAAAACCACAATATCTCAATGATCGTTAATCGAAATGACACAATTCTTTCTCCATGAACATCCTGGATGTTCCTATTATTTTACATAAAAGTTTCAAGATTTATGGAGTAACCTAGCTAGCATGATCACATCCTCCAAGTTAGGTGAAAACAGAGTTGCTGAGTTTTCTGACCTCCCTTACCGTTTTGGCCATAACTTTTAGCTCATAACTCTGTTTGACGCAAAATTAGCACGCAAACGATCTAGGGACCGATATCTATCTAACCATATAAAGAAATCATCAAGCAAGGCAGGTTAGACCCTTCGGGTTTTATAAACAGTTGGTAGGCAGAAACAAATTTTGCATGGTTCCGTTTGTACGTTCATCGTTTACCTCGTTTTAAACTCATCCAATTCAACTCAAACGACTTCCATATATTTTACACTACTACTTGGGAATGTACTCAAGACATCCCAAGCCCAAACACAATTAATCGACACTCCAAACATTGCCAATAACTCATCCAATTCATTACCAATGCAACATAGCTTTTAAAACCAATTTACTTATTCGAACATAACAATTTACTCACTCCTCTTAACATCCTCAACTCTTAACCAAGTCATCTTCACATTACACATTTATAAGTCTTAACCAAATCATCACTACATCACACAACCATAGACAACAAAACAAGCACTTATTCTTATGATCAAAGCCATAACATAGCGTGCTATATCACATAAACACTATATAGCTAGGGTTTGTATTTTCAAGGCTACCCATGCTCATTAACAACTACCCAAAGCTTAAACAACTCATAACAATCATCTAACAAGCCATAGCAACTCAAGAATCAAAGAAAACAAATTTTCAATTTTCGGAATCACTGTTCATTCGAACCTTCTTTGAATCATAACTAAAGATTTCATGGATGGAATGATGTAAGATTCAAGAGGAAGCAAGGTGAGTATCATACCTTCGATTTAAGCTACTAAACTCGAAGATTGAGCAAGAAATGAGCAAGCCAAGTGATTCTCTCCTTCTCCCCCACCATGCTTCGGTTGTGGCTGTTCTTCAAGAGGAAGAAATGAACGCACAAAGTGATTTTTGTGTGGCGGAAGCTAGCGTTTTAAAAAGGCTTGTGCGGTAGTCGCGTAATTTTCCGATAACGTTTTAATCTCTCGTTATCATACTCTTTACTTTCGTCCAACCTAAGTTCTAAAAACTTAAAATCTCATATTATGATTCTAATATATTTTAGAATCATTAAATTAATACTCTTTAATTGTTTTGAGAATTTACGAAACAATTCTCCGAATAAATGCTATTCACTTACACCGTCTCTCAAACTCTGTTACGACTTTCATCCGAACTTCAAATTTATTTGTTAGACTAAAAATAATTATTAGTCCTATTTTTATCACTTATGCTATCGTAACACCGATACACATATTTTCGAATATCCCGTATATTAATAATACGGTCTCACATTTCAAGTACTTTATGAAGAAAATAAATCCATAAAATCATTCATTCATAAAATGAAAAATTTTATCCAAAAATTGTAATAATCTCAAGTGTCAAATTTTCGGGTTATTACAGTGAAAACCTTCAAATTCTGACGGCTTTTACATTCACTCATTTGTTCCATACAACAATATTATAACTTTAAATTTCAAATATTCCATCACTTACCTATTGTGGACTAAAAAGTTTTTCCTAAATCCTTAGAATCATTATTCATCAAGATTTCGAAAAGTTACAAAAATTCGGGTCATTACAACTACTCTTACCTGATAGGTCAGAATGAGGAGCTTCTTAGGATGTTAGAGAGTGTGCATAGCATCTCAGGACCTTACTGCTCAGACTCGGAGATCCGTGTTGGATTGAGAGAGATTATCGCCACAGGTACCTATGAGACTGAGGCATTGGCTGAGAGGGGTGTTGATGTTATTGATTAGCAATATGTGTATCGTATCCTTCAGGGGATGTTAGCAGACCTTCACTGCCTCATGGGACGTCCAGTGTGGGCTTAGGTGTTTCAGAGACAGTGCAGAGGAAGATTAATGGCAGCAGTTGTATAATATTAGTACCGTTTTACCTACAGTTGTGTGTGGGGATACATACATTGTAGTTTCTATGACTTGTAATAAAAATAGATGTTGGGAATTTTGGATGTACCTAGCCCGACACGCTAACCAGTAGAGTGTAGTATGACTAAAACTGGTGTAAGATAACCTTTCAACGCGTGTAAGCCAGTTATGGAAGATATATCTATAGCAGTAGTACATTGTCTTTATTTCGTTATTTACCAATATTTAATATTAAATGCATTCAAGTAAATTAATAATTGTGTGACATGATTTGATAACATGAATGGAAAAAGAATTTTATTTAAAAGGAAAAAATATTTTTCTACACTTATCTTTCCATGATAAATGTTATATCAAAAACATGTATAGCCAATTACTAAAGAACATGTTTGTTTATTATCAGAGATATGTCCAATCCAAACGCGACTGAGAATGACTTGGGAAATCTGAACATCGATCAGAATATCATGATGCAAAGGAATCCAGTGATACAGGGAAATCCGGTAGTACAAGGAAATTCAGTGGTGCAAGGAAATCTGGTATAACTGGGAAATGTAAACGTCATGTAGCAGATACTGGACCTATTTTATCAGCAAACGGATAACCTTACCCATCAGCAGAAACAGTCGACAGCATCACAGGCTGTAACTTTCAAAGAATTTCAATCTGTGAAACCTCCAGAGCTTTTGTGTTAGTGAAAGTGGAGGTGAATCAGAAGACTGAGTTTGCCAGTTATTTCTTGAAAGGAGAGGCAAATTACTGGTGGGAATCAAGGAAGGCTCTAGAAGGGGAAGGAGTAATTCCGTGGGAAAGATTTAATACGTTGTGTTTGGAAAAGTACTTTCCCCGTTACATGCAGAATCAAATGGAGATAAAGTTTCTAGAACTAAAGAAGGAAACATATGTTGTGAGTTATGAAACTAAATTCACGGAGTTAGCCAGGTTTGTACTAGACTTCGTGGATATGGATGAAAAAAGGGCAAAGCGATTTCAGCAGGGTTTAAGAGCTTGGATAAGAAGTCGAGTAGCTGTGTTTGAATTAACGACTTACACCGTGATAGTGCAGAAAGCTATGATCATAGAGGCAGAAGGTGATATGTCCCATAAGGAGAAGGATTAGAAGAAAAGAAAGTTTGACAACCGATCGGGGAATCAACAACAAAACCGATTTCAAAGCAATTTTAACAACCGACAAGGATTCCAGTTCAAGGGAAATGGAGGTCAGAACTTTGGCAATCAAGGGAATCGATTCCAGAATAATAACCAGCAACAAGTGAATCGGTTCATTAACAACAATCAACAACAGGGAATGCGACCACTACTATCACCGTGTAATAATTGTGGAAGAAATCATGGGGGAGTGTGTGACCTAACTAATGTGACGTGTTTGTGTAGTTTATCAGTACCTATCAGAGTTAAATGTCACAAGTGTGGAAACAAGGGTCATCTCGCAAATGACTGCAAAATCAATGACAATCAGGGAAATCCAAATAAAGCTACAAGGTCTGGCAATGCAGGTCAGCCAAGACCAGTACTTTTAATATGAGCCTGTAGATATTCAACCTGATTTATATTATGTTGAACAACTAGATGAGATATTAGATCATAAAGATAAGGTATTAAGGAATAAGACAATAACTTTAGTTAGGATATTGTGGAGAAATCTCTTGGTTGAGTAATCAACATGGGAGGTAGAGAGTGAAATGTTAGCTTAGTACCCGCATCTATTTTCTTAAGTTGGATTCTGGGGATAGAATCCTTATAAAGGGGAAAGAATGTAACGATCGGGAAAATTATGTGTACTTTATAATATTTAAATATACTTTTATTATAATTTATTATTTTTAGATTATATTTAATGCATTTATTTTTGTTAGGATTTTTATTAAATAGGAAAATTACCCGATATGTGTTATGTGACTTCTGTGTAACATAAAATATTGGCTTATTTATAATTTAAACCCTATGTTATTAACAATATACAATTCAAACCCTATGTTAATATATTTAGTAAATTTAACCCTACGTTTTTTAACTATTTACAATTGAAACCTTTTTTAAAATAATTAGTAAATTTAACCCTATGTTTTTGAACTATGTACAATTGAAACCTTTTTTAAAATAAATAGTAAATTTAACCCTACGTTTTAAAACATTTAGTAAATTTAACCTTGACTTTTTAATTTCGGAATAAAATAAATTTTACGACAAAATTTTGAATAAATATTCGTCAAATGCACTATTGTCAATTTTTTTGTATAGATATTATCTAAGCATAATAGATATTTACAATTATTAGGATTTTTTCTTATAAAATGGATATTTAGATGTTCTTTTCTATATTAATATATCTATATGTATAATATATTATATGTTTAATAAAATTTTAATATATGTTTATATTATTCCATCTTGTCATCACACTTCCCGCTCAATATATTCATGAATGTTCATCACCGAATTTAATTTATTTTCAAAAATACTCTTCGGTGAATATATTCTCGAAAATACTTTTTTGATATAAAATTTATTTTATTCCGAAATTAAAAAGTCAAGGTTAAATTTACTAAATGTTTTAAAACGTAGGGTTAAATTTACTATTTATTTTTAAAAAAGGTTTCAATTGTACATAGTTAAAAAACATAGGGTTAAATTTACTAATTATTTTAAAATTTTACTAATTATTTTAAAAAAGGTTTCAATTGTAAATAGTTAAAAAACGTAGGGTTAAATTTATTAACATAGGGTTTGAATTGTATATTGTTAATAACATAGCGTTTAAATTATAAATAAGCCTAAAATATTTTATTCTATTTTGCTGTATTTTTTGTATCATTAGAAAAAGGTTATCTCGATTTGTGATTATCGGACCCAACCCCTATTATAGATTTGAGGCCTTATTTTAGGTACATTTATTTTTATAAAAATAATAAAATCCTCAAAATGACTTTATTTTATTATTTTTGAAACATTTATAATTTTTAGAAAATTTTGATATATTTACTTTATTTATTTAAAATCAAAAACTTTACAATTATTATTTTTAAGGCTTTTAAAATAAATTATGGGGGATTTTTAAGCTAAATCAACTTTAGGGCTTTAATTTTTATAAAAATATAAATAGCTTAATTAATTATTAAAAATCATAAAAACTTACTAAAAATAGTAAAAATTCTGGGAATTGGGGAAGAAGGTGTTCTTGAAGATCAAAACGAGTTTTGAAGGTGATTCTGAACTTATTTTTCTTAATATGAGTAACCAAATTGAATCCCATGCATTGAATTACATGACTATGTGCTTTGTCTTCGTTAAAAATTAATTGATTTTTATTTTATTATTTTCGTGTTAAATTTGATTTTTTTTCGTTTATTATTATGTTGATTGTTGGTTTAATTAAAGTATACGATTGTGTAAATCCTTTGCTGGTGAGTCTGTAGATATTTTTGATTATGAATTTGGAGTACATTTTTCCGTTCACCAGATTTTGGTCGGGTTTTAACCGAACCCACCGGAATCTAGGTTGGAGAGACTTGTTCTCGATTTGGTTGGACCAGGTGAGCTGCTGGTGGTCTGGGTAACGTGTGGGAGGTTTTATTTTGAAGCTTCGACTGTATTTTGGGGTCGCTGGAGTCTAGGCTCTTCGGAGTCAGTCTGACTTCGACGGAATCGAGGTTGCGTAGTTAGGATCTTGATTCTAGTACCATGGTGATGTTGTTGGACCCTACGGGGGTATGTAGGTCTAATTTTTTTGAGTGTTTAAGTAGTAGTCGGAAAAGTTCCAGCTGGCCAAAATATTTTTAATCGGCCGGATCACTAGTTTTTAGTGTTGCTTCTTCTTGTAATGAACATGGTTAATTAGGGGCTACTGTGGGGTGAATTTAGACACGAAATCCGTGTTATACGGAGTTGTTTTGGAGGCAAATGGGTGGTCGCCAGAGCTTCGCTAGAATCTGGTGCGACGACCTGTTTCTTGGCTGTGTCCGGCCGTTTTCCGGTGAAGGTTCTTGGCAGGCTGACCTTTGATCCGTTGAAACCCTAAACCCATCTTTCAAAACTGTTTATGGGTAAATTGTTTTAAAATTTACATTTTAATTCTTTTAAAATTCAAAAATTATTTTAAAAATAAAAATAAATTATTTTAATTTTGAAATTAATTTTATTTAATTAATTTAATTTATTTAGATAATAATTTAATTATTTTAATTAATTGATTAATTTATTTTAATCAATTAATTTAATTAATTAGTTATTATATAAATATAATTAAATATAATTGGATTTAATTATTTTGAAAAAATTAAAACAATTTATTTATTTATAATTATTTAATAAATAATTAATTTAAATAATCAATTAATTTAAATATTAATTGAGTTATTCTTATTAATTAGATATTAAATAAACCAGTTAACCATTTTAAATAAAATGAAAAGCCCTACAACCCTAAAAATAATCTGGAAGTGATAAAATTAGTTTCAATTCTCAAATTTATTTATAAAACCAGATTAATATTTTATAAAATATTTTGGGAACTAATAATTATCTAGAGGGGATAATAATGATCCACTTTGACTCGAATAATATTTTAGAGTCTTCTAATAATTATTTGAGCGATTTTTTCTTGTTGAGTCCTATCTGCTAAGTGACTTGCATGTGGATTTGCTTCTAATTGTTAGTACTTATTTATTATTTGCTATTCGATATTGATACAACGTATGGGTAGACACTAGAACATAAGATGAACGTATGTTTAGAGCTGTATGTCTGTCTAGCTGTCTAAAATAGAATATTCTATGTGTAGATAAGAGCGTAGTACCATACAGAGGGTCAAAGTAGTTTACCAGCTTATCGGCATTTAGTCAGTACTTTACTAGCTCTTATATCAGGCAAGTATTTCTTCCTTGATCATCTTAAACACTTTTGTTTTACTGTTTTCGATTATTCATATTATGATAAATAGTTATTGTTCAGAACTATTTATGATTCTTAAATGTTTTATTGTGCAAACAGAGTTACCTGATATTGGTAATTTTGATATTGGAATTTGATTAAAATAAACTCATCATATCCAGTGAATTATTGTAGTAAATAACGAGGATATGGTCTGTATTTAAAACTAAGCATCCCTTTGAGTTCGGATGCTCTATTGCATTAGAATTTATTTAGCGTAGCTCTAATGGACGTAGAGAGCCTCAAGTGTCGAAGCAGCTCACTTTTCGAGCTTTTCAGGTATCTAGTTGTTTACCGTTTGGCTGTTGTTAGAATGTGTAATAAAACTGGATCTAGTATTAAAACTTATCTAAACTTATGGATTTGAGTTTTAGATTTAATGGGTGGTTTGTAATAAAATAGTTTGGTTTACTTTTAGTTTTCAGCTGTTTGATTTCATACTACAACCTGTTTGTGATCTTTGGTTTGGTAGGGTCAGTGCGCACCTGGTTTATATTATTTTATTATTGATTGGTTGGTGACCCCCAAATCTAGATTCCGTATTTGGAGGGCGTCAAAGTTGGTATCAAAGCTACAGGTTGGTGGTCACTGAAATAAACAGAGATATAGCCCATAAAAGTATAGGTAGGAGATAGGTTTACATTCATATGAGATACGTTTACGTTGATTTTAGCTTAAGCCTAAGTTGTGAGCCGTGTTATGATACTATGTTACGTGGTTACCGCAGGGTCCCACTGCGGAGCCTGTACCAGTACCGGATTTGGCACCTCAGCCTATTTTAGTGACTGAGCCTGCCATTGTACCCCCACCAACACCTATAGATATTCAGCAAACAAGGGCTATTATGGTGCCAAATTACCCGATGGGGCTAGATTTCCTGTTAGATTCAGAGGAGATGCTAGAGGAAGAAGTGGCAGTGGTAGATCCAACCGCACCAGTTCCGTTTCAGGCTATTTAGGCAGTTCCAGTAGTAGCACCTATGGAGCAGGTGATAGTTGATACATTTGGGAATGGTGCAACAACGCTGGTAGCTCAGATAGGAGAGCCATAGACTGTTCCCTATCGTATATATGCGGGGTTGTTGTATGACTATTGTGACGCCCCTAGATCCGGGGTCGGAGATCTGGGCCATCACACTCTCTTTTTCCAGTTGTTTATCACTTAATACTTAAATCACAAATAATACTTCTTCACCTGTAGCAACTCCACAGTTCATATATGCACACACACTGATTATAGTCTCAGAACGACATTAATAATTAGCAGTTATATGATCCATCAGAGTTAGAGTTATTACAACGCAAAAAGAAAAGTACTAGACTTATGAAATCAATATAGTTTCTACTCGAAACAATATTGTTCGCTTAACGTTTGTTTTTGTTAATAAGTTTACATAAGTCATACTTACAAATAAGGCGTACCAAAAGCAGCTGCAACCCTATACTACTCCTACTCCCTACTTGAGGTAGAGTTGAGAAGAATCTACGGAAGGCGCATGCATTGCTCACGCGCTTCCTCGCTATGCGTCTCATACGGGACATTCTTTTGACCTGTTGTGTTGTGATATATAAGGAAAGCAAGAGTAAACAATATAGCCCAACAATCAAATGAAATTACAAATATATTCTTTCTAATCATTTTAGAAATTTGTAAAGATTGGGGCACATCATAAATCCTCTTAAGTTTTTAAAATAAATAAACTTTTCTTCAAAACAACTCGGACGAGTAAGAAGGAATATCAAGATGTCATACAACTTAAATAAAGTCTGAAAAATGTCCTGATCTAAGAAAGTCATATCAGCTTTGAATCCTCTATAAATATGAGGTGAACACTTCATATTTTGTATGAAGAAAAACATTCAAATTTAGCAATTTGTCTGATTGTCATATTCACAGACTTTCTGTGCTAGTTTGAATTTAATTCCTTAAGTAGAACAATTCATGTCAAATATATTCTAGGAATTAAAGAATATTCTACCGAATTTTGTAACACCCTTTCAAGTTTAATATACGTATTTAACTTGAATCTTGTTTACTTACTTGCTAATTTTCTAGATCTTAAATGTTTTATTGTGAAAATAGAAAGCTAGTAAATCAGCCTCCCAAACACTACAAGGACTCGAACCCTCATCCAAAGCAATAATTTAATTCCGCAAATTCTGAAAAATATTTTAAATTGTTATGAGTATCGCATTCAACCCCCCTTCTACGATACTTCCGGGATCCAACAATATTGGTGGAGGTCTTCTGCCAAGAAGGAAAAGGGTATGCATTGGATGTATTGGGAAAGATTGTGCAAAAAGAAATCAAACGGTGGTTTAGGGTTCAGAGATATACACGCTTTAATCTGGCACTGTTGGGTAAGCAAGGATGGAGACTGATTACTCAACCAAATAGTTGGGTGAGCAAAATGTATAAAGTTAGATATTATCCAAATGATATGTTCTTAACAGCAAAACTTGGCTCCAATCCAAGCTTTGTGTGGAGAAGTATGCTTGAAATTCAATCACTGTTAAAGGATGGCATGACATGTCGGGTTAGTACTGGTACCAACATATCTATTTGGCTGCCAATAGTGAAAGACCCATATGTTCAGACCATTCATGAAGCTTTAGTTGGTAAATCAGTTGATTCAATGATGAGTACAAAAGATAATAAGTGGGACAAAGACTTAATCAATGATATCTTTACTGCTAAAGATGCCAACCTGGTTTTTTCAATCCTTTTTCAAAGATTACATATGAATTCTTGGTACTGGAGGAAGGAAAATATGGGTTTTTACTCTATAAAGAGTGCTTATGCAATGCTTAGAGACCAAAAGGAAGTACAACATTCGAGTGACAACTCAGGTTTTTGGTGAAAATTATGGAACTTGAAAATTCCTTTAAAAGTCAAGCATTTTTTGTGGCATGCAACCTCAGGTATTTTACCCACAAAAGACCAGTTAATCTCTCGAAGAATAGAAGTGTGTAGTCTATGCCCAGTTTGTAATGAAACACCTGAATTAGCTTCGCAAGTGTTGGTTAACTGTGGCTTCGCGAAGTTATGCTGGGACCAGACAAAATTCATGAGCAACGATCCATATCATTCAAACTTCGCAGAATGGTTGAATGTGATGTTTCAGAAATACAAAACTGAAGAAGTAAAAACAATAAGCACGGTGTGTTGGTCTTTGTGGAAGAACATAAATGACATCGTATGGAATCAGAAAAGTACGGAGGCAACAACAGTGGTGAAATCAGCTATTCTCGTCCTTAATCAATGGCAGAGTGCACAAGACAAGTCATTTGATAGTTCTCTTGGGTTTGTAACCCCATCGGATAGCAGTGTGCACTGATAGCTCCCACAGATGAAAACAATTAAGGTTAATACTGATGCACCATTGTTTGAAGAATCCGGTCATTATAGTTTTTCTATGCTAGCTAGGGACCACGAAGGGAACATGTTAGAAGCTAAAACATGTGGTAAACAGGGCAACATAGCACCAAAGCTTGCAGAGGCAATCAGAGTTAGAGAGGCAATCAGAGTTAGAGAAGCACTCGGGTAAAGTCGAAGGAGTGGTCACAAGTGACATTGGAAATTGATTGTCTAATGGTTGTCCAAGCTATCAGCTGTCATATTTTGGCAGGGTTATCGACGAGTGCAAACATCATTTGTCTGATCTACGATGTCGACATGTGACTTTCATTTTTATTAAACGATCCGTGAACAAAGTGGCTCACTATTTAGCTAGATGTCTAGTTCCTTGATCGTATTTGGAAAAGGGGACGTTCACCGTGATTTCTTGCATGTATTGCTGAATGATTTTAAGTATTAATGAAATTATTTCTTTCCTGGCAAAAAAAAATCTTAAAAATTGATTAAATTCCGGATCCGATCGGGCAAGAGACCTACCATGCAACTTGTTATTTCTTCAAAATCCTGGTATAGTTTATCATATTTTTATAACAAAAAATAAAATTTATTAAAATTAAAATTAATATATGTTGTAAAAATAATAAAAATAGTGGCTATATATAGAAAAAAAATGTACATGAAGCAACACCAGAAGTCAGAACCACAAGTCCATGACACAGAATTAGAAAAAGACCCCAAATGGTTGTAATAGTGATGAGCAGAAGCCCCATTACATTAATTTCTAGGTTTCCTCAGTTCCCAAAATCCTCAACAATGTCTTCTTCATCAATGTCTCTGAATTTTATTAACAACAGACGCACTAAACCAAAGCAGCAACAGCAGAAGCTTCCCATTTTATTTTTCGATGTAATGGACACTATTGTTCGTGACCCCTTTTACCATGATGTCCCCTCCTTTTTCAGGTTCATCTATCTATCTGTTTATATATATATGTGTGTGTGTGTGTCTGGATTCATTTTTGTTTGATTTTATTTGTGTTACTTGATTCAATATGTTTGACTTGTGGAGTTGCATACTACTAACACTGCTACTTATTGATTGTTATGCTCAATTTAGGGGTCAATTAGTTTCTTTTATTTTGTCTTGAGATTGATCACTTTCGTTTTTATATAAATACGGGTCAAGTATCAATCTGGTTACAGAAGTGAAGGTCATGTATCAATTCTTTAACTCTTCTTTTTTCGCAAGTCTATACATGACTACAGTTGCCAGTAATCACATTCCGTTAGTTTATGATTATTGATTTGATGGAAATGTGTCATGGTGTCTGTCTTGTGACAAAGACAAACATCTCGACACCGTCCAGCTCAGGAAGATGGAACTTTGTATTGTGTATAATTTAAGGGTTCGTAACAATAAAACATGTAAAATAATTGTTTTAACAAAAATATTTAGGTTTACAAAATTTTAATAATTTATTAGAATAAAGTAATAATTGTGTTTAAACTACTTAATGTAATATTATTGTTGTCAAAATTGAAAATTTAAACTAACAGAAAAAGATTGAAATTTCTAACAGATTTTTAAAATTTGTAAGAAAAACTCAAGTTTTAAAAATTAGCAATCCTTAATTTATTTAGCAAAAAAAAATGCCTTAATTCTAAGTGGTGTACAAATTTTTTTAAAGAACAAAGCTAAGACCTGACTAACAAATGTGACATGGATGGTAAGAAAGGACAAAAGTAAATAACAGCTGTTAAATCAATATCAAACCAATTGAAACAAATTGTAATAAAGCTACTGTTCAAAACTATTTCCAGAAAAATATAAACAAGTTAACGGTCCGAAAAAAGAAACTAGTACTGGAATAAAAGAAAACGCCGGAAGAAAAAGATCCCTATCATCAAACGAGTTGATGAAGAATTGAGTAAACAGGTTAATATGTGGATGTTTTTTTGTTTGATTTTTAAATATTAGATTCAATTTTTTCCACTCTGATATCCGTTAAGTGTGAGGTCAATAATTTTAAACTAACAGAGTGTCATTATTACTAGCGACTAGAGTCATGTAGGATGTAGCTGAGCCCCCACAAAGAAAAGTTAAGGAATTGATACGTGACCTTCGCTTTAGTGACAACATTGATTCTTAACCCCCTATAAATGCATAGTTATAATTTTTTGGAGTTCACAAGTTAATTTTAATTGGAAGTGTCTAGTGATAGTTATCATAGTGATAGTTATCATATTTTATGATCAACATTTGTGTTTCAAATGAATGATGAAAGTATTTGATGTGTTGTAGCAATAGTTATCATGTTTCATGATGGACATTTGTGTTTCAAATGAATTATTAAAGTGAATTCTGCAATGTTGGTAAACAATTTGTGCTCTGCTTGGTTGAAGGAATGGAATAAAACATAGTGAAAGGAAAAGTGAAGGATGTAAGGGGTAGAGTGAGAAAAAAAAAGATACAAATTTTCTATTATTGGGTGTGAAGCAAATGAGCAGAAATAGGAATGAGGCATCATCTCCATAATTTTTGGATTAAACCGTAGTTGAAATTTATATGAATTTAATGGAAGGAGAAATGATAAATATAGTTTCAAATTCATTCCATCTAACCAAATCGAGCATGAAACTTTACCGGTAAGAAATCAGAAGGCATGCCTTTCGTGCTGCATATAAGATTTGCGTATAAGACGTTTATCTGTGACTATGTGTAAGCTTGGAATACTGCGTATAGACTCCATATGATATTTATAGAAAAAAGAAGTTTCAGTTATAAGGAAAGGGTAAGATTGGTAATATGAACTCTATAGTGTAGGTGATATTATTCTCTTTAGAATTCTTGTTAACTTTAGATGGAGATTTTAAAATGAAATTAGATGTTATTTTTCTACTACATTTTCCCTAAAACAACTCACAGCTGTTAATTTTTTAAAAATTTCCTCGCATCTCATTTATCTCCTAAAATATACAACTCGAAGAATAACTATTAAGGTAATGTTATCTGATTTAAACCTTTCTTTTAAGGTTAGTAACATTTTATTACTCTCTTCCTAGTACTTTCTTGTGTTTGACGTCTGTATTTGTCTTCAATTTTTCCATTTCTCATACCAATTTTTCTTTGTGACTTTCCCAATTGGGATCTCTTATCCAGGATGTCTTTCAAGGAACTAATAGACAGCAAACATCCAACTGCATGGATTGAGTTTGAGAAGGGTCTTATCGATGAGGTACAATGTTACTGTTATGATAATTTCGTTTCATATGTAGTTTCATAATATATTGTCTGCAAATATGAGCTTTAAATTATGGCTCTAGTACTCTTGAAAAAATATTGGGACTATAGTTATTATCTTTTTTATTAAGCTTTGGGAGGAATACGATTACTTTGTAATAAATATCTAGGAATCATTATGTTTTTTTAAAAACAAGTTAATTTTTTCTGTAAATTCTAAGATCAAAGGATGTGTGATGTTTTGAGATGTCCTCTTTAGTCTTTAATCGAAGGTGAGCGTAATGAGTAGCTCTATGTATCTGTAGTAATTCATTCTTTATCTGGGTGGGTAATTTCTGATAAACTCTATGTCAACTTCTTAATATATTCCAGAACTTAGATAATGTGGTAGTAGTTCTTTTTGCTAGTACATATATATTTTTTTATAGGGAATGGGGGCGTGAGGATTTGAGCCCATGATCTTGTCATGGGAAGGCGAAGGCATATGCCTTTACAAGGCTATCCTTTGATCCTCAATTCATGGTAGTACTTATCTATTAGAAACCTAGATACTACTAGATTCCTATTGTCCAAGATAGGTCTTTACTCCTGTATAATCACATGGATCATCTTATAGTAATTAGGTTTATATTATGAAATATTGAAATTCTGTGTGTACCATGTAAGAATCATATACTTGGAAAATTTTATTCGAAAAAAGTTTCCATATTGTTAATTCTCATCCTTGCCCTGAATCAAATTGGTACTGGAAACCCAACATCCAGCCACTCTTGCATCCAAAACTCAAGCTTTTACTTATCATCATCAAATTGTTTTTCTGTTTCAGACATTCAAAAATCTGCCACAAGTAATCATAAGCACAAGTAGGTCTGAAGAAAGAGAAAAAAGAATTCAGTGAAGCAATCATCAAGAGGCTTCTCTTTTACTATAATTTACTGATCACCTTTCACTCTTTCAGTCATATCTATTCAAGTTAATAGGGCCTTAAAGTCTGACATGCTGTTTTAAGACATTTAGAAATTAAGTTTTCTTTAAAGTATGAGTAACAGAGAAAGTATAGTTTACTTGCTCCAGATTGTCAACTCAATTTACAAATTTTCAAAGAAATAAAGAACAGCCTCTGAAATTTCTGGTTATTACAACAAGCCCTTGTATTATTTCTGGAAATTACAATCCATATCCTTAAAGTGTCTATTTCCTCTGAAGTTCTATATACTGTCTGGTTTTTGCAATATACAGTTTAGACCCAAAAAGAGAGAAAATTATTAAGAAATCCACTCATACTAGATGTCAGAATTTTTGCAACACTTACTGAACCACTTCAAGCTCCCAAAAATATCCTTGAAAGATCTCCATCAGTATGGTTAGTATTATTCTAAAGTCTTTATAGATAGGAAAAATATGAGATGGAACCTGAAGAGTTATGTTATCGACTATTGAGTATGAGAATTACGGATTGTGATATTATATAATAAATTTAGGTAATACATTATATATCTACTAATTAATTTTCATTCTTTTAAATTAACATGCGTATTTTAACATTCTTCTGATATGTAGATTCATTGGTTTTGTGGAAAACGATATACTTGTTTGCTTCTTCTCAAACATGGCATCATTTTAAGCCAAATTAGGCTGTTGCATTGTGGCTTGCTGTCTATCATTTATGTTATCTATACGTTATTTCATTTCAGATGGAACTTGCTAGAAAATTTTTCAAAGATGGAAGGCCTTTTGATCTTGAAGGTAGGGAGAAATGTGGTCAAAGCATTATATTTATGTAAGAAAAAGGAAGAATATATGAGTTGAGGTACGGTAGGTGTTATAGCTCACCAACTTTATTACCAGGATACTCATACTTTTGACTAGAATTTAATTCCGTCCATGTTAGATCATGAATAGGATAAATGCTTTGACATCCAGTCTGAAACTAGTTTACTTGACCACTTGCAAACATTGGGAATCTCTACTTGGTCAGTGTTTTGATTAATTAAGGAAAACAATTCATTTTGAAGCATAACAATCAAATATTCACAAGACACAAAGGATTTACATGGTTTGGTCAAATTGACCTACATTCACACGATGAGGACACTATTGCAAGTGAATCCATGCAAATTAGGAATTTCACTTGAAAAAACTAAATAGCTAATGGCCACGTTCCTCCTCACCCCCTCTCCCTCAAAACTCGCACTCACAAAAGGTGCCGTCATTTGTTGGTAGCCTCAAATCTTGTTGTTCTGCTCATTGTCATGTATAGTTTATTAACCTTTGCTTGGTACTTTCTGTAACACTTTTCTGTAGTATATCAATACAGAAAAAGTTAAAAGTGGGATCATCCGTGGAAAAGTCATGTTAGATGTAGAAACTTTGTTTCTTTTAGTGCAGTACTTGTGTGTATCATGCATAGTCTTCTACCTATTCTTGTACAGTTTGATTTCTATAAGCAGTTGTCTTTATTTCGTACACTTTATAGTGGGCTTTTCAAGTTTCTTAAAATAAATATAAAATAATATAGGACTACTCCAAATTATTGATCTGTCTGGAGGACTTCTGAAATATGCATGCAACCTTTCCTTTAGCTGGTTTTTAAATCTTAAACATGAGAATCAATTGGATGTTTTCACTCAAATATTTACAAGACACGAAGGATTTACATGGAGCCTCTTTGGCTCTACTTTAATTAACTTTAAGCCCAATTTAAGTGGGAAACACGGTGTTTGGGATTTGGGGTTCATTATTTCAGCTAGCTTAAATTAACTTTCAGCCCAAAAGAAAAAAGTAGCATTTAGGTACTTTTTTTACTTTCACCTTTTTTTTCCTGTTCTTTTACTTTTCAAACCCTACTAAACTCAGAGTGTCTGCGGCGATTAATCCCAGGACTTGCATCTTAAGCTGACTCAACATTGGGACCATGCCTATGGCCTGAATGCAAACACAAAAAATTGTATTAAAAAGTTTGAAATAGAGAGCAAAAGCTCAAGACTGAAATTGGTGCGTGGTAAAGTAAGTTTGATGAACCAAATTGAAATTTGTGATTGTTGTTGCATTAACGGTCATTGCTTCATTTATCATATATTGAAGATAAAGGATAGCATTCTCATAAAATACCAATTCAGATACACTCAGCTGTACCATATCAACCCTGGCCCTCATGCTCTTTATCATGTCCCTATATAACATAATGTATTTTATTTTATTTTATATTATTTATTTATTTTTATTTTATTTCTAAATGATATGAATTTTTTTAAGTATAAAATTGACTTTATATCAAAATTTACCAAACACTTGATTAACTTTAAGTAAAATTATCCAAACAGTTGCATTTAACTTGCAGTAAATTTTTTTACTTTTTACTTAAAGTGAATATAAAATACTTTAAGGTACATGGTTTGGTCGAATTGACCTACATTTACACGATGAGGTGATTATTCGAATGAATTCCATGCAAATTAGGAATTTCACCCAAAAAATGAAATAGTTAACGGTTACGTCCCCCCCCCCTCCTAAAATCGCCCTCACAAAAGGGGCATTTGTTGGTAGCCTCAAATCTTGATCGGCCTCAAATCTTCTTGTTTAGCTCGTTGTCATGTATAGTTTATTTACTTTTACTTAGTACTTACTGTTAAACTCTTCTCTAATATATCAATATAGAAAAGTTAAAAGTGGAATCTTCCGTGGAAAAGTCATGTTAGATGTAGAAACTTTGTTCCTTTTGTTTCTTTTAGTGCAGTACTAGTGTGGTTCATGCATAGTCTTCTACCTATGCTTGTATAGATCGATTTCTGTGAGCAATTGGCTTTATTTCATACACTTTATAGTGGGCCTTTCAAGAGTCTTAAAAATAGATATAAAATTATATAGGATTACTCCAAAATATTAATCTTTCTGGAGGGCTAACTTCTGAAATATGCACTCACAAAAGGTGGTGACAATTGTTGGTAGCCTCAACTCTTGTTGTTCTGCTCGTTGTCATGTATAGTTTATTTACTTTTACTTTGTACTCTGTTTAACTTTTCTCTAATATATCAATACAGAAAAGTTAGAAGTGGGATCTTCCGTGGAGAAGTCATGTTAGATGTAGAAACTTTGTTTCTTTAAGTGCAGTACTTGTATTCTTTAAGTGCAGTACTTGTATGCATCATGTATATTCTTCTACCTACTTTTGTATAGTTCGATTTCTAGAAGTTGCATTTATTTCGTACACTTTATAGTGGGACTTTCAAGTTTTTTTACTATTCACCTGTTATAATGGAACTAATATCCTTGCAGGACTCAAAGATTGTATGCAAAGAGGGTATTCTTACTTGCATGGTGTTGAAGAATTACTTGGTTCCCTTAAGCAAAATGGTTACGAAATGCATGCTGCTACTAATTATCCAATCTGGTATGGCCTATTATTCTTGGTTTCTTTGTTCTTGTTTTCTTTGCTTACTGATAAATTTAACAAGTTAAAAAAATGGCTACACGTACTCAGGGCATACCCCAGAAATTAACCTATTTCTGATTGTTTATTGATTATTAATTCTTTTTAAGGTACAAATTGATTGAAGACAAGTTGAAACTATCCACCTACTTATCATGGACATTTTGTTCATGTTCAACTGGTATAGTTTTAAATTTTGTTCTGGTTGCAATTCTTGTTTACACTTTATTTTTCTGTGTTTCTACGTATGCAGGCACATACATATCAATGTATGTCTGCACGTGTATTGTATGTCCTACTGTGCATTTGAGTTGGTCATTGAATACGACTATTTTATAACTTTTTCCAGAGAGACCCTTTTATTTAAAAATTTGCTTCATGGAAATCTCCGTGTCTTTAAGAGTCATATAAAATGGTATAAATGATTGCTGAAGATTGATAATTTAATTCCTTTATCCAGCCGCCACTCTTCAACTAATAACTTATTTTCATATGATTATCCATGAAAATTACACTAAATGTTTTTATGAATCGAGTTATGCTTTTTAAATTATGCGATTTTTGGAGTGTTATATGATATTTTTGTAAAGCAATACTTTCAGATTTTCCGTGCACAATGTTTTCCAGTCAGTCGGAATTTCTATCAACTTTCCATATTGCAAGAGCAATAAAGGAAAAAGATACTTGTACTATATCGTAAGTTGTGTTTGATATGAATCTAGTTATCACAGAAGTCAGAAGAGATAATTAGTGCTATGCATATATATATTGCATGTCAAGCTTTTCCCAGTCCTTGAAATGATTCTTGCTATGTGAATTGGTTCTGGTAGTATATCTATTATATTGGAGTATTGGACAAGTAATTGGATTTGATGATAGAGCTTCACACATACCATTTCTCACATGCTTCAGCTCAGCACATGCGAGGTTCTGAAGTTCTTACAATTAAGTTGCTTCATGCTATATTATTCTCAACAAGAAATATCAATCTTTATATCATAAGTATACATATAAATATACGAATACATGTTCCTATTTGATGGTGCAATTATAGGAGTGCTGTTTGGCAGAATCCATTTACTTTTTTAGAGCCTAGAAGTTTGGTTTTGCCAAATATTTCCCATGTGAACAGTTTCAAGCAGATTACTAATACTACATTAACGACACTGCTCCCTAACTGCAGGAAAAAGAAAACCAGATGCTGACTTTTATCTACAAATTTTACGGGAACTTGATGTTAATGGAGAAGATTGCATCTTCGTTGATGACAGGTAACTATTGCAAACTACCTGTAGTAGTCTGCACTACCACTTATTTCATATGGTAGGCTGTCAAAGTTACACTGCTTTTTAGTTCTCTTTCTCTTTTCCCCCATTCCTCTACTCCTGAAATTTTATATTTATGTGAACTTTCATACGGTTGTATGCCCAAATATAATAAATGTGTAATTGTATACCATTTATGGTGTTTCTGTTATAAAATGAAATATGTTTACAATCAAATGTATATATCCTGGAGAAACTAAGTGTTGCATTATTGCTTCATGTTAAATCATTTACTGGTATACTACAACGTTGTATCCTTGTCGAATAACTATGTCTTGATGAGATTATCTTTGTGGATCTAGATTGCTATTTCAAATGTCTCTTTTTCTTTTTCATTCTTTAATCCACTTCCTGACTTCCTTCCCTTAAGTATTGACCAATATTTGCTACATGGGCCTGACACGTGCACTTAGAGAGACAGAATTCATTGTAATTGTTTTAAGTGTTTTTATTTCCTCAATCAGTCCCCTAAACTTTCACATTATTTTATTCTACATTGTGAAGCTCTTATCATTATATGCTGACAGATGTTTTGGTGAATTGTGCAGGATTCAAAATGTTGATGCTGCAATAAAGGCTGGCTTAGTTGGTCTACACTTTAAAAATGCAAATTTGCAGCGTCAGGATTTTTGTCTTCTAGGCATTCCAGCAAATGAAAATTGCAAGCAGCAAGATCTTGATGAGCTTGGACAAGAACACTTGCCTTGATTTCCGTAATCTTCTCCCTCAAAATTGTCTTGTTTTATTATATGCTTTTCATATATTCTAACACATGCTGTGTCCGAAACTAATCTATAAGATGATGCTATCAGTATAATTTGAGTTGTATCCTCCCAAAAACTGAGTCTTAGTATCTCAAATAATTCTTGGGGTCGTCATTATACATCAAATTTTCAATAACATATCAAAAGTAATGAAGTTTCACATTTTTTCTGCACCGGCCTTTACCACTAACTTGTGGAATATTAGATGATTGTATGAAAAGTACAATTAATTTGATAATTGGCAAATATACAAGCCAAAATAGTAAATACCTTTTATTGTAACAGTTGGGTGAACTTCACATTTGAATTATAACGTAAACTTGTTTCTCATTTTCTTGAACTTACATTGAATGTCATTGATTCTCAGATCTTTCCTCTTTTACAACACTCATCTGATTTTTGTTTAGTGCTTTTTTCCCAGGACCTTTTCTAATTTCTACCATAAATATAGGCATATCGCTAGAACTTATTCGAAAACACAAGGGTTGTATCTTGTATGGAACCGAGACATTTTATGTTTTGCGAGAAGACCTCGCCTAAACACCAGCCAAAGATTGATGCTAAATTTTTGAACTTGAAGTGGGTGCCATGCCATACCAATTCATACTAGCCAACTATGGAGCCGTAAACACATCAGCTATGTTTGCATAAGTAATCCCATCCCAATCTAAAAACTGGTTGGATAAACTGGAGAGCCATAGAATGAGCATTTAGAATTTTTATAAGGCTCCGGGGAGGCGGGGACAATGGCGTAACATACTCATGGTCCAGAAAAAATCCCCCCTTCGAAAATGTTTATCAGCCCAAGAGATCCAGATACAAGAGGGAGGAATTCTGCTGCAGCGAACGCCAGACACTTAATCGAATAGAGGCGTATTCCACTCAACTAAGTCTTTGATTCCCGGACCCATCATGGAAACATCGTCTCCAAACAACCATATGGAAACATGGGTCTCGAGTACCACTCAGGTGAAATCGGGTGTTGGCCCTATATGTCACAATTTGGGTAGAAAATGCCCTAAATGGCACACCCCGAAAAAATGGCCCTAAATAGCACTCCAAAACGCTACATCGTGTAGAGTTTTGAAAAAAAAAAATCTCCCCAAAAACGCTACTTTAAGTTGCGTTTTTTAGCCCAAAACCCAAGATAAAGTAGCGTTTTTCCCCAAAAAAATTAAAAAAAAATAAAAAATGCTACACGAAGTAGCGTTTTTCCCCGAAAAAAATTAAAAAAAAGTGCAAAACGCTACACGAAACAGCGTTTTCACCTTTTTTCCAGCACGCCACACTATGTAGCGTTTTGAAGTGCTATTTAGGGCCATTATTACGAGTTGTGCCATTTAGGGCATTTCCACCTCAAATTGTGACATATAGGGCCTTTTCTCGGTGAAATCTGGATAAAATGGACTGAAAACGTTTAAGATCCTTTAAAAAATAGATACATTGCCCGTAAACTCTGGATTTGTGTAGTCATAGTCAGTGCAGTAAAATATCAAGTTACAAGAGGGAGCCAACTTGAGGTGTTTATTATGTATTTTCCCGATTATAAGAAGTCTACTTGTTTTAGAAATTTAAAGTTAATTTTTTAAAAAAAATAAGTACTTATTTTTAGAAAAAATACGCATTTACATATTTGTTTTAAAAAATAAATAACCTTATTCAGAAAATAAAAAACACCAAACAAGATAATTATCTTCTAAATAATTTATACTATATTATAATAACCAAATCATATAACTTTTTTTTAAACACTGATATGAACTATAGAAAAGATCTTAACCGTCAAATTTTAGGTGAACCATAAAAATGATCCTAACCATTTAATTTTAATAAAATCTAATTTTAGAAAGAATATATATCATACATACAACTCTATCCCCGATAGTCTTCCTTTTATACAACTCCTCAAGGACAATATTATATTATATTTAAATTATGGAGTATTTTATATTTTTAATTTTAAAAATCCTACTTATCTTATAATTTTTATTTAATACTAGATTTTAACCCGTGTGATGCACGAATATTTTGTTTAAGTAATTAAATTATTTATTTTAAAATTATTAATATTTTTATAATTTTAAAAAATCTTAATGTATTATAATTATATCATTTTTTTAAATTATATATTTTTATATCAATTGAATTAAATATACAAAAATATAAAATAATAAAACTAAATATGCACATCGTATAAAATATATATTTATATTATTAATATATAAATATGTCAAATTTTGTGATTCGAAATATTATGAACATGATTTTTTAATATATCAAACATATGTTAATTTAAGATTATAATAGTAGATTTAAATATATTTTTGATAAGATATGTATTATGTTTTATATAAAATTTAATAAATATTATAGTATATGAAATATAATATATATATATATATATATATGTATTTCTAATAATATGATAATATAATTATTCATTTGAATAAATTTTTTTATGTTATTAGATTTCCAGTAATATAGTATTAATTGCAATTTATAAATAATTATATAAAATATAATTTAAACCTTGCATCATAAACAATAGATGTTACTATATTGCTAATGAGATTTAAACTTTAAATTAATATTAAAAAATAAAACAATACATAACAATTACCGTCATAATAATTTTTACATCTTACTTTTCATACTAATATATGATGGGTTCTTTATTGAACAAAATATATGTTATTTATCCTTGAGTACACGAAGTTTGTAGATGGGGGGTTGAATACAAACTTAAGAATTATTTCAGATTCTTGCAGATTTAAGTTTGTTCAATGATAGTGTTTGAGTATTTGGACAAATTAAACAAAAAGAGAAAACTAGAAGAACTAAAGTAAACTTGAAAACAAATCTTTTTAAAATTACTAGTGGATTGGTTTTTCCACTAGTGTATTTTTGCTTTCAAATAATCTTGATAAAGATACCAAGCTGATTACACAATGTGATTTTGAACTAAGCACTACAAATATTTTCTATCCTTCTATTGTGCCTTCCTTTTATTCTTGATATTTTTCACACCCTTATGCTACAATGAACTACTACTACATATATAGTAGTTTACATTTTACTTCTATTTTCTATCGACTGATAACATTATAGAATTCACTTTACAATATTTACATGAAAATATAAATTAGCTACTTTCACAGTCTTCATTAGACTTTGTCTAGTCCTGGAAATATCTTTGTATTGATTCATTCCTTGAAGACTGTGCTGCTTTGGAAGTCTTCACATTCCTAACAGGACTGTCTTCCATTGATTCAGTTTCTGCAAAGTTCTCATTCCTTTGTCTTTAACTAAATTGGAAAATCTTGATCAACTGATAATTGCTGTTAAGCTTATCAGTTGATTCTTCTTTTCTCATCCATCAATGGATAGGTTATCTATCGATCAATTAATGTATCGATGGATAGTTAGATTATCCATCGACTCCTTATCCATTGATGGTCCTTTATCCGTTGATTGCTTTTATCCATTGATGACCTTTATCCATCGAGTAGTGTCTTTATCCATCGACTCCAATATCTGTTGATCACTTCATTTGTGAGAATTCTGACTTAGAATATTTACAATTGATCAGTCATTCTTCACATCTGTTGAGAAACTATAAATTGAAGTCAATAACATTTTTGCTGGCAATTGAATCAATTTTCCTTACAATTTGTTGAGCCAATGCCTTCTTTGGATCTTTTTGTTGAATGGCATTTTCTGTATTCTTGATCACAGCTTCAACTTCAATTTCCATCATCCTTAACTCTAACTCTTCATCCTTCTCCCTCTTTTTGTTATCAGCAACAGACTTTTGAGCTAAGGATTGAGAAATAAAAGGGGTATCCAAGAGTCTGCTCAGAAGTTTTATTTGAGTGACTTGATTCTTCAAAATTTGCTCAATGTTAACTTTCATGGCAGTCACCCTTTTTTCCAATGCCACCACTTTGTCCTTGACTGTAGACTCAGTATCAAGCATTTGCTTGATTCTTGTTAACATGGTGAGGCTGAGTCTAGAATCAATAGTGGAGTCAAAATGTGTCTTTACACTATCAATTTCTTCCCTGATCTTCTTAAGTTCATATTTAGAACCTGTGACATACATCTTTTGGATTTTAAAGTTATCTCTGTAGAAGTTGAGAATTCTTCTATGTACAGGATCCTCTACATTTATTTCAGCCATAGATCTCCTGTAGTGTGAAATTATTGCCCTTTCAGTGTTAGCCAAAATAGTTTCATCACTAGCCATTTTAGGCTCCAATAGCTCATCATCAGAAGTATCTTCAAAATCTTCTGGATTCATGTGAGACACATCATCAGGCTGACTTACAAAACTCTCTTTGCCACTCTTGAATTGTTCTTCTGTTTGCACTAATCCCAACATCTTTTCATCCTCTTGATTAGTGGTTGCTGCCAATTTTTAGTAGTGTGGATCTTCATGTTGAAATGTTGTAGCATCAAGATTAAATTTAATCTCATCATCCACCTCCATGTGGGAATCTGTAACTCCTGCAGGAACTCCATATTCTCCATTTTCTCCATCTCCCCCTAACTCCACCCTAACTCATGGGTGAGTTCAGCTGCAACCTGTTCAGTTTTAGAAGTTGATGCTGAAGGAATTTATGCACCAGCGGAAGCATTGAATAACATTTATTTGCATATATTCCTATGTATACATACATATAGATACAAAACTATTTTATAAATTGAAGAATACCTCGATTTCTTTTCGGCAACATCTAGAGAAAATCTTGTTCTTCAATCCTTGTAATCACCCCTCAAGTGTGGAGTGCTCTAAAGATATCCATCAAAAATCAAACTAAAAGATGAAGGATGAGGCTAGATAGGAAATTAGGGTTGCCTCCCTTTTAAAATATTTCTCACAAGTATTAGGGTTGAAGTATTAGGGTTTATGTCAGGCGCGTGCAAGACACACTGTCACGCATCTCGGGTATGCGTTACAAGCCAAAAACCCCTTTTTAGCTTGTAACGCATGCGCAGAATGCGTTACACCTTTTTTTTATAGATATTATTATTTAATTATGAATTAATTAAAAACAACTTTAAAAATCCATAATAAATAATCTATTGCTCAGAAAAATATTCTAAAAATACCTGGACGATCTACAACAATTGTAGAACACATGAAAAATATAAAATAAATTTTAAGGAACAGTAATGAATTAATCATAATTAAATCATTATTATTGCTTTCAAAATTAATAATAAATATTCTACGCATCAGAAAATTATGAAAAATTAACTGGACGATCTACAACACTTATAGAACCCAGGAAAATTATCAAAACAATTTTGACAAACATTATCATATTAATCATATTAAAACATGATATTGCTTGTATAAATCATAATAAATACATACATGCTCATAAAATTCTGAAACTTGACCACAAATCTATATGCATACAACCTAAGCTCTGATACCATTGTAGGAATTTATGCACTAGCGGAAGCATTGAATAACATTTATTTGCATATATTCTTATGTATACATACATATAGATACAAAACTATTTTATAAATTGAAGAATACCTCGATTGCTTTCCGGCAACAGCTAGAGAAGATCGTGTTCTTCAATCCTTGCAATCACCCCTCAAGTGTGGAGTGCTCTAAAGATATCCACCAAGAATCAAACTAAAATATGAAGGAGGATGCTAGAGAAAAAATTAGGGTTGCCTCCCTTTTAAAATATTTCTCACAAATATTAGGGTTGAAGTATTAGGGTTTATAATCCTATATTTATAGGCAAATATCTCAGCTGAGATATTTTCTATAAATATCTTATTATTAATTCCCTTTTAATTAATTAATCTTATTAATTAATTAGTTAATGATTAAAACTATTTTAATCATTAATTCCTTTTTCTAAACTCTTTTAGAAAATTATTATTTCTTCATATTTAATTACTTTAATTAAATATTTAATTAATAATATTAAGATCTTATCTTAAATAATTTATAATCAATTAAATCTCATTTAATTAATTTATAAAAATTGCTAAGTAATTATTTATTTCATAAATAAATAATGACTAGCTATTATTAATTATTCCTTCATCTATAATTTAATCTCTTTTTATGGTGTGACTCTTTAGGTTCAATATTAAGCTGGTAGTAGAAATAAATAATAATAAACATTTTATTTATTATTTATATGAATTCTATTAATTCATTAAATATAATTAATCTGATTCATTATATTTATTCTACATCGTGGGTGATGCTTCTCAACATATCGCGACTATCCAGATAATACGAAATCATTGCTTAGAATACTTAGAACCTGTCAGTAATTAGTTACCGTACAATTAATTCCTTCTACCCTTCAATATCCCGATTAAATACAAGGCATGGAACTCGTGTCAAGCCTATCTAATTTAATCATATGATTTCTTATTCATAATGCAAAGTTCCTTTTAATGCAAATTAGAAACTCTTTCTAATTTCATTCACTCTGGTCAGAGATTCCTAAACTTGCATATCTAAGAATAACATATGATATTCACTTCCTTTACTGGAAGGGGCAGATCCTTTATTAATCCGTTAACTATCTCCATACACAAATCACTATGCCCAGAATGGCCTTAATGAATGTCCTAGAGACTAAGGACTAAACCAAAGCATAAATCATTGTGTACGAGATTACTCTAACGATCTCAAGTCTAAGGATACTTGTACAACTATTTACTTAATAAATAACTTATCGACACGTGAGTAAACTCCATTAGTTGTTCTACTTATCGAGTCATGTTCAGTGAACTTATTCCTTAATAAGCACCTACATACTAGTTATAGTGTCACCACACAAATGTCTATGAGAATAGACATCCTCCTAAGAGAGCTAGCATAGTATGTACTGATCTTTACGGATTTACCAATTTCCAATTAGTTATCCTATGATCAGGAACTGTTTAAGTCTAAAGCTATTATCTTATAGATCTCATTATTACAATCTCATTATAATTCTAGAAGCTTTGCTCTAAATTATGGAACATCTTATTTAATACACTTCAAATAGATTAAGCCCGTAATATAACAAATAAATACTTTATTATTATTAAATGAAATTAAATAAAAGTAGCAGAAAGTTTTTCCTAACTCATCATACATGATTGGTTTTAGGTCAAACACTTTCAGATGCTTCATGAGATGGTGAAATTGGTTTATCTCTATTCTTTTCTCTCTCACTCTCTTCTCTCTATTTTTGCATCAGGATCTCACCTGGAATCTCACCTCTCCCTTACTATTCTCTCCTTTTGCATCACCTGCTAAGGTGGAACTCTCTTTGCTCACACCCTTTCCTTTTGCCACCTCAAAAGAAATTGAAGGCCTCTCATTCACACACTCTCCTTTTACCAAGGTATGCAACTCTTGCCTCTAACACACCTCACCCACTCCACTCAATCCTAGTAGAGTGTTGGCCACTTGAATTGTTTCAATGGATGATTCATGAATTGAAAGTGAAGTTTCAATCAATGGATGGGGAATATCCATCGATTGATGAATATCCGTTGATTTGAGCTCTTCGATGGATGTAAGGATATCCATCGATGGAAGTGAACTAGTCAATGGATGTTGAAAGTTATCAGTTGATTGAGTAATATCCATTTATTTGTGAGAATTATCAGTGTTTTCCTGATCAACCAAGGTGTTAACTTATTTGGTGATACAGGTGAGAGTGTTGGCTCCACCTTGAGTTACAAAGAGGGTGAATTTGAAACATTGAAGTTGTCAATCAACAAAATTTCTGAAGAGAGATTTTGAAGGAGATTGATGAGATGGAATAGAGTGAATGGGGTTGTGCCTCAGGAAAATTCTGAGACACGTCAAAAGAAGAAGGTGAAGGCTCCACTAAATTTTCATTTGGCTTTATAAGTGTGTGTGTTCCCTGTGCATTGCTACTATCCTTCTTTCTTCTTTTATAGAGTTGAACTATTTTATGTCCCTTACCCTCATCATTTGGTCCTGGTTGAGACCTCTTTTCAATAGCCACTCCTTGTTGAGAAGGAACAACTAGGGTTGTGTTTAAATCCTTTATCACAACCTCAATCTTTTGAGAGATTGGGATGGTGACTGGCTGGATGCTCTCATTCTCTCCTTCCTTATTCTTCTGGCTTTCTTGATGTTGGCTAGTTCCCTCACCCTTATCAACCACCTTCACACTCCCTTCAACTATTTTTCTTTTCTTGGTTTTTACAACAGTAGTCTTTTGAGAAACTATTGAGGTGGTGTGTTTGGATTTGGATTTAGAAGGTTGTACAACTTGGGTAGGAGGGATGGGGGCATTTCCATATCCCTCAATTATTGCAGAAGGCAAAGAAATTGGGATTCCAGAGGAAGTAAAGGAGAAATTAAGTTTCTTGAGATATACCTGCACAAAAGGAGGATAAGTGAGTCACAACTTAGGGTGTAAGTTGATTCTCACTATGTCCTTGAAGACCCTTTTGTTCTGTGTCCAGGGCTCCATTGTTTTCATCTCTGCTGTAATCTCATAATCTCCAATAAGCAGCATTAACAACAGCATAAAAAATCTAGCAAAATAGATGTTATTTTTCCTAGATGCCTTATTTCCTAATTTAGCAGTTAACTCATTTAGGAGCAATGTGCTAAAATCAAAGTACTTATCAAATAGGATAGAATAAGCAATTTCTTGCATACTTGTGGTAATTGTATCAAAATTACTTACTTTTCCAGAAAATACTTTAATAATAGTATCAAAGAAGTAACTCCATTCTTTTCTAAGATTTTTCCTAACAACCTCACTTAATCCAGTTTCAGCATTAGTATAGTTAACAGCTTCTAACATATCCTTAACATCATATGAATATTAATATATAAATATCATTGTATAGAAAAACCTAAAAAAATAATACTAAAACAAATTATCATTTTAAATAAAATATTTAAATTATATAAAATAATTATTATATAATTTATTAATAACATCCGTTCACGTGTTATAAGCTACTATAGAAAAAAGCAAAATAACCTTATATACATATATGACCAAAAAATATCAAAATGCTAGCACCGGCCAGGAACCCCGTAGACCCCGTCTCTGTATGTAACTGAAACAATATAAATATCACGTCAAAGTACAACATTTACAAATCATCCCTCCAATAACAAAATTTAAACCAAAACTATAATGTGTAATTTTATTTTTATCATTCCTTTTTTGGCAATACTCATCTTCTTGCAACACCACCATTGCTTCATCAAGTCCTATTAAGCAAAAAACTGCATTGTTCCAATTTAAGCAAAGCTTGAACATCGGTACTCCTAGAACTTGCTCTTATAATTCTTACCCTGATAGTTATGGAAGTCCTTCACATCCAAAGACAAACAATTGGAGCATGAGCTCCGATCACTGCACATGGGAGGGCGTTAGCTGCGAATACAAGACAGGGGACGTGATCGGACTGGATTTAAGTTGCAGTCAGCTAGAAAGAGCCACTCTTCCTAACAGCACCCTCTTCCAACTCTCTCATCTCCGGTTCCTCAACCTTTTCAGCAACGACTTTTCCCTCTCCTATCAGTTCCCTCAGGAATTCGGCTTTTTTGCAAAAGGTTTGACACATCTCAACCTCTCTAGTACTTGGTTTTCAGGGAGAGTCCCCTCAGGAATCTCTCATTTGTATAAACTGGTCTCACTTGATCTCAATGACAACTCTGTTGAACTTGAAAATGAAGTTTTTAAATCACTATTACAGAATTTAACTCAGCTAAGAGTGCTTAATCTTTATTCGATTAACATCTCCTCTGTTTTACCTGTGAATCTGTCTACTTCCTTGAGGGTTCTTGATCTTATGTATACTGGTTTGCACGGAGTACTACCCCAAGAGGTTTTCCATCTTCCCAACATAGAGGTACTAGCCTTGGGAAGCAGTATTTCCCTTTTAGAAACTGATTTACAAGCAGTATTACCAAAAGTTAAGTGGGGAAGCAGTGGTAGTCTCCAACACCTTTTTCTTAGAGACATAAGCTTGAATGGTGGTATACCTGATTCAATAGGATTTCTAGAGTCATTAGCCAGTTTGGGACTCCGGAATTGCAATTTGTCAGGCCGATGCCAAGATCCATAGCAAACCTTCCAAACCTGATATATATATCCCTTTCTTATAATAATTTCATTGGTCCATTACCCTCTTGTTGCCCAATTTAAAGGACTCATTAAATTGTATCTAGGCAGTAATGGGTTGACCGGACTCCTGCCCCCTTTGTTGTTTTACCATGCACCGTTAGAATTATTAGATCTCAGCTATAATAGGTTCATGGGTCAGCTATATGAATTTGATTACTCCAAGTCACAACTACAATACTTTTCTTGTAAAAAAGTTCTCCATTGACACATTCCACAATCATTTTCTCAACTTGTGAACGTCACTTGGTTGGACTTTTCATCAAACAATTTCAGTGGTGTTTTGGAAATGAAAATGTTTACGGGCCTAGAATCCCTGGAATATCTTGATCTTTCTCGTAACATTCTGTCAATGAGAAGCACAAGTATGACTACACTCCCTCCACACCTTTCCAGATTGGGATTGTCATCTTGCAACATGAAAGAGTTTCCACACTTTTCAAGATACGCAGATATCTCACTGGATTCGGTAGACCTATCAAACAATGATATTGACGGGGAAATTCCTCATTGGATATATTTCTCACAACAGACTAACAGGTGTTCTTGAACAACTACCTTGGAATAATATTCAGTACCTTGATCTAAGGTCCAACATGCTCAATGGATCATTACCCATCTTGATCTGTAATTCGAGCTCTCTTGTGCTTCTCAATTTGGCTCATAATAATTTAAGTGGGATACTCCCCATTTGTCGAACAAATTTGACCAATCTTCAAGTGTTTGATCTGCGGATGAATAACATTCAGGGGATCATTCCAGCAACTTTTTCAAATTTCCTTTATCTGGAAACTATAAATTTGAATGGAAATAGATTAGAAGGAAGAGTTCTTATTCTTTTGCTGAATTCATTATTTAGAAGTTCTTGATCTTGGAAACAATCAAATAAACGATACATTCCCACAGTGTTCGGAAGCTCTTCCAATATCCAAGTGCTTGGTCTGAAATCAAATAAGTTTCATGGTCTTCTAAACAAGAGTTCTACAACGGAACACCCATTTCCTAGCTTGAGAATCCTTGATCTATCACACAATGAGTTTTCAGGTCCACTTCCAGCATTGTATTTCAAAAACTTCAAGGCTATGATGAATGGTAGCGTGAATAAATTAAAGCCTGGCTATATGGAGCATGGTAACTATTATGGTGATTCCACGGCTCTAGAATTAAAGGAGTAGAGATTGATTTGTTTAGCCGTGTTCACAACCATTGATATATCAAGAAACAATTTTGAAGGATAGATTCCTGAAATCACTGGAAAACTAGTCTCACTCGGGTATGTCAATTTATCTCACAATCATCTCAGAGGTCACATACCCCCCACGATTGGAAAATTGTCAATGTTGGAGTCACTGGACCTCTCACCCAACCGACTTGAAGGAGAAATTCTGCAACAACTCACTAATATATATTCACTTTCACACTAAATTTGTCTTGCAATCAACTTAATTAGCGGTCATATTCCACAAGGTTCTCAATTTAATACCTTTGAAAATAATAGCTTTGTTGGTAACTTGGGGCTGTGTGGGAATCCATTGTCCAAAAAGTGTGGATATGATAACATGACGCAAGAAGGTGAAGATGAGGATAATGGTTACTTTTTTAGTGGTTTTATTTGGAAAGCTGTGGTGATTGGATATGGGTGTGGAGTGGTACCTGTATTTATTATCGGAAACTTGATGTTGCTAGCTAAAAAACCAAAATGGTTTGCTGGAATTATTGCCCAGGAATTGGGTCTCAGGATCAGGAGGATGGAGATTAGAATGTGATAGATGAAGATTTGCTTTAATTTGTAATGCCATATTAACTGTCAATCAATGAAGTCAATAATAGTGAAATAATATTCATTCTTATATGTTTCTTATATGATCTGATTGCATTAGCCCCCTGTGCAAAATGAAGGTAAAGATGATGATTCCTTTTTTAATGGTTGGGTCCTTTGAAACTTGTCTCTGAAAATAACTACTATTAGTAAACACCTTATTACAACTACTAGTACACACCTTACTATGCATAATCAACTTTACAATATGAATTGCCCAGGAGAAAGTCCAAGTCTATGATCAGGAGAGTGCAAACATCATTACATTCTTTCCATATGGAATGACCAACCACCGAAAGAAATAAATGAGAAAGGTGCTTTTTCACTTTTGTCATGTTACCTTGGACAAAACGACCTTGACAGTAATAAATCCAATCACAAGTTAATGGATACGCTTCTGCTTTAAAAATGATCTCAGTAAATGGACAAGTTGCAAACAAAAGCTCAATGGTTTCAGCATTACCCATATTGCACAAGATACAACCCATTAAGATTATATGTACACTGAAAAATAGGAAAGGATAATTCTAGTAATTTTTCTATTACTTGACTAGCACACATTAAGATTAATGGTATAGTTATAGCTATAAATATAGATTTAATCATATGTTTCACCTTATTCTTACATATAGCCAGAGACACTAAGGATATTGCCCTTTTGCAGTCGACACATGCACTCGCAAAGTCGCACACTCTCGCACGTTAGCGCGAAAGAAGAAGTTTTGTACAACACTGCTGACCGTCATCAAGAACTACCTAACCTCAAGTAGTTGCATTACAACATCAACTATTTATATGCACAAGTAATAATGGTAACATTCTATTGAAATCTAAAGACATCTGGCTGTTCCTGATTCAAGAATTTACAGAGCGGCATTTTACTTTGGGGGGTGTCTAGATCGAGAACGATAACCAAAACACTGTTTTACTGAGAATTTTCGGGACTTTTTAGGCAAAAGAGTAGGCCGTTGAGTGTCCAACTTATTGTGAGGATAATGTTTATGAAAAGCATCAACTGCTCCAGTGACTCCATCTTCCTTTTCCATTTCTTTGGCTAGTTCAAGTGCACATTTTTTAACCTATATACAGATCATAAAAACTATTTCATACAGCTAGGACTCTTGGAGGCTATAAAATATTAGTCTACAAGGTTCTGAAAATTTACAATCACAGACCTTCAACATACAAACCTCAAATATTTGTAAATGAAGTGTACTTTGTGTGGACAAGGACTAAATAGATTTGATGAAAATGCACTTAAATGCAACAAATTTAAAGTGAAATATTGCAAGTGGTCTGAAAACCGAAGTGCACTTTATTTTACATTCATTTATATATTGTTTTCCCAAGGGCAACCTTCAAAGCGCAAAATATGTACATGCATAATAGAGTTTTTAGTGCAGAAAGCATTCAAGACTTCAAAGTTCATAAATACCTCAGGATCAAGCATAAAATGTATGGCAGCTACCAACTTTTCAAGCGAGAATTCATCAACTGGAATTGGTGCTGGCCCTACTCCCCTTTCATGAACCCGCTCTCCCCAAAAGAGCTGGTCTCCAAAAAAGGGTATCACAGTTGTTGGACACTAATTAACAGTAAAAGTCAGATATAATTAACTATACAAAATAAATACAGTATTGGCAGCTGAATAGGAAAGCACAATCATTACCGCAGCCTTAAGACCAGCAGCAGTCGTTCCAGCACCTCCATGATGGACCTTGTTTCAGAAATTATTTAAATTAATTTAGATCTTGGTATTCAGGTAACAACATTTGAGTACTTCCATTACTAAATTGTGAAGTGTATTTCACATACCTCACTAAATACATCTACATACGAACCACAATATGCATCTACTATTTTCCTGTCCATCTAGAAATATGTGTGTTTCATGTTCTCCTGTCCATCAGATGATTTTTTATTTTATTTATTCCAAAATTACGAAATTTCCAACTCTACAATTAATTATGTGTGTGCTCAGTTCTATAGTAAATTTATATAACGGATACCCGGGTAATATTTTGTCACAATCCAAGGAGGAGGATGAACACGAGCTGCTGTATTAGCCTGCTTTTTCTGAAGGCTTGTGTTGGTGTTTGATTTGGATTATATATGTTACTAATGCAAGGAAACTTTTATGTTCTTTTCTGATTTTGACATCCTGATTATAGTGTATAGTATACCCTCTGACCCATAGATTAACTCTGTCTTTTAAATTTAACCCTAGGAGGCTCCCAACTACAGGTTCTTTCATGCATTTTGAGCATGATGCAATGCTGATTACATAATTCCTTTGTGTCCCACTTATGTAATACTGTTATAATGCAATATATGAACGAGGAATACACATTGACCACCTATCGAAGTGAACTTCAGCTAGCAAATGGGCTAAAACATGAGCCTTACCACTGCAGCACATCTCAAGAATAACCAATCATGAGGACAGTTATCCAATAGATACACAAAGTCCTTTGGTTCGACAACTGCGAGATGAAACAAAGACATCAACTTCTCTCTAAGCTAACATTTGCAGAGTGGTGATGTTTGGTAAGCTATAAGCTACATAACTGGATAAATATATCAGAACTTACGGTTTCCAAGGCCACCCCAGCCTTTATTTATAATACCCCTTTGTCCTGTCATTTCTAGGGCTTGAACGATTATTTCAGTCATTTTACCTGGGTCCTGTATAGGCTGAACAACATTCATGAATATTAGAAATGTCAAAACCAAAAGAATATACATAAATGACAGAAATTAGTAGTGCCGTTAATTTGCATGATGTAATTTATAAAAGTGATATATTTTCTCACTTGTTAAGGCGCGCAAGATAAACATGCAATTACAGAGAGAGAGAGAAAGAGAGAGAAGGGGGGAGTCTGGGGAGAGGTATCGAGAAAGAGAGAGATCGATAAGCAGTTCAACAGTTCAGATCACAAACATGTTGTATGATGTGCTATAACACCCCATGTTACTCGGACTCGGCTAGACGTGTCCAACATGGATACGTGTCCAAGTATCGGACTCGGCAATATTTTGAAAAATATACATGTTTTTGGCCTAAAATAAGTGTCCAAGTCCGAGTGTCCATGTCCAAGTGTCGAGTGTCCGACACGGGTACTCGAAGGTAAAATAAAGAGTCCGAGTAACATAGGTAACACCAGATTCAAGTTCACTAACTGTCATTTTAAATTCATATCTAACATCTCAAGTGATAGTGTATATAAATATGTCAATATTTATGCGCCTAATTAGTTTCATAATTATAGCAGTATAGCTAGGAATTAGTCTCGTAATTGTAGCAATGTATATGTTGTATTTTGGACATGATTTGCTAGCTGGCATCAGGCACTGTGTACTCTTATATATTGAATGATAATCACAGAACTCCTCACGGAGCATTCATCTCATATTCTTACATGGTATCAAGGCTAACCATAATTCTAAACTCAATTATTCTTTTCTCCATTCTTTTTCCAGCCTCCTGCCTCCCTTCTAGACATAATCTCTTTCCTCTTCTCCGTCCAAAAATATGGCTGGTAAACAATCGATTGAAAAGCCAAACAATGAAAACAACAAGATTACTAATATTTATCATCCTGCTCACAGAGTCTCAAAAATCAAAAACTTCGTTCCTCTTACTCTAGACCTTGAAAAGGTACAATACACCTCTTGGGCCACCCTCACTGCTAGGGCTTATAACTTTCTAGACCATATATATGCAAAAATCAAGCGCCCTTCTGATGTGGATAATGAACTATGGCTTCGCTTAGATGCAATTGTTTTACAATGGTTGTACGGAACTATCTCAACCTATCTATTATACACTATTCTTGATGAAAAAGCTACATCCTTGGTCGCTTGGGAAAGTCTTCATGATCTCTTCCAAGACAACAAGAGTACTAGAACCGTGCACCTTGAAAATCAGTTTGGTAGCACAAAACTGAAAAACTTTTCATCTCTCACATATTATTATCAAGCCCTCAAATCAATTTCAGATCAGCTTGCAAGCATCGGTAACCCCATCTCTGAGGAACGTCTCGTCCCTCAACTAGTTGCAGCCCTCACTAAAAGATATGTTATGGTTGCGATGGTCATTCAACAATATGTGCCCGTGCCTCTACCTTCCTTTTCCAAGGCAAGATCCATGTTGTCCTTAGAGGAAACACGCCAAACTGCGTTGGAGGATTCTGCAAAAGTTGTGTCTCCATCGACTGTTCCTGTGGATACCCATACGTCTTCTCCATCCCCACATAATTCATCTCAACAGCAGCATTCCTATGGTGGGAATCGTGGCGGACGTGGTGGCAAAAACAACCGTGGTCATGGGAAACAAAATCAATGGGGGGCACCAACACCAGGGGTAGACAGGGATACCAGTTCAACCAACAATCTCATACTTATGGCACGTGGAATCTATGGCAGCAATGGGGCTTCCCACCATTCCCTTATCCTACTTATCCATCTAACTATCATGGCCCTGCACCTACTTCAAATCCCGGGCTGCTTGGCCCGCGTCCATGTTCTCAGCCACCCCAAGCAAACTTGGTAGCTAATACTGCTCCTTCAAATACTATGCAACCAACGGACCTGCCTTCTTTCTTTGATGCTATGAACTTGCACCAACCTGGTGACAATTGGTATATAGATACCAGTGCTTCCTCTGACCTTATGAACAATGCACAATGCAGGTAGATCCGATACATCATATAAATTGCAACATTGCAACATTATATTCTCATATATTGGTTGGTGACGAAAATAAAATCCCAGTGACTAGTTGTAAACTTTCTACTTCCCTAACCCCCCCCCCCCCCCCCCATCTCACCCTAAAAAAATGTCTTATATGCACCAATCATCATAAAAAAATTTATCTCTGGGCGCCAATTTACAACTGATAATTCTGTGTCTATTGCATTCCATCCTTTTGGCTTTTCCATGAAGGACCTTGGCTTTTCTGTGAAGGACCTTCACACGGGGGGAATAATGATTCGGTGCAATAGCTGTGGGGAGCTATATCCCGTGCCCTCTATAGAGATGCACAAAAAAGCCAACCGGGCCGGGCTTTGACCGGGCCCGGAAAAGCCTGGGCTTTTTGGTCAGGTTTTATCGGGCCGGGCCGGACTTTATCCGGACTCAATTAATTTTTCATAAAAATTATTAATAAGAATTTAATGGTCCTAAAGTCATCTTTAGGTAATTATCTAAAATTAAGACATGTTACAATATAGCGTCAAGGCCATTTTCATAAATATAAGAGAGTGAATTTTATTATTATAAAATGTCATTCAACTTTTATACTCAAAAAACTTGTATCTTTAGGTAAGTTACCTAAAATTGTCTTTAGGAACATTTTTCTCATTATATATATATATATATATATATATATATATATATATATATATATATATATATATATATATATATATATATCATTATTCGGTGATTTTTAGAAAAATTAATCGATTTGTAATATGTGAATATGTATGTGTCTGAGCTATTTTTAATTTGTAATAAATGTAAATAAATACATATATACATGTAAATATATTTTAATAATGGAACTTTATTAGGGCTTTTATCCGGGACGGGCTAGATTAAGGGTTTTTGCCGGATTGGGCCGGGGCTGGGCTTTTTGCTAGCCGGGTTGGGCTTCACTTAAAAATATAGGGACCGGGCCAGGATTTTTCGAGCTAGGCTTTTTCGAGCAAGGCTTTTTCAGATGTTTTTCGGATCGCGCCAGGCCAGGTTTTCGGACTCAGGCTTTTTATGCATCTCTAGTCTTCTGTAATTCCAAACTATAATCAACATACTTCATTTGTGACTGTCTCTCCTTCAACATGGCACAATCGCTTGGGTCATCCTAGTCTTCCCACTTCTCATTTTCTTAGGGCCGATAAATACATATCTTGTAATAAGGAGACTAGATCAAATATTTTCCATTCTTGTCAGTTAGGGAAGCATTGGCGCTTACTGTTTTATCCTTCTCTTAATGTAACAAAGGCAACCTTTGATATTATTCATACAGACTTATGGACTTCTACTGTTTCTAGCCCTTCTGGTTTTCGTTATTACTTGCTTCTTTCGGATGATTTCACACATTATTTATGGGTTTTTCCCCTAAAAACAAAGGAGAGTGTCTACTCTATATTTGTGAAATTTCATGCATTTGTCAAGACACAATTTGAAAAAAATATTAAAACATTGCAATGCAACAACGGGGTGAATATGTTAATAGTTCCCTCTCTCAATATTGCTCTTCTCATGGGATAATCTTCAGATTTTCTTGTCCCAACACTTTCTCTCGAAATGGAAAGGCTGAGCGCATGATTCGAACAACTAATGACATTGTACGAACTCTTCTTTTTCATGCTTCCTTACCTGCATTCTTTTGGGTTGAAGCACTCAACATGGCTGCCCACCCTCTTAATATTCGACCGACTAAAATTCATAATAATGCCACTCCTACCTCTGATCTATACAATAAATTCCCAAGTATGATTATTCCGGTACATTTGGTTGTCTATGCTACCCAAATCTCTCTGCTATTATACAACACAAACTTAGTCCCCGTTCTGCTGCTTGCATATTTTTGGGGTATCCAGGCAACCCATAGAGGGTATCGTTGCCGAAATATATCTACGAGAAAAATAATAATCTCCAGGCATGCTATATTTGATGAGAATGCATTCCCATACTCATCTCAATATACCCCTCAATCTTCTCACTACAATTTCTTGTCAAGTGATGAACTTTCTCCCATCATTTTTCAAGACTTGCTCACTTCTCACACCGAAGGTCAATAATACAGCCCAAACATCACCTATACCAGCTTCCCCTCCTCTTCTTCCCTCTTCGTCTCAAACTAGATCACCTTCAAACACTAATACACATGAGAATAACATTTTTCCACCACCAACCTAAGGCATGCAAACTCGTAGTAAAAGTAGAATATGTAAACCAAATTCAAAATATGCATTGCCTCTGCTACACCTCATATTTCTCCTCTACCTCGATCTCACATTGCCACACTGAAGGACACTCAGTGGCATGCCATGTGTGATGAATGATGTATGTGGTTATTTAAACATAAGTATCATTCAACAACACAAGGCGAGCTTGGTGGTAAATGGTAAAAGTCAACCGGTTGGAATTGATTGTGATGAGACGGTTAGTCCGGTAGTGAAATCTGCTGCCACTATCCATAAGGTGTTTAGCCTTGCAGTATCTAAAAAATGGTCTATTCATCAGTTGGACGACAAAAATAAAATGCGTTTTTATATAGCCATATTCAAGAGATAGTATATATGCATCAACCCCCTGGATTTATTGATTCTAATGCACCCAAACATGTGTACCTTCTTCGTAAATCAATATATGTGCACCACGTGTCTGGTATAAGCGTTTTGCTACATATCTCATCTCTATCGGCTTCAAATGTAGTACATCTGATCCTTCACTATTCATTTTCCATAAAAGAAACAACATTGCTTATTTATTAGTGGATGTCGATGATATTATGATCACTGCTACAGATTTTCTTCAGAAAAAGATTATTTCTTTGCTTTGTTCAGAGTTCTCCATGACCGACTTGGGCCCCTTGTCATACTTTCTTGGCATCTTAATCACTCGAGCAAGGATAACATGCTCATCTACCAAAAAAAATATGCTCAAGAAAATTTAATTCGGGCTAATATGTCAGCTTGTAAGCCTGCCCGAACCCCTGCAGATACTAAAGCTCTCTGCCTCTAGTAGTCCTATTGCCGATCCTACTTTATATAGATCCCTTGCTAAGGCCCTTCAGTATCTCACCTTCACTAGACCCGACATCTATTACACTGTACAACAAATATGCTTGTTTATCCATGATCCGCGAGAACAACATTTTCAGGCGTTGAAGAGAAGACTTCGTTAACTTCATTACTTAGTGTAACAACGCAAATCTATTTGCGTGTATATTCCCCCATTCAACACTAACGCAACTTCTAAATGCGTTTCTGATTTTTTTTCTCTTTTTGAAAAAAATAAGTGAAAACATAATTTAATATTACGTTTTTTGTGTGATTTGATTCAAAGGGCTATTTTTTAAATTGTGATATTTTGGACCATTTTACTTTAAATTGTGACAAAAAGGGCCAATACCCTATTAGTCTATTACTACTGTTTGTTTTTTTCTCTAGTATCTCTTTTAATTTTATGGAACCCGCTAGCAACCACAACATACCGCATTAACCGTGTTATGCTAATTAAGAATATAATTAAAGATGTTATGCATGTAATAAAAAATCGGTGAATCATACATTGATCATTCAGCTCCTACTACCAACCAACATGGGTGATACTTCAAATATATTAATTGATTTTAAGAACTACAAATGAAAAATATTTTGTTCTCTAATCAACTCTTGGAACAAAAGATAGTCAAGATTAGCCCAAACCAGCATGGAAACTCTCGGCGAACTACTTTTCCCAAAAAAGACCATTATAAAAATCCCAGAAATGGATCCACTAGTAGAAGCATGATGACGTCACAGTTTCTAGGCATAAAGATGGATTATTACAGAGTATTTTAGGATAGATGTACAACTCTATTTTTTATGAATTTGGGAGACCACTTTGGAATGATGCAAAATATGCATCAACTGCATTTCATCTATTAATGGTTAGAAGAATGTTTAACTGAGAATATTCTCAGACGAATCAAGGCCAATAACATTAGACAAACACACATGAGAAAATAATCAAGCTCAAATGAGTATGTCATTAGAGACTTGCATAGCATGAACAGAAGAATACTGCAGCATGCAAAGGACGAGAACATCTCAGCTATATGGAATCACACATCTCATCACTCAAAATGCATAGACCATGAGAATTTTCTTGTTTTTCTTAATTATATAAACACAACCATAAGTAGCTTAGCCAAAGTAAAAATCCTTTTACTGCAGAGTGCAGACAAAAACAATGTTCAGAAAATTAGTAGTGATAATAAAGTTTCTTGAAAAACTTACAAGGCTACCAAATCCAATGTAGATAGGCATTTTACCATCTTCAAGCCATTTCACAAGTGAATCTTGAGGTATGTATGTAGATGCAAGGTCTAGGAAACAAAAACCTACAACATCAATCTTAGGCCCCCAATCTGTGGATCATGATATATCAATCACATAAAAATGATATATTGTTTAGTAAAACCAGTAGCTTCTGCTGCTAACTTTACTGGAATAGCAGATACAAGATGTGCAACAAATTGACTAACTATAACTAGAGCAGTTAAAGATAACAGTTTATTTGTGCATAGTTGTCAAAGTTCTGTAGCCACTTTCTAGTTGCTACTCATTAGTGAAACTTTACTTAAATTCATCTTTAAACAAAACTATTAGTCCATCAGTTGTCCCTCATATGTCATACATGTCTACTTTTCATTTGTTCATTAGTACTTGGAGCAAGGATCGTAGGGGCTTATTATATAAAACATAACTGGACACGTCTACGTATCTTTTACCTTTTGTTCTTGCCAAAGTAAAACATAAAGTTTTTTAACCAATCCAAAATATTATATAACAAGATCTGACATTATGTGCTTTTTTTTGGGATGGGGGGGTGTCGAAACCCAGGCGAAAATCACATGCCAGGTAGGATCACTCTACTGTAAAGAGACTGATTTACTGATTTTTGGCTCAATAATAATAACCTATATTGTTCATATTATTTACGTTTTGTCTATATAAAAAATAATTTCTTTGGATATTATTTGGATATCTTATTACTTAAATTAAACATGTCAATCATGCATTCTAAATAATTTCTATACGTAAAATACGAGTGTATGGATTCTCGTTGATTAATATATATACTGGTCAGTTATCTCTTTGAACACATAATATCAATTTGAAAGCAGTGGTATTCTAAAAATTCAAGCAGTTCAAGTTGTGACCTCTAGGCTTAGGAACAAGGTGAGGACTCCAAAGATATCCATGAGGAACTCCCTGAGGATCATGGTAACCACTTAAATAAGACACAGGTCTTAGCTTCAACTTCTTCTTTCTAAAATCATTTATCATATCGCGCATCCCAAGTTCGATCAGTGAATCAACAATTTGATATGATAGCTGCAATAGTAATGAAAGTTCAAATTAGTGTTTAGAATACCAATACCAATACCCATAATTTGGTTTGATATAAACTTAAACCCACTAGATAAATATACTATCTGAGTTATAGCTTACACGATATGCAACTGGTTGTTTTACACGAGAAAGTGGATGTGGAAATTCACTCGTAGCACTGCATGTATATTATATATTAGAAACAAAAGAATAATTGGTACAAAATACTATGGTACCTTGGTATTCATCAAAATATCATTTTTCACTAATGAGCACATAAATATTTCCACTCATGAAATCGAATGTTTTACAGGCCATAATAATATGCATTTTAATAGTGCTAAATTATGCAAAAGAGTTTAATCAGTAGCAAAGTTATTTCAGTATAGTCTATTGGTGAAAATATTCCATATATTATTATTTAAACTACGCAATAGAAAAATGATACATAGATAATAAACACAATTTTGTCCTGGAGTAATCAAATGGATTTTTGGTTATTATATTCAAAGGGAAGTTTCTTGGCAACATATACATGCCCCCGGCCGGATGACAAATGGAGGGTAGTATATTGGTTTTCAAGGTATTATCTAAAGGCTACTCCCTAAAATGATTTAATGTTTACACGGTATAGTCATCTAATTTTCTAGAAACCTAAAAGCTATATATTTGCAGAAAGGGCCCGATCTATAAGTGCACCCAAGCACATAGAGTAGCAAGAAACCACCTATTGTTTATTGGTTTAGTAGTGAGGTAGATACAAGGAATCTTGTGAGTGAGATGTTGTGGATTGTTTGAGGGTCAACTCAAATACACCACTGAGAAAACAAGGAAGAATTTCCTAGATTACATGCGATTAGTTAACTCTCTTAGAATGAGGTCTTACGGAAGGAGCTCAAAAAATCAGGAATTTCCTCGTTTGCTTGTGTCTACTCAACTCTATTAGAATGGGAGGACCCCAAAAACAATTTCATGTGGGCTAGCAAGTTGGTCCAAAGCGAACAATGTATAATAATGTCAAACACATATATGATTATAGCAGATGTAGAACATGCATAGGTTCTGTAACAAAGCCACCACTGCCACTAATCAAAATTTGGTCCAGCAGAATTGAAACAAGCTTAAAAAAATGGGTAGACATTTCAAACTTGTAATACCGGAAAACACAATTAGACCACAAGTGAGTAGCGGAAATACAAGGTTCACTAGATTTATGGTTCTTGCTTTTGAGTACCTATTTATTTTACATACATATTAGTACCTATTTTTTATATTTTTTTTATATACTTACTGAAGGTGAG